>OY757907.1:52596281-52706281 GCA_963585895.1 Sepioteuthis lessoniana
TGGATTTACAAATCATATGTATATTTAATAAAGGGGATTCGGCATTGAATAACCCACAGCACTTGATATGCCATAAAACCAAATCATATTTCGAATCTGAACTTTGTTTTGAGTTCATGTTTACGTTTTGTTTATTTTTACGTTGAACCTGTTAAAAAATGTCTACCTACGCAATATGTTATTATTTTAAAACTTCTAAAGAAAAATGAAAATGAAAATTTTGGCATAAAATATATAATTGTATCGCCAAAATAGCTACATCTGCCACCACTTCAGCCTTGATTGTCAAACCCCTCCGTTACAAACAAGATTTCATGCAAGTTCAATTTTTTTGACAGAGTCCCTCTCACGTATGCACACACGTTTGTGAGCTGTGCTAAAAATGCTTGGCTTCATCGGCATTCTCCTTTGGGGTGGAGATCAGACATAAGGTAATGAACCTGTCCCTTGTGCTTTTCGACTAAGAATAGGGACTGCCTGGAGAGTCAACCCCTTAAGCCAAGTTTTTTATTGTGTATTGAAGCTGGCAGGTAACTTCCGTGTATCAAAAAATCTTGTTATTTATCTTGACAAAAGGCAAAGATTTTTCCCTGATGGGGTTAGTTAATTTTCAAATTTTATTTTAAAAGTCTCTGAAAAAAAAAGAGTGCCATGAAAATCAGTTATCAGAAAATATGATAGAAAATAAATAACTTTTTTATTATTTGATTTCAATCATTTTTTATTAACTGTTTTTTTTTTTCGCTTAACCTATCAACAAAACAATGAGCGAGTGTTTTGTAAATAGTTTTTAAAATTATCCTCCGCTGAGATAGAGTTTTTATAAACCTTTGTCCTCTAGGGAAACGTCAATGTTTACCAAAATGTAAATCGAGCCTCAAACCAAAAAAGTTTTGTGCTCAGAAATAAGATAAATATCTTTAACGACAAAAGTAAGCCACTTAATTAGGCACCCTACGTAGTTTAATGTCTAGCACACCGTTGGCTGTGAGTTCGATTCATACTATGTGTCTACAGCTAAATTCAGTAAATAAAACAAAGCAGACACTTCGAATTTTCTTTCTGTTTATTTTGTGAGATATGGGATGATATTTATTCAAGAAATTTTAGAATATAAAGAGAAATCAGCCACGATTTATATTAGTGGGTTATTTATAGTTAAAATTCCTTCAGTTAAAATGCCTGTATTTTCTTGAATTTTCATCTATACAGACTATAGAAAATAAGATAATTTAACTTTTAGAACCTTGGTCCCCACCCCACCTAAGGCTACTGATTTTGAAATAGCGGAAAATATTATAATGTATTATTTAACAGCCTGTTAGGTAATGGTTAGACTGTTAGATAATAGTCTGGAAGACAGGGGTTCAATCCCAGGTTGAGTTATACCAAACACTCAAAATATGGTACTTAATGCCTCCTTGCTTAACACTCACCATTATAAGGTACGGAGCTATCCAGGGAACGGAGTAACGCCCTCCTCTACATCTCACTGTTGTAGCTATTGTAAAGAACGCCTACGGTCGGCCAAGATTACAACATTTTATAAGTAACAACAATAAAGAAATGGGAATTCCACGGCCAGTATTTCAGCTGCCCGGATAAATGTACTTTTAAATAGTGGCATAAATACCCACCGCTCGCTTTCTAAGTCACTTTTGCCGCAGAATTGATAATTTTTGTCGGTTTCGTTGAATTTTTTTCATCATTTTTGCAAGTTTATACCATACACTGTACTGCAACAAGTTTTATTATCATTATTGTTCCTATGTCATCTTTAAAAATCTTAAGGAAAGCGTTTTAAAATCTTTTTTGTGAAGTCTCTAACGCGTAAGGGAATATAGTTGAGGGCAGAGCTAAAATGTACTCGGCTCCTCCATCATCTCCCCTTCTGGATGTTCCTCATGCATCTGGCTATAAAGCTTGCCCTTTTAAACGAAGGAGAAGATGCTTCAATGAGAAATGGTTATTCACCCTGAGAGGTAAAGGATACATGCTGTTCGTAAGGCCTAAGTTTGAAGTGAAAAGCAGAGTTGTCTAGGATTTGAACCTGACATTCAGGTCCATCTCCCACGACGATAACCGTTATGCAAAGGTTTTAAAAATCTTTTCTATTACTTAGTCAAGCATTGAAATTATCGGCTACATATCCTACTGATACTTTTTCCTTTCTTAGAAACCTTTGAAATGTATCTGCTTATTTCCAAATCCTTTCTTTTCTTTATTTTTCTTCTGCATTTTTTTGTTTTGTTTTTTTCGTTTTACTCCTTTCTTTTTTTTTTTTTTTTTGTATTTTAGCCTGTGACTTTCGCTTTCTTTCTTTCTATCTCTTTTTCTGTTTTCTTTTTTTTAATTAGTTTGATTTACTAGCTTTTTCTTTCTTTCTTTTTTCTTTCTTACCTTTTTCTTTCTTTCTTTCTTTCTTTCTTTCACTTTTCTTTTTAATTATTCTGATGTTTTTTAACACATTTTTCGCTCGTTCTCTTTCTCTTTGTTATTCTTACGATTTATTTCATTTTTTTCTCTCTTATTTACTCTTCTCCGTCTTGTTTACTTTCCTTCTGTCTGTCTGTCTGTCTGTCTGTCTGTCTGCGTCTCTCTCTCTCTCTCTCTCTCTCTCTCTCTCTCTCTCTCTCTCTCTCTCTCTCTCTCTCTTGTTTTGAATACATCTCTCATGTTTTCCATCTTTTCACTCCTTTTTTGTCTTATTTTTCATCCTTCGCATTCTCTCTCTCTCTCTTCTTACACATGTTTTCTCTCTTGTTTTCTCTCCTTATCTTTCTTGTTTCTTTTTCCTTTATTCTTTCTCTCTTTTTCTCTTGTGTTCCTACTTTGTTCCCCCACGTCTCCCCCCCCTCTCTCACGTCTCTATCTCTCTTTCTCTCTCTCTCTCTCTCTCTCTCTCTCTCTCTCTCTCTCTCTCTCTCTTTGCATTAATTTCTATCTTTTGCATTCTCATATATTCTTTTAATCCTTTGACTTCGTTTCGCTTAATATAAATTTCTTCCCTCCCACCGTGCCCCCTCTCTCTCTCTCTCTCTCTCTCTCTCTCTCTCTCTCTCTCTCTCACTCTCTCAAACCGGGTTTTTCTTTGATTTCCTCTCCTTCCTTTTATTTCTCAACCCTTTCCTTCTGCCTCAATTCCCACGAAGCCCTTATTACCAATACGTCCCCTCACGACTGCCATTGTCTATAAATTACCTTTCTTTGTTCTTTATGGCTAAGTCCCATGCAACTGTTTGAATGTGCGCGGAACAGTGCCAATTTTTTCTGCCCTTGCGCATATTGATACTCACATAAGCACATGCATATACGGACTAATATCTACTTTTAGCTTTTATCGTCTGAAAATTACATCTCTGAGTTTATAGGCGTTGGTCTCTCTACGTGAAGTCGTGCACTTCTCTCTATGTGAGCTCTATGTACGGGGGTAATCTGTTAATAAAAGCACTCACTTTATATGATCAGCTGTCCTTAATTTTCAGCGACCAATCGTCTACATGAATTTTGTAATTCCCATATAAGCCTTTAATCTATTTTTGCTTTTGCCTGTGTCGAGATGAAATTTATCTCGTGCGTGTGACACATGTTTGGAACCGATAACTTGGAATAAAATTAATAATGACTGTCTAATTTTGAAACGTGTAATTATTATTCCAAGAGTTTTTCGGACTGGTAAACTCATTTTTTTTTCGTTGTTGCTCTTATCAGAATGTGTAGACATTTAAAACGTTCAAGAATGAAATGTCCAAAGATGAAACGTCAAAGGATGAAACGTTGTGCTAAACATAAAGGTAATATAAACAACGGAATCGGCATTTATAATAACTCGAGATTCATAACTACTGTTCCTAATTGTTTCTCATATCATTCTGGGATAACACCTAGGGTAGATTGGCTAACGTGATGGACTGTGACATCATAGTAAGTGATTTCCAACTCAAGTCACCCTATTACGTTCACTTTCAGACTAATACTCTTAAGAAAGGTATGAGCCTTCTTATTCCCAAGAAAATATGAGTTAGATAGTCGATATGCCATAAAAGCAAACCAATAACAATTATAACCAAACTATCAAGATCTCCCTTCACCAATAAATGGAGTTTAATATTATACCGAAGAGAGAAGCGATTTTTATTCAACATTGAAGGGAAGTCCCCATAGTGTATTGGCTAAAATACAGGACTGTGGCATTGTAGTAAGCGAGTTTGAACACTAGTTGCGCTAATGCGCTCACTTTGAAAATGTTATAAAAACTCCTTATTCCCCCAGAAATGGGTTAAATAGTCACACTACCGTTTTTCTACAAGGAGAGTTTTGGCATTAAATAACCCACAAAGGTTGATATGCTATTAAACAGAGAACCAAACCATATAATTGCTTGCATAAAAAAAAACAAAAGAAAAAACAACAAAAAACTTATATCCCATAAAATAATTCACGTTTTTGCGTATATTTATAGGTATGGTAGTTTTTAAATTTACTTTGGACTTTTTCAAAACCATACGAAATATCTCAAATTTACTTTCCAATATTGGTAATAAACCCTGGCCTCATTGACTTATCAACTTATTGTCGAAGATGGCTTGGGTCAATTGAACTAGAGTTAAGTACTAAAGCTACACTTATTAGATAGATAATCTATGAAACTTAACAGGGGTCTCCATCTTGTGATCTCAATCACGAATAACGAATGCAAATGTAATCTGTTCAATGATACCAAGTGTGCCTCATGTATGTTGGAAATGTTTAAGGAACTGATTGATTTGATTTTGATTTTTATTAACAAAGATATGAATTTCTAAATTGTGTATAAAATTATATATATTCACCCAACCTCTCTGTGATGAGCAGGGTGCAATACGAGGGTAAATTTTAAGTGGAATTTAAAAAGATTGAATTCAGAGTTTTCTTTATCCGTTGCCAGATATCATTCCATAGTCATCCCTGCTATTTTACCAATCGCCGAAGAGATATTCATTGGATTCATGCCTTTCAGAACTTGAACGAGCCTGTTTGCATTTTACAATGTGCTAATGCCCTTAATATAAACAGCTTCATAAAGGGTTTGAATTCGGGTCACCGTATCCATTTCCCACGAAGGTAGTCGATGCACTTCGAGTGCTCCTTTTCGGCATCATGATTAGGTTAGTTTAAGTTATCTTTAAATGAATATTGACCCTTCATGCTTTTCAGATTGTAAATCCTTTATATATATATATATATATGTGTGTGTGTGTGTGTGTGTGTGTGTGTGTGTGTGTGTGTGTGTGTGTGAGTTAGTCTGTCTATATATATATATATATATATATAGAGAGAGAGAGAGAGAAAGAGACACATTGATAAATCGTGGGAGAAAAATAAGCTTAGAAAGCTATATATATATATATATATATATATATATATATAGTTTTCTAAGCTTATTTTTAATTTGTTTCATGTTTATAACATTTAAATGTTAATACTATTCAACATTAGTAATTCTATTTATCCAGTATTCCAATCTGGTCTAATATCAATCATTTGTTTACACACAGTTCCAGGTTTAGTAAATGATAAAATATTTCTGTTTGACATATAGTTAGGACCCTTAAAATTACTACCACTCTGGGTCAGAGTAGACATGGCAGTAATGGTAATGAAGTGGTATTCCTCATTCCATAAACTTCAGTACTGGATCCTCACCATCAGATTTTTTAGTGACATACCCAGAACATTTCCTGGGGGTATTTCTACTTTTCTGCCGAGGTACAGTCGGCGAATTCTGCAGCCCTACTAATAGAGTTCCTGCAAAAGTTTATATGCCTATAATCCAGAAGAAACTCACAATGTTCCCAAACACAAAGATTGGTGAATCTTTTAAGAGACCCAGTGCGTTTGATTTTACGCCTTTAATGAAACAAATGATAACACATCATATATAAAGGGTCTTTGCTAACCATCTAATTCTAAACAAACTTCGCTTAATTTGGGACATAGGCATCAGAATTCTCACGATGCCCGTCATTCTGAAGTGGTTACCCATCAAAGCTCTGAGATGGCTTATTACTTTTTATATTTAAACTATGTAACATATTGACTCTAGGCCGAGCTGTCAAATAAAGAAATGCACCTGTGGAAATAACAGGTGCATCCGGTCGAAGATATCAGGGTATAACCTTGACTGTGAATGGGTTGAGTTGGGTGCAGATGTGACGCCCACAAGAAACAGGTGGACAGTAAACAATTATATAACCTGGTGCCACAGACAGGTTCAGTTAGTCGGAGTCAGTTAGTTGGAGATAAGATGCTGTAGAGAGAACCAGCACCCAGCAAAAGGCTATGGACCCTCAGGACCCCCAACTGAGCAGCCCAGCAGAACGAGAAAGAAGTGCTGCTAAAGACAAAGGAACTGGGGGTCAATATGTTGCAGTTTGTTCAGTCTCCAACTCACCTCTCACACATAACCCTTTCGCAACCCTTTCGCAACCATTTCGAATAAAGTGTGAGAGGTATATTTTTCTAAAGAAGTGTGTTCGTTCGTCATTATTGTTGATTTTGTTTCCGCATTTATATGTGTATAGTTGTATCACGGCTATGCAACACCTGGAGCTGGTGCTTTAACTTTGACTTGATCATAAGTAATCTATTCAGTTCTTATTGCAAAGTTGTTTATCGTATTGTAGTAGGCTAGGGTTTTAATCTCTGTTACCAAAACAATCCATGGAAAGCCAATTATTATTCTATCAACGGTGAATTTTTATGCAAGTGTTACTAGTTCGATTCCAATGATAATGCCTTACAAAGAACTAACATGATACAATCCTCGCATTCCTAAACTTCTTCTCGTTTAACTTTTGGTGGAAGGATGCAACCTGCTGTTTTGAATAAATTCTGGAAGCAGCACTCTACATCGCAGCAGTTGTACGACCACTTACCTCCCATCTTACGAACCACCTAAGTTAAACGAGCAAGTTATGTTGGGCACTGCTATAAAGGTAAGCACACGTTCAATAGTGATATTCTTTTATGGACATGCCAGTATTGATTGATCAGCAAAAACTTTTATTCATCATGTTTGTGCTCTGACCAATAGGGATGATTTGTGAGATAGTCAAAGGAATCTGTGCTATCGGTAAACCTTGATGGTGATGAGGAGGATGAAACTAATAATTCTGGCTGATTATAACTGCGCTGGGGTCTAGATAGTATTGATTCTTCTTATTATCTTTAGCTTTCCCATTTTCATGGCAATGCCTTTGGAGATCGTTTCAAGGGCTCCAAAAACACTTCTGATCGCCATCACCTCAACTTTTCAGCTCTTTGGCAAGATCTAAGTATTTGTATATTTTTTCGCTTTTTTTTTAAACACAAAGATCTGCAAGAAAAACACTTGATGAAAAGTTCTGGTTGAAAATTATTATCATATGGAAATTCTTAATACCATATAACTGTAAATCATTTGTATAAAGAATAGTTTCTTGAAGCTATCATTATTTATAAAGGATCATTACTAGTTACTTGAAACAACATAACTGCGTGTAAACAAAAGATTACTAGGTCTGGTCTTCCGAACGTGACTGGATGAATACCCATTAAAATTGACACATTACTCGTAAAGAATTTCTAGGATAGTGGATAACCTTTTCCCCCAGGCCTGCCTCCTCTTGTATTCTCCTATGAACCAGTTTACTATATTTGGTTGATAATTTAATTATAGATAGATAACATATAGCAAAAAAAAAGAATCACTTTAGTTAAAAATACCTTTGACACGTTAAAGTTGTCGAGTGAAAAGTACCTAAATTTCTTACTAGTAATTATATTGATAGTCGAATCAGATTATTGTCTGAAGCAACGAAAAATAAGTACTGGCACACAATTGGCCATTTTGCGTCCTTTTTCAAACAAAAGCCTTTCTTAAGCAGAAGTAATAGTCGAATACAAACAGTGAGCCATACGATTTGGCTTAGTAGGGTTAATTAATATTCGAATCATCAAGCTTCATTTTGCTTTATCTTCCATTAAAAAAAGTTAACTTTGTTCAATAATTGAATTTTTTCAACATGGTACAAAATTAGTTATTATTTGGCCTTTTGTGATAGCTGAGTTAGTTGCTCGTTCTGACTACCCCCAGTGGTCAATGATAGATTGATGGATAGATTATAACGGTATCAAACACATTTTATGACTAAAGGTTTGGGAATCGTGTTCATTGTACGTAAATATTTATTTATGTAGTTACACATTTAAAATGTCAAGTAATCCCCATCTACAAATAATTTGCGAGCAGTTGTATAGTTTCAAGTAATAATTCTTATTCAATAGTAATCTTTTGTTTACACGCAGTTATGTTGTTTCAAGTAACTAGTAATGATCCTTTATAAATAATGATAGCTTCAAGAAACTATTCTTTATACAAATGATTTACAGTTATATGGTATTAAGAATTTCCATGTGATAATAATTTTCAATCAGATCTATTAATGTATCTAGTTACCTGAAGGCCCTGAATTCTATCGTTGCATCAGGTAATGCATGAAAAAGCTATATACCTTGTTTCAGTCGAAAGGACCGGTTACTTCTCAAGTACATATCAACTATAAAGAACTAACTGATACGAAATACTTCCTGAGACACATAATGGAATAAGTATAATTCCTTTAAGCTTAACAACTCTAAAAGACTCCTGAAGAAACCTACTGGGTACACTAGGCAAAATGTTGTGATTATAATAACAACCAAGGTATGAAGACTGGTCCGAGTACATTAGTTAACTCTAACGAGAGTAAAAGTTTTCTCTGCGACTTTGAGATACAAACAGGACATCTTGTTCGAACAAGAAGACCGGATTTACAGTAAATTAATACGAGAGAAGAATCTAGTAAAGATATAATGTACATGAATCTTGTGAATTTTGCCGCTACCAAGGACCAAAGCGTAAAAAGAAGAAAGCGAAAAAGATAGGCAAATACCAAGATCTTGCTAGAGAGCTGAAAAGGCTGTGGAATATAAATTCAGTGAGTCGTCGTTGAGGTTCATGGGACAGTCTCCCAAGACCAGGTAAAGAAACTGGGGAAACTTGATCAGAGGAAGAATCGAGATTATTCAAACTACAGTCTGGTTAAAATCTGCTAGAATACATAGAAAATTCCTGGAGGGTTGAGTTGACTTACTGTCACTTAGAGTTTACTGAAAAAACATTTAAAAACTCACAAGGAGTAACATATATATATATATATATATAGATAAAAGTTGGCGACTTTAGTCAAGCGTGACCCGAAGGTTCCCTTTTCAATAGCTACTACACCAAGGTGTAGGGGAGGGCGCAACTTCATTCTCTCGATTGTTCTGCTTTACCCTTGGTCCTTACTTTTTATTGCTAAATGGAAAACAAGGCGATATCAAATACCATTTTTGGAGTCTTTTGTATTACTCAACCTGGAATTGATCCCTGGTATTAGGACCCTTGGTGAATACTGTACCTATTAAGTCAATGGCCCGGTTTTATATATATATATATATATATATATATATATATATATATATATATATATATATATAACGTAACTTAATTGGATAATCTCTTTTTACAAATTTACGTTTGGTTTGTTTGGTTCGGTTTAGTTTTTAAACATATCAACCCTCATAGGTAATTTGATGCCAAAGCCACTCTTGTAGAAGAGCAACGGAGATACAATTTAACACCTCTTTGGAGGGATTAAGAGGGTTTACCCATTTCCTAAGGGTATTTTTCCGAAAGTAAATTTGATAGCGTGACTAGAGCTCGAACTCGTTTGCTTCGAAGCTGCAGTCCAGTACTTTAGTCATTAAGCCACAAGGAGTCCCCTTTTACGAACTTGATTTGATAATCGCGCATGTATGAACCTAATAAGTAATATTTTAATCAAACGTGAATAATAATTATAAAAACGACAAAATAATTCATTGTTTTCTATAAAGGATTGTGAATATAATATCTACGCTTGCAACAGATTATTGGTTATGGTTAAATACCATCTCTCGATTAGAGCCCACTTTTTTCCCTGGAGGAATTTTTATACGATAAATAACTCTTTGGTTCAATGAATATGCATACCAAATTTGGTTAATGTATATTAAACCGTTTGATTGTCGACGGAGGACAGACAGAAAAGCAATTTTTCAATTATTATTATAGATTTTGATTATGTAAAAGCATTATTGTAAATATAGCAACTCTATGTTGTCTATTTTATAAGTGGATATTCATGGCACCCCGCAAAGAAAAACAGCGGTAGCAGTGACGCAGCCTTCTGTCCACAGTATCAGGTTACAATAGTAGCCGCTGCAATAGATATTCACACTAAGCCTCGGGTGCGTGCCATTCATGGGACGGCATGGGCACTAACAGCAACATTCTGCGACGGCCTGAAATTGTATGAGGTCACGCATGGATGAGCAGAGTACCGGCGAACATAGAAATTCGTCCCTGAACACGGTTGGATTCGTGGGATAGAATTAGGAGATGAGGAGCTGGGATTTGGAAAGAGAAAAATGGACGGAAGATAGAAATATAGAGCAAAAAGGAGACAGCAAAAAATAAAAATAAAATAAAATAAATAAATAAATGAATGAATAAATAAAGAAAAACAGGCAATTCCCCTCCAAAATCAACAACATATGAATAAAAGAAAAAGTGACAATGCTTCTTATTTTCTTTGGTTTGGTTGCTTTGTTCAATGGCATATCAGTATTTACGGGTTATTTAATGCCGAAGCCATATTTGTAGAAAAACAGTAGTTATTCTGTTTAACTCAGAGCTGGAGGGATAAGGGGACTCACTATCCAGCCAAGGGGTATTAGTTTGAAAGTAAAGGTAATAAAGAAACTAGAGATCGAACTCGCACACATTGAGGCCGCAATCCAGTATTTTAGCCACATCACCATTATTATAATTATTATTGATATTTACTCCTTGGGAGTTTTTCACATTCGTGTCAGCTGATGATTTCTCACTGGAGTTTGATTAACAGCAAATCTCCTCAAGTTTCCTGGACTCTTCTCAGTATGATGTTCATTCTCAATAATGTAGTAGTTTGGATGGTCTCCACTCATGCTGTTATTTCCAAATCCTCCAGTCCTTTTAATAATCCTTTGGTGACTGTACCAAAAGTACCAATCTACAGGTTTTTCAAATCCCTAGCAAGGTACTGGTACTTATACTTCTTTCCACTTTCTTTCGATTTTATTCTGTGATCAGCCGGAACAGAAAAGTCCATAATTTTGCAAGTTCTTTTTTTTTCTATTATTATAAGGTCTGGTCTTCTGGCCAAGATTACGTGATCAGTTCTTCTTCTTCTTCTTCTTCTTCTTCTTCTTATTATTATTATTATTATTATTATTATTATTATCTTTTGAGAGTTTTTCATACCAGCGTTAGCAAATGGTTTTTCACTGGAGTCGGAGATTCAGCAAGTCTTCACAGGTCTCCAGAACTATTCTCAGTATCATCGTCCTCTTATTTTCTCTCCGTCTAGTCCCTGTAGCTAGATCTTTGTGACTGTACTACGCACGTCATTTACAATTGGTATCACCGTCATTATCATGTTCCAAAGTTGTTTTTTTTTTCAGTTCTCTATCAAGGTGTAAGTCCTTATCTCCATTTTCGCTTTTTTCCAGTTTTACCCTATGGTCAGCCAGAATGGCGAAGTCCACTATTCTGCAGTTTCTCTTTTTGTTAACTATCTCTTGGTCTGGTCGTCTGGCCAAGATTAGATGATTCGTTTGTATCTCAAAACGCCAGAGAATTTTGTGCATCTCATTTTCTAAGGATTTTAGTTTGTGCATATACCATTTATTCGACTGGTCAAATTTGAATTTCTTGCTCCATTCCTAGTTATTCACCTTCTCCGTCCAGTCGTGTCTAGTCCTATACTCTTTATTATTGTTATTTTACTCCTTTCTATTTTCAAAACGTGTTAATTGATTTTTCTATGGAATTTAAGAGGCGGCGCGTCTCCTTAGGTTTCCAGGACACTTCTATATATCTTAACCGGTTGTAGTAGAGCTGTGGTCTGGATGGCTGGTTCGATTCTTCTTCGAAACTTCCGGTTCATCGAGTCTCTTTTCCATTTTCTCGGGGACTGTTCCAAGTGTTCCAACTACGATTAGTAGCACAGTCATTTTCATGTTCCACAGATTTTTCAGCTCTCTAGTAACTTCCAGGTATTTATCGAGCTTTTGAAACATTGAAACATTTTCCCTAAGCACAAAGGAAAATATGAACGAGAGTCCTAAAGGACATGCTCCAGATATCCACCGTTCAGTTGAAGGCGCTGTTAAATACTGTGTGCAAAGATATTGATAATGCATCCAGATTCCTCTTGAGTGATCGATGGCTCAGATGGTGAGCAACCCGTTACCCTACAAGTTTTACAAGTGCCGTGAATTTCAAAGTTCTTGACCAACTTGAAAATCTGACTCCTCTTTGGAAATGTGTTGAAACTAGACTTCCTTCTGTACCTTGCTTGAACAATCCTGAAAGACTTAGTTTAGTAATATGTCTTCACACAAAAGATCTTCTTCTCCATCTTCCAAGCCATGATGTTCCTATATTTTGTTTAGTATATCAAAATAGTATTTCCCAGCAATTATCTGAAAAGAGAACGAGAATAAAATCAACAGGTAAGATATGAGAGGTCGCTACTTTGTTTCAACAATGGTACAACACCCCGTCTTTATCCATCCATCTATTCCTCTATCTTACATTTTAAACAATATGATCTATCTATCTATCTATCTATCTATCTTTTGATTTCTATCAATATTTTTAGCTTGCAATCTTTTTGAGTGTGTCTATTTATCTCTGTATACTAATGTCTCTGTATATATTTATCTCTTTTTTGTCATAGTCAGTTATAAATGAAACAACCATGCAATGTCTTACAGCTATTAATGGATTTTAAGAGAAAACAACAGAAAAATAGCAAGAGACTTAGAAAGATAACTAATTATAATAATGCATAGAAAGTATTTGGTATTTGCCATCAGTAAAAGAAAACATGGTCAATGACTTTCCTTATGATATAGGCTTGTTCTTTCGTATATAAAATCAATATGCATAACCAAAACTTTTTTGCCGTTATAGTGTTTTGATGTTAACATTTTCTAAAACAAAACCTCCGATACTTGGGCATCTTAGTCTCGATTTGTATCAAATTTCTGTTGTTGTTGTTGTTGTTGTTGTTGTTGTTGTTTTCTTCCTGAAGAGGTTTCACATCAGTGTTAGTTGATGGTCTTTCACAAGAGTTTAAGTGACAACAAGTCTTATCAAGTCTCCATGAATCTCTTTAGTATTCTGGCCAATCTCAACAATGCCGTATTTGGATTGTTTACACTGGGTCCTCTTATTTCCAAGTACTTCTATCCTTTTTACCAATTCTTTGAATACTGTACCAAGAGCACGATTAAAAATTGGTATAAACGTCACTTTCATGTTTCACAATATTTTCAATTCCTTTGCAAGGTCCAGGTACATAGCATTTTTTCACTTTTTCAATTTCACTATGTGGTCAGCCACGATAGCAAAGTCCACAATACTGCAAGTTCTCTTTTTTTGTTGTTGATTATAAGGTCTAATCGTCTGGCCGAGTTTCGGTGATCCGTTTGTATCTCGAAATCCCAGAGGATTTTGTGCGTTTCATTTTCCTGGATAGATTCTGGGTTGTGCATATACTGTTCGTTCGTATGGCAGATTTAAATTTCTTGTACAGTTCCCTGTGGATCAACTTGCCCACTCAGTTATGTCTAGTCTTATATCATTATTATTTTGCTATGCCTCTTTGAGTATATCCCCTTTTTAATATCTTCTCATATCAACCTTTAAAAAAAAGAATATTTTCACGGAACATATATACTACTAATATCATGACTATATACAGAATAAGTTCTATTTAATAATTCATTCGATAGGTCCCCAAAATACCAACTTTAATTCTTTTTTCCCCATTATTTCTGGAACACTCTAATTTAATCTTAATTCTTTACTCTATTGTTGCTTTTTTATCTGATAAGGCAATCATTTCGAAAGATATATAACTCTGTTTGAGAAGAAAACAAAAGCAAAAGAAAAAGAAGAAAAAAAAACACGGTCCTTTCGAGTAAGAACTATTTTTAAACGGATTGACATAGCCCATAGATCAGAGCCTAAAAGGTAGTGCCATTCTTATACAGAATAGACATAGAAGTAATGACAATTAACGGGTACTCCACATTTCACTAATCTAAATATCTGAGGCTTCATAATGTAAGTAAGAACGTACAATAAACAGGATGTCCTAACCTCATTGCAAAAAATAACCATAGTCTGATTGATATGCCGTTAGAATAGATTCATCAATCATATTATGACTTATTTTAGTTTTAATATCGTTAGTTCAAACATTATTAGACGTAATTCGTTAATCTGTGCAATAAAACGTACGCAATATATATATATATATATATATATATATATATATATATATATATATATATATATATATATATATTTGTGTGAAGAGGCATACATCAAATGTTGGTCTAGTATACATTCAATTTTAAAGATTTTACAAGGATAATTTTAGTATTAAATAACCCACGAAGGTTGATATGCTATTAAAACGAAGAAACCTGACATAATTTCAAAGCCATTAATCACTTGCAATGTTCACGACCAATGAGAATCTGAATGGTAACTTAGTAGAATCTGCGTAAGGTGAACGTAGTATTTCATATCTTTTAGTTTACGAGATATCATATATAACAATGAAATGCTTATTAGAATGCTTATAGACTTTCTAAAAAAAATCATTAATATCATCATGCATTTTTTTTTTACCGCTGGAACCCAACAGTTTTAAGAGACGTTTTGTAAATATTAAAATTTTCATTATTTACTTTGCTATTAGCTATAGAAACCGTATTTATCCTGATTACACCACTGCTGTTTCTATGAGTAAATACCAGGTAACTTTTTGTTTTTTCAAGGTTTTTATAACGATGAAGCTCAAATCATTTAATTCCTTTTTTTTTATCTGTCAGAATTGCAATTTGACCGCTTTCCACGGTTGTATTAATTGACGTGTCGAACATGATATCTACGAGACGCCATTTTTCACTGCTACAAGCTATTGACAATAAATTATTTTCTCGACATAAGTCGTGATTATTTTTTTCTCCGCTTGAATTTCGTTCAGTCAGACATAAGCAATAGTTATTATATACTTGAAGAAATACGCTTTTTTCCTCGCAGTTCTTCACCTTCGTTTCTCTCTTTTTATTATTATTAATATTATATTAAATACCATGTCGATAATAAATATTGATAATAACAATGTTAAAGATAGACGATCCAGGAACCCGTTGGATTCTCGTTACAACATTGCTCTTTGAGAATGTTGATCCTTGTACTTAGACACGAACGAATGACTCTAAAAATGAGCTCTTCATAGTTTTCTTTGTCATTTCGAAAATTTCGGTAATAAAAAAACGACTCTGTGCGCGAATATTAGATATAACATATTTTTGTAATGAAGGTAAGGATGTATGTCAGCATAACGTTAGCTGACAACCTAAATTCTTTTGTTGTATACTACACTTACACATATGCAAACACACAATACAGGCGGTCTCTGTTGTCTCAGGTACGAACGGTTTTATTAACTTCTGACTTCAATTCATCGACACGAGGAGAGAGACACAATTCTTAAAAGTCTTTCGTAATCATACTATGCTAACCCCACCCCTATCGTTCGACACGTCTCGTGGTGTTTAAGATCTCTGTCGGTAGAGATCCGAAAAACTCAACTCTTCGACGCAATGGCCGAATCCCCAACAACTCGACTCCATGGTCCAATCTCAACTGCTGTGTTTATAAAATCCTCAAATTCTCAGCCCATCTCTTCTGGGCATGGTGTCATCCACACTCCAGCCTCATTTCCTGCTGTCATATCCTTTGCGCGCGTGCGTAAAACTGCGCCCAATGTCTATAGGCCTGCACTCAAAACCCGAATAGTTCAAAGCCCTAACAAACTGAATGAGAAAATGGAGGTGCCCGTGGTGTAGTCGTTAACGTCGTAGGAAATGAACACGGCGACTCGGATTCAAATCCTGGACGAGACTGATTGCATTTCACATAGCACTAATACCCTTGGGAAAGGTATGAATCCAATTGTTCTCCCTCCAGCTATGGGTAAAATAGTAGGACAGACTAGGTTCTTCAGCCTTGGTTAGGCAACTAGTCTAGGAGAAGGAAAACTCTGAATTAAAACCTGTTAAACTCCGCTTAAAAATTGACCTTGTGTCATATCCTGCCCGAGCGGAGGGGTTGGTAAATAGTACCAAACTGAATGAGAAAATATAATTAACGAAAAATGATTAATATAGAAAAATTATCCCTTTATTATATAACAAATGTAAACACCGAAAATCTTTTTTATTTAGTTACCAATTAAGTTGAAAATTGCCTTATACCTTTAGCGATAACATTTTTAAGTGTATATCACTGATAAATTGCTCGCTATAAATAACCTTTTTTTGTTGAGTGTTGTTTACACATCCACATATATAGGGATTGGACAAAATAATGTAAACATCTGGAAATTTCAAATAGATTTATTTCAATATGGCTTTCTGATTGCAGCCCTCCCGTGAAATCCGGCTTTGTGTAGCTCCCTTTTTACAGTTTTTGAGTAAACTTGATTCTTGAGATGGTCATTAAGCTCTGCTGTAATTTTCAGAGATGTATTCTTATGATTCTTCAGAACAATCCGCATTAGAGTCAGATGGTCCCAATCAGACAGCTTTCACTTTCTTCAAGAGTTTTGCTTTGGTGTGGAGGTTTTTCCTTCTTTCTAAAATACTGTCATTACTTTCGAGACAGTACTCCTTGCCACTCCAAATAATCCAGCGGTTTTTGTTGCACTAGCGCTTGCCATACGAGAACCAACAATTGGACCTTTTTTAAAGTCTGATAAATCTGCACTTTTTAATGAATTTTGATCAATTTCTTTTAAAGATATCTGTAAAAAAACAACAATTTTAGTGAAATAAGTCCAGAAAAATTATTAATAAAAAAAAGCATTAAAATAACAAACTTTTGGTGGTTCTATGGGAGTTTCAAAATCATGTGACTAAGATTCTACGTGTTTCTATTATTTTGTCCAATCCTTGTATATGTGGGTTAGAAGAGGCTAATGGTAAGACCATGGTGAAGGTAACCCATCTAGAAGTTAACTCCAAAATCAAAACTGGAGAAGGAAAATCCAGTATCAAACCGCTGCTGACTTCAAAGTATCCTTTGACGAGAAAAGTCAAAGAGAAGGTAATCTGAAATAAAACCTGCAGTTTGCATAGTCCCCTGTTAATGCTTGCCACTGGCTTGTAGCTTTGTAGATCCAGGAGCGTGGCATAAATGTCGTTTAAGCATATGCCTCTATAATCCAACGACGTGCAGATGTCTTACTGTCTGATCACCTCATGTATAATTTTCACAAGTTGAATTAGTAAGTATTCAGGTTTTTCAGGGTTGTAATTTATGTGGTAAATACGACTATCATTAGTAAAGATATGGCTGACATTATATATATATATATATATATATATGAGAAAACTTGTAATAATAAACAAATAACGTTAGCTGACAACCCTAAATTTTATATCTTAAATAAACAATTAATTTTAGATTATTTATAGACCCTAACCAGTTTTATTTATAGACCCTAACCAGTTTTATTTATAGACCCTAACCAGATTATTTATAGACCCTAATGCAGTTTTGTGTTATATACGGGACATTCCTTTTTGAGAGGAAGCAAGCTTTTTGTAAATTATACAAAGGTGTTTCGAAACACAATAACTTTCAACATGTTTCATGGTGAAGAGATAAACAATTGCATCAATGTTTTGGTGAAAAGTTTGTTAATTTGAGTCGATGTGCGATTAAACATGGGCATTGTTTAAATTTGTTCAACGACTAATTCGAATTCCATTAAAATTAATTTAATAAACTGTCGCGTAAAGAAAGAAAACTGATATTTAAGATAGGTAAAATAGGTAGTTTGATAGAATACGAGCTACAGTAAGTAAACTTCCTTGCCTCGAGAAATATCAGGAAGTACGCTGCATGATTAAAACGATGATCTAAGAAATCATGTGATAATTTGATTTGATTTACAATAGGCAATATTAGAACATTTAGCTATAACGTGTGTTTCACTCACTGATATTTACTGGAATAGCTTAAACTGTCTACATCACTGATGATCAAACTGACGACATCTGTGAGGTTCTTCGATGTGAGCTTGTAAACCATTGCTCCAAGGTAACAAGATTTTTTTCTTTGACTGGTTAAAGGGCTAAAGCGTTGTATACCGTGTATGGACCGACCTTATTAATATTTCAATGGTATGTGTGGCTAGCTTGCTAGTTTTTATATCAATACATATTCACCCCAGATATAGATAAGAGACCAGGTTCGTAGAGCATTCGAGGCACAGAGCTGGGAGTCAAGTACCTGGGATTTTCGTAATAAAGGTAAGAATTTATGATAGCGTAGTCCAGATAGAAAATGCTTAATGGCGGAAAAATAAAATTGTTGAAAACAGACTTGATTAAAGGTCTTCTTCTTCTTCTTCTTCTTCTTCTTCTTCTTCTTCTTCTTCTTCTTCTTCTTCTTCTTCTTTAACTATTTTTCACGGATGTCTGAATATCATAAAGTCTCCTCTGATCTAGAGCACTCATCTAAGTATTCTAGGGATAGGATCCAACAGGTAGTCGGAGAAGATCGAAGAAATATTCTTCTCCTAGACTGGTTTCCTTTACCAAAGATAAAGAACCCAGTCTGCCTATATATATATATATATATATATATATGTGTGTGTGTGTGTGTGTGTGTGTGTGTGTATTTATTCAGGTTGAATTCATTTTATCATGTCTACTTATTTTATTAAATATTCTGAATTTATAAAAAAAAAAAAATTGATATTTCAGAATACCAAAACTTACTGTCAGTGAGAAGTATTAATTAGTAAGGTACAAGAGCAATGTTTAAACAGAGAAATTCATATGTATGTTGATTTTGTCAAAAAAAAGCCCAGTCCTATCGACTTTTACACCGGACATATATGTATACTCATACTCTACTTTGTCTGTGTAATGGAGAAATAGTGCAGGGGAGATAGATCATCAGAGACACGTTATTATTGACATGTATCATAAACACAATTGATTCAAACAAAAAAGCCAGAAAGCGATGACTGATTTTATATTTACAACAACATTCAACGATTCCCTTTATAATCAACAAACGGTTAAATATTGAAAAAGATTGTGTTCTTGCTTATTCATTTTTTCAAACCACAGACGACCGTAACGAAAGTAATAGGAAACTTTTCGACGCTACCAATTCATAATAAACAGCCTGGTTAGTCAACCAATGAAGGCAGCCCAGTAAGATACCTTGTGTGACCTAATCTCATTCGAGTTCGGTTCATGTACAGTCATTTTCTAAATTCCCGTACCATCTTTTGTCCCCATTAATGTGATTGCTTCGAAAGCTTTGAACAGATACGTTTTTTTAGTGGGTGGGGATTATTTTTGTAATTTTTGTTTTTTCCTTCATATTTACTGCATCAATTTTCATTTCATTTGAAGTGTGATCAGCAACGAAAGCGATTCATAGTTGTAACTATTTTTATTTCCTATACTAACATTATTAGGTTTGAGTTTGCAATTTGCGGTCTCTGACCGAGCTAAAGACACTTTAATTTAATATATACCTATATACATCAATAAGTATGTTGCCTAATGTAAAACAGTTAGCTTTTTTTCTTCGGTGCATTTAATTCGCCTATAATGATAGCATAGAACAGGGTTTCTCAAAGTTTTTATTTTATGCATACCTTGTGACCAAATTGAATATCAAATTATGCCTTTGTTGGTTTGGATTCTTTGTTTAATTGCATATCAACTTTCATGGGTTATTGAAAGTCAAAGTCATCCTTGTAGTAGAATAATGATGGTAGTATTGAACCCATTACTGGAGAGCGGGGAATAAAGTTGGTTAATACCTTTCCCAAAGGTATTAGTCCGAAAGTGAATGCAATAGCGTAATAGGAATTCGAACTTGCTTACTATGTTGTCGGAGTCCAGCACGTTAGCCACTATGCCACAAGAAGACCCCTTGGTCTAGCCACACTTTAGAGTTGTGATACAACGAAACATTCTGTCTGTGGATGAAAATGTATATATATATATATATATATATATATATATATATGTATATATGTGTGTGTGTGTGTGTGTGTGTGTGTTTAAATAAATAGATCCACGAATAACTTTGAATTCTGTATTTTTGGTTTTTCTTTCACATATTTATGCTCTTTCTCACTCTCCCTCTCTCCTCTCCTTATATTTTTTATACATACATGTTCTTCATATCTTTATATTCATATGATATATATATATATATATATATATATATATATATATATATATATATGTGTGTGTGTGTGTGTGTGTGTTCTTCATATATGTGTGTGTGTTCCTCATATATTCATATTCGTGCAATATATATATATATATATATATATATATATATATATATATATATGCTTTGTGGTTTGTGTGTGTTTGAATGTGTGTGTTCACGCGGGCTGTGTTACATCTATTTATGAAGGGCGAATATATATATATATATATATATATATATATATATATATATATATATAAAATACTTTTTATATAACTTGTGCAACTTGAACACAAACACAAATGTCCAGATGCATTCCAACTTTTCCTCACACGTACATATATTTCTACATCTTTTTGTTTTTTTTTGGTTTTTTTTTTGTTCCTTCTTTCCACTTTCCAGTACACTCCACAACCAACTGCCGCACTTTTTATTCTGTATTCTCTATCTTCAGCCCGAGGCCTGTTGCTGCATTTTGTATATGCCTCCTTCATTTTTTACCTTTCAAAACTAGAGTCTTTGCCTAATCAAAGCAGAATTTCCCATTAATGGGAAAATGGGCTGGAAATTTCCGGCTCGATTGACGATTCTCCTCAGCAGACCTAAAAACATCATCTTTATTTAATCCAACGAATGTTTCTTTTCGAGACCTTTTTTTTTTTTTTTTGCTCTTTTTATTTTATTTTATTTTATTTATACATTTATCTGTTTTTTTATTTCAGTTATTCATACTACATAGTTAAGCACTAGTCTTGATGCATGTTGATATAATTCCCTGTTTCTTTCTACGTATTACTCTATCATTATTTTCTTTTCGTAAACACATATAATCTTTCTTTTCGTAAAACGATATATCCATGCTGTATCTTCTTCACTTGCTCGGTCCACCAGATTCCATTTATTCACGCCATTTTGTCTTCTATGTTCGCTCTTCTCTCTTGGCGTTTTTCCTGTCAAATCATTTGCACGTCCTTTCTTCAATTTGCAAGATTTCTGATATCAAGCACTGTGAATCCAACCCACTCCCAAATTCATTTTGTTACATATACAAATTTATACGACAGAAATAATATACCCACTCCTCATTTTTTACCAGTTCATTTGCATAAAACTTTTATACATAGACACATGAAAATGCGCAGGAAGCTGTAATGAAATTTGTGATCTAACCTACATATTACTGAAACTATCATATATATATATATATATATATATATATATATATATATATATATATATATATATAATGTTTCTATGTTCTGAGGCACACACACACACACACACACACACACATATATATATATATATATATATATATATATATATATATATATAACGATAATTTTAGTGAAAAGTATTTCAAGTCTGTCTCTCTCACTTTCTTTCTTTGTCTGTCAGTCTGTCTGTCTGTCTCTCTCTCTCTCTCTCTCTCTCTCTATATATATATATATATATATATATATATATATATATATGTGTGTGTGTGTGTGTGTATGTATGTATGGGTAACCAAAACTAAGCAAAAATGGCACACCTTAGCGAGTCATTTATCGGAGCAATGCATTTTAAATGTCTTCATTTTGCTAATAAAGAAGTTTCTAGCTGTAATGCCAATTGAATTATACATAAAGCAAGTAATGTTGGCAATAATAGTCGAGGGCAACCTGAAGGCTCCCTTTTGAATAGCTACTACAGTGAGGTGTAGAGGAAGGCATTACTGCTATATATATATATATATATATATATATATATATATATAAGAAAAATGAAAATCATATGCCACAGCTAATTATTAGTGTCACCATCAGATAATGTTACGTTCTTTTTACAAATTTTTCTCTCTATTTTTCTTCCTTCTTTTCTTTTTATTTTTTATTTACACTCTCTTCTACCGCGCTAACCGTTCTATTTTCCCTTCTTTTCTTGATTTTCTTCCTTGTCTCTCCTCCTCTCTTATCCCTTATTCTACTTCCTATTTTTCTTTTCTCTTTTCCTTTGTCTTTTTTTCTCTGCTATGATCTTCTTTCTCATTTCTCTTTTTCAGTCGTTTTTATTCTTCTTCTTCATATTTGCTTTCTTTTTTGTAGCATGTTCCTTCCTTCCTCTTTCTTCTCTTAGACTTTCTTTTTTCACTCTCTCCTCTTCTTTCTATCCTCTTTTTCTTCTTCCAATTTTCCTTCTCTCTTCCCGTTCGTTCTCCTTTTCTTTGATCTCTTATTTCTCTTATTCTGCTTTCATTTCTCGTTCATTTTTCCACTCATTATTTGTCAATCGTCATTCTTTTTTTTTTTTTTTTTTTCTAATTCTCATTTCTTCTCTCATTCATTCTTTTCTTTATTCCTTTTCCGTGACAAATTTTACTTCGTCTTACTTAATTATCATACATCCTTTCTTTTCTTTTTTTGTGTTCTTTATTTTCCATCATTACAAATTGGACCAATCAATACATTTGTTTCATATCGACCGAACCCTTGATCAACTTTGTGGAACCTGGATTTGTAAGGACAGCCTCTCTCCTATCGCCTCATACATCTCACTTATTCTGACTACGAGTGTTGTCGAAGATGATACAGAAAGCAAATGATGACGTAGTGAAGCATGGAAACATCAAGTAAAACAAAAAATACACAACAGAAGAAGAACAAAAAGATAGAACTTTTATTTGTTGTTTCTTTATCATACCTTCCTGATTTGGGCGTTTGCATGGCTGGTATATCATGATGGAGAAAAACACGGATGTAAAAATTACAAGAATTTTTCGAGAGAAGAGTGAAAATTGGGAAGAATAGGAGGAAATTGCGCCGTAGAAAAAAAAAAGTAAGGAAAATAATGAATGAGTTAGAGAAATAGAATGCAAATGATGGAGTTATTAAAGGAATAAAAGAGAGATGAATGTTATTATTACGGGAGTAAGTGAATGAAAAAATAGAAAGGAAAGAACAATTAAGAAAGAAAAGCAACAAACATTCTTTGTAAAGAGTAAATACAAAAGTTATATTGAATGATTATAAATAATAAAGAATGATCCGAATGAGAGAAATACCTTAAATAGAGGAAGAACTATATTAACCTGTGAAGTAGAAATGAAATTACTTTGGTTGGAGTGAAGGCGCACTTAGCGTAAGGGTTATTATCGTAAGAAATGGAATCGATGACTCTAGTTCAAATTCTGAACAAGGCTATTTTTCTTTCACTTTTCCCTCATTTTTCTCAGAAATCCATGAATCCATTTCTTCTCACGGCCAAGCAACGGAAGAATGTTAGGGAAGACTGGATTCTTTAGTCTTGGTTAGGCAACCGGTTTAAGAAAAGGAAAATTCTGTATTCAGTTGTACTTCACTGAAAAATTGACCTTGTATTACATCCTGCTCATGACAGAGGAGTTGGGTAAATATATGACATTTCTGGAATAGAAGATAGAAGCAAATAAGAAGAACGTAAAAAGGAAGAGAATTGCTGTAAAGTCTTAAAGTGAATTTATTTGGAATGATGAGAAGAAATAAGGAAAGATTTGAAAGATTTGTTTTTACAGCATATGAACCTGTTTAGGATAAGTTTAGACATTAGAGGCAGGGGAATCACGTTTACACTTTTTGTGTATTTTTTTTTAAAGAAGTTTTTTGCCCGTAGTCCAAACGAATAGGAATGATTGATTCAGCTGATCCATTTGATCCATAGATGATTTCTTAATTGATGTGATCACTCCAGGGTAAAAGTTGGCCTGAGATTAATGGCAACATGTTTTGCTTGCAACTATACGGTTTCAAATAATAATTATAATAATCATTATTATTATTATTATTATTATAGGGATTTTGTGATACAAACGGATCACCTAATCTCGGCCAGATGACCAGATATAGTGATAGTTAACAAAAAAAAAAAAAAAAAAAAAGAGAACCAAACGAATAGTGGATTTTGCCATTCCGACAGACGCACGTTAAAACTGAAAGAAAGCAAAAACAAAGATAAGTGCCTAGACCTTGTAAGAGAATTGAAAAATTATGGATCATGAAAGCGATTGTGATACTAGTTGTAATTTGCGTTCTCTGTACAGTCACCAAAGGATTGGTACAGGGACCGGTGGACTTGAAAATAAGAGGACGAGTGGAGACCCCCAAAACTACAGCATTATTGAGATCGGCCAGAATACTGAGAAAAGTCTGCGAGACTTGAGGAGAGTTGCTGTCACTCAGACTCTAGTGAAAAACCATCAGCGGAGGCTAGTGTGAAAAACTCTCAATGAGTAAGATAATAATAATAATAATAATAATAATAATAATAATAATAATAATAATAATAATAAAGAGAATATGCAAAATTATCGATTTTGTTGTCCCGGCTGACCACAAAATAAAACTGAAAGAATGGGAAAAGAAGGATAAGTACCTCAACCTTGCTAGAGAATTGAAAAAACTATGGAACATGAAGGTGACAGTTATACCAATTGTGATTGGTGTTTTTCGTACAGTAACAAAGAATTATTAAAGGGCCTGGAGGACTTGGAAGTTGGTGGACAAGTGGAGACGATCCAAACGACAGCATTATCGAGAACGGTCAGAATACTGAGAAGTGTCCTGGAGACTTAAGGAGACTTGCTGTCACTCAAGCTCCAGTGAAAAACCATCAGCTGGCGCTGATGTGAAAAACTCTAAAGGAGTAAATAATAATAATAATAATAATAATAATAATAATAATAATAATAATAATAATAAAGGCCTGGAAAAAGACAAGAAATAGAAGATCAGAAGCAGAATGGAGACCATCTAAAAAACTGTTAACATCAACAAGAATACTTGAAATAGACCTAAACATCAGAAAATAATTGTTGCCACTCAGGCGTCAATAAAAAGCTACCAGTAAAAACTGGTGTGAAAAATTCGCTATAATTATTTAATAATCTTTAATCAATTATACCTTCTAGTATGAACTTTTCCGTACAAACAATTTTCACATAATTAGTTGGTTTCAAGTATTTTCATATAATATGAATAATGTTCGCATATATCCATATAATCCACACACACACACACACACACATATATATATATATATATATATATATATATAACCGGTTGGTATATGGAGGCTGAAGAGTTTAGTCTAACCAGTTATTACCCTGAATAGGAAAGTGAACAGAACCTCTCAACGAGAACCTGGATATGACGTTAACCCATCTAATGGTGGGGCTTCAGTACTGGAGATTTAGGAGATGTGGAGTACTTCTTCATTGCCCTTAGTTCCAGGTCCACTCTCACCCGGAGTGGTAGTACCTGTTAGGATATTATCTTTGGGTTTAATAGAACTGTTTAATCGTATTTTGAAACTTGAAACTTTTTAACTTTTGAGCAAACAAATAACTGTTGAATTGAATTATTAGTATCACAATACAATACTTGCAATCAATTAAATATGTGTAAACGAATAAATAGTACTGAATTGAATTATTAGAATTAAATAGCAATACTTGAAATTATTTTACTGTGTCCAAACAAATGATCTCTGGGTTGTTTAAAAATTGTTACCTACAAACTATTAGTTCACAAATCATATATATTAAATATGTATGTACAAACAGGATTTGGAAATTAAAAAACCTGAAAGGGTTGATATGCTGTAAAATGTTACCAACCAACCAACCAACCAACCAATCAGAACTAAAACAGTTGTGTTATACCAAGGAGACCCTATGGAATAGGATCTTCACCTTCTGCAAGGGATGCAATTAGCTTATTTCAACTCCCGTCTATAAGGAAGACTTACTGAAAGATATTCTTCTACTTAAGATATATAGATGTACCAATCGGCAAATGTTCATGATTGATTTCTTCAAATATTGGATATAAAGAATATAGTATTGTCATTTCAAAGAAGTCTTTGTTATGTCACTAAACTACATCTGGTAGTGAAACTTCAGTCCTGGATTTTGTGGAATGAGGAGTACCCCTTCATTACCATTTTTCTATGCTCCATTCTGACCCGAAGTAGTAGTACCTGTTATCGTCCCGTCTATGGGTCATACAGAACTGTTCAATCATTTACAAAGGATCACTTTTAATTATTTGAAATAACACGGCTGAGAGTATATTATTGATATTACATTATAATTCTTGATAAATAGTATTACTTATGGAAATAGTAATATTTGTTTGGTTTGGTTTAGATTGTTTTTATGACACATCAACCATTGTAGGTTATTTTATACTGAATCTTGTTTATACATATGTATTAAATATTTGCAAATATGTTTGTAAATGAGCCTAAGCCGACAGTTAAAGAGTTATTAAGCACTAATAATTCTATTCAATATTACTCATTCAATTGCACACTGTTAAATGGTTTCAAGAAGTTATATATATATCATTAACAATTCAATTAAGCATTAGTCATTTTTTAAACACAGTTACATATGAAAACAGTTCTATTTCAAGCAATTCCATTTTGCACAAGTCATTTATTTGCACTCAGTTTAAATGTCAAACAGTTCTATTTGAGTCATAGACAGGAGCCCATCAGGTGCTACAACTTTGGGTCAGAGTGGACCAGGAAGCAATAACAATGAAGGAGTACTCTGCATTCCCTAAAGCTCCAGCATTACTTGAGGCTCACTATCAGATAGTTTAAAGTCACACGTAGGACATTCGTTGGTGGGGTTCTTACCCCTCAGCAAAGATACTGTTGGTGTATTCAATAGCCCCAGCTGACTGGGTTACTATACTGTGTGCAAAGAAATGGGCTCTAACATCTTGTTTAAATAGTTATCTACAAATTATCTACTTAAAAATAGTATATATATATATATATATATATATATATATATATATATAATTTTGGGATTAAATTACCCTCAAGGTTTGATATGCAATAAGGCACCAACTGGACAACTAACCAACTAAAATCCTTTAAATGATTTTGGTTTGCGTTTTTTTTTTGTTTTTTTTTTGTTCTTTGATTGAAAATAGAAGCTTAATTTCTGTTCGAAATGTGTTAATAGAAGCCAATTCTTTTATGCTTATTGACCTTTCCGATAGGGCTTAGAATATACTGATTGAATCTTCTGCAGAGGGGTAAGACCAACCAAAAAATCGTGTCCTAATAAGGACACCAAAGTGCATCTGATGGCAATGCTTCAGTTCTGGAAATCAAAAAGGTATAAAGTATCTCTTCTTTTGTTATATTTTGACCTTCGACCCGGCCCAAAAATGCTATTCCAAAGTGATGCACCGGAAGGAAGTGACACATTCCGATGGCCAGTAATCGAAATAGATCGCGTGGGCGGATTAAGGCTTATAATATGGGGAAAAAGTGAAGGTCCCACGGTGCCACTAAAGTGATGCACCGGAAGAAAGTGACCTGTGAACTGCATGACAGTTATTTCCGCTTGATGACGATTAAACATTCGATTTCAAAGATCCAGTGGGCGATCGTGTGGGCGTTGAATTATTGTATAATTGAGTTGAGTTGGATGCCAAAGCAGTTGCCAGCAGACTTCCTGAGAGTTAGAGACCAGATGTGGTAGGGAAAGCCACACCCGACCGAGGGGTTCTCGGAAACCCCCGATGGAGTTAGGGGTCTAGAGAAGATGCTGATAAGATGCCATAAAGAAAGCCAGCATCCAGCAGAGTGAGCCCTAGGCCTCTGGTTGAACATCAAGAGAACAAGAAAGACACAATGTGACGGTCATAAGTAGTGGAGGTCAAAATATGAAGTTTATGTTCGGTCTCCAGCACCCTCTCACATGCAAACCTTGAACAACCCTTTCGAACCTTGCAATAAAGTGAGAGGTAAAAATATTGTTAAAGAAGTCTACCTGCTTCGTTCTTTCCTGCGTCTTTATCATGCGTCTTAATTATTGTGTCGTTGTGATGCTGCATGAACATGTATATGTGTAAATGACTATATAACACTTTGACTTTACTCACCCTCCGTCTGTACCATCTGATCTCGAGTGATCGTACCTCTTTGGTTTCCCTATATGGATCACATAGGTATTCTTAAACTTTATTCTTATTCAAATAGACACTACAAAGAACCTCGAAGGAAACGACTAGGAAAAAATGTGAATATGAACGCGATTCCCTTATCTATTTTCATCAAAGAGATTTACATGCCTTAAATTCAATCCAACAACCAACTAATCCATTTATGCTGGTGTTGCATATACTTCTTCTGGATGCAGACTGCTGAATCTTTGCACACTAGCGCATAATTCAGAAACTTTTAAGTCTGGCTGACTTCTGTGCAGAGATTTTAATCTTCACTGAGTGACCCATGCATGTAACCGTATGCCAAACTATATATACTGGATTTCGAAAATGATAACAATTTAAAAAAAAAACGAAATATCTACTGTTGTGATTTTTAAAAATATGGTTGAAGAACAAAAAAGTTAAAATTTAAGGATTTTTCAACAAACAAAGAATATTTTCTGAAAAGAAACGAACCGAGAGAAAGGGACGGAAGTGTTTTAGAGGAAAAATGAAATGTGATAAAATTCTGGAGCGTCAACAAAAAAAAAGAAAAAGAAAAGAAAAAGAAAATATGAATCAAGTAAAAAATTGACAAGGAAAAGGGAAACACAGCGTCTTATTGGATAAGCGTTTCATACAACCGAATCAATTCAATATTTTCTGCTAAATCCTTAAAGAAAAACTCCACAAAAACACGTAGAAATTTCTGCAGAAAACGTAGTTAAATTTCCCTTTTTTTTCGATCTCTCAACTGATCAATGTTTTTGGTGTTTTATTCTATTCTTTTGTTTATTCTATTTTATTTTCGAGAGTTAGCTGGGGAGGACTGAGGAACTCTAATAAAAGTTTTGGTCTGCCCAATAAATGGTTTATTTAAAATTAAGACAGTATTCGGATTAGGTTCATTTATTGAAAAATATCTTCTCGTCGGTAAAAACTTATCTATCGAATTCAGCTGATATCATTCTTTTGGTCTCCTGTAAGCGATTGAGTGTGCTTTGCTCTCTCTCTCTCTCTCTCTCTCTCTCTCTCTCTCTCTCTCTCTCTCTCACACACACACACACTTCTGTATTCATGTCCACGTCTATGTACGTATGTGGTTGTCTGTATATTCATGGAAACCTTTCTTTTCTGCGTGTCTCGTTGTATATGCAGTATCACCCATATGTAAATACACTACAAACCATTTCTTATCAGGATTTTATATATATATATATATATATATATATATATATATATATATATAAGTGAAACTGTATATGATCATTTTTATTCGTGGATTTGGGATAAACTTTAGATTCTAATTTATAGTTGTTATGCGTACAATACCCAAGAAAGGTAAGATATTTCCTAGTTCATAAGTAAAATCAATAGTGGGTTCAATATTGTTTAGTCCATTCGTGACTTTTGTTAAGTCATTATTCCGTGTTAATAATAATGATATATCATCTATGAAATGAAAATAGAATCTTTAGATAAAATAAATTTAAAGGTATCGGATTCTAGAAATTTAAGAAAAAAGGCATGCAAGAACTCCACTAAAAGGTCTGGTTTGGTTTGGTTTAATGACATATCAAACATTGTGGGTTATTTAATGCCAAATCCTATTTTTACTTCAATATTAAATATATGATTTGTAAACATACTTTTAGAGACACACAGTTAAAGGATCAAACAGTTCTATTTCTAAGAATTCAATTTAGCATAAGTTAACAAATTTATATTGTTCCAAATATTGTTATGTATCATTAACACTTTAATTCAACATCAGTCATTTGTTTACACATAGTTAAATGTCCAAACAGTTCTATTCCAAGCAATTCAATTTTTGCATCAGTCATTTGTTTGAATACAGTTTAAAAGACAAACAGTTCTATTTTACCCATAGATCCCGAAACTAAAAAAATAACAAGGAGTTTTAAAAAATGAAATTAAAAATAATAAACAGTGTTCCATCGTTTTTAGCAAAACTTGCTTGACTATATATATATATATATATATATATATATATATATATATATATGTATATATATATATATGTGTGTGTGCGTGTGTGTGTGTGTGTGTGTGTGTGTGTATGTTTATAAAAATGCTGTCTAATGATGAAAGGTACTTATTTTACTCAACAAAGATATAGTTTTCAGAATAATAATTTATTTTGTGATATATTTAACGCTTTTCTATTTACCATATGATTCGTAAATTATATTACGTAAACTCAGATAAAGATCTAGCTAATATATAATTTTATTATTAAAATACCTACTAAAGGGTTAGCATATTTCATTTGAATTTGCTGAGAGCAATTATATAAAAAATTAACCAGCGTTTCTTCGTATTGAAAAATAAATAGATAATATTTTGTAACAAATGTTATATAATTTATATGCATGTTATTTCTTGATTACTTATATTATGAAGATATGGAAAATGTCCATTACTTATTTTCAACGTTGCTTTATGCCCTGAATAATGAAATTTAAAAATTAATCCGTTTTCCATGTGAAAACGTCAAATTATGCCGCTTTTATATGCGTAAGCTCTGGATAAAATATTATCAATCAAAAGTGGCATGAATTTTTTAAAAAGTTGTATAAAAATGAACAAAGATATTTACAAATGGGTAATTTTTAGTGATTTGTGACTTTAATGTCAATCTCTTTCACGTACCAGCCCACTGGTAAATTTTTTCATCTTGTTTTGAAAATCTTATTTTCCTGGTCAGAAGGGACTGCAGAATACACTGATTGCATCTCAGCAGAGGGGTAAGACTCCCCCCAACGAGTGTCCTAGATAAGACACTAAATAATCTTATGCTGATGCTCTTTTGATACTGGAGCTTTGGTCAATGCGAAATATCTCTTTTTTGCCAGGTCCCAGGTCCACTCTGGCTCGGAGTGGTAGCACCTGATAGGGTCCTATCGATGGATTAAATAAAACTAAACTGCATAATTATGCAAAACTGAATTGTTTGAAATAAAACTATTTTTGACATTTAAACTGTGTACTTATGTTAAACTGAATTGTTTGAGGTAGAACTGATAAATAGGTTTGGCATTAAATAACCAACAATGTTTGATATGCCATTAAACTAAACAAAACAAAACCAAACTAAACGAGGTCAGAAAAGCAAGGTTTGAAGAGAAAAGTTTGTGTGTTCCGTTAACTATCGGGACAAGCAATTAGAAATACTGCTTTCTTTCCAGAAAGAAGAAAATGTAATCTTTTTAAGAGCAATTTTGAATAGAAAATACTTCATTTTGATATTAGCTTCTTTATCTGATCAGTTCAAAAACGTGCCAATTTGACTATCAAAATTAGACGAACCAGACACGCGGGACACTGCTGGACGAGCTCATAAGTGATGTACCCCTGTGGATCCCTTCACATGGACGTGCAAAGGCTGGAAGTTCAGCTCAAGCCTATCGTCAGCAGCTCTGTGCCGATACGGGATGTAGCCCTGAGGATCTGCCGAAAGCAATGGACGATTGGGAGGTGTAGTGAGAATATCCGTGCTGATAGCACGACATGATGATGATAAATTAATCAGCCCTTGTAATTTTCACAAGAAAATGCCTTTACTATGATTCTAGATTACTTATTCCTTCAGGTTTCAAACTCATAAGATTGGAAGCCTTATTTATCAGTGAACCTCATTAATCAATATAATGTATTTATCAATGAAATTCTTTATATATAAAGATATCTTTTTAGTTTTGCACATAACCAAATTTGGGGACCAATACAGGTAGATTGTATTACGTCGATCTCCCAAATGTAGAGGACTTGAGAATCAGCAAAATCTTGGTTTTGCTTTGACTTGAACACCAGCTAATTAATTACGTATTCACTAAAGCATCTTTTACATTAAGCAATCTCGAGGAAAAATACAAAGTTCTATTGCATTGGAATTTTTTTTTTTTTACTGTTCTTTTTGAGGCGTAACTAGATGCGCGTGCGTACATCTCAGCTGTGCACGCTTTATATTTTACGTTATTCTATGACTGTATATTTGAACTTGTACGTTTATTTATTTATTATTGGCTTATTTGTATTTCTGTTCCTCTGTTGTATGTGTATGAGCCCTGGTCTCTGACAATGCGCATGCGTCTGTGTGAGCTTCTACCGAAGCGTCTCCGATTAGTGGCCCTCCGAATCTTCGTTTCTCAATTCCGTCCCCGCGAATTCAACCTTGCCTAATTGGTCGCCATGTTTTTACTTTTACACGCGCCATTTTCTTTCTTCCTTTGTTCATCATCTTTTGTGGAAGGTATCTTTTCTTTCTTTATTTTTCACTTTTTTTTCTTCTTACATGTATTTTTTTTATTTTATTTTATTTCATTTATTTATTCATTTATTTATTTTTTATCTAACGCTTTCAATGACGCCGTGTGACTCGCTTTTGTTTTCCGCACAAGGAATAATTATCTCAGTAGTCTTTATGTCTGGAGTTTTTCCTTTTTCAGTTGTTATTGATCTCTTATTCTTTCCATTCTAGTTTCATTTATTTAGTTGTATTCTGTTTATTTTAAATGAGGTTGACTTCTTTTTCAAATAAAGACAAAAGGAACCTCTTTCATGTTCAAGGTTGTTAATAAATATAAACATGATTTTTGACACACTACCGAATATGAAAGGAAATGTAATCACACACAGATATATATATATATATATATATATATATATATATATATATATATATATATATAATGAAGGGTGTTTTGATTCCTCTAAAATTACTTAAGCTTACACTAAACATCAGTTTTTAACGAGTCACTTTCACGATATGACGTAGTTAACTAGCAATTATAATTGGAACTCTTCACTCCGTCCAAAAATGAAGCATCAATATCATCACGGATCGCTATTTCAATTGGAAAAGTAGGTTCACGCATCGTTTTGCATATTAAGGAGTTTTTCGTGTTCACACACACACACACACACACACACACACACACACACACACACACACACACACACATATATATATATATATATATATATATATATATATATATGTAATGGAAGAAATGTAAATAACAAAGTATTTTACATAAAAATGCACCCGATTCTATAAAGACAGAGCAAATATAAATCCTTCTAAATATCATGATGATGAACTGTAGAAGTCCGTTAATTGAAGCTTCATCTGGTGGGAACAATCACCAGACGCATACGTGAAAAAAAGTCTCTCGTCAAGCGCCTCTATATTTTATTGTTTACAACATTGAATGGCTTAATGCTTTGACTCAGAATTTATAAACGCGACAAAGTTTGTTATATGACTGTGTAACTTATTCTCTGCCAACGATTACTTAATTCATATCAAGAAATCATATTGTTAGATCTCAAAGCAATTGACTGAATGACAATGGATTTGATTCTACTTTGTCTAAGGTTTTCACCCGCTCGTCCACTGATGGAACCAATGCAGCAATCTTGATACTGGTTTTGAAGAAACATGGTATGGTATTCCGGGTAACATATCGTTACAGATGGCAATATATGAGAAAAATAAGTACAAGAGTTGATAGTCTAAGCAATGACAACGGATTTAGCCATGATATTTCGTCTTTATTTTAAAAAAAGACTTCTTCAAAATTTTCTCATTTTTGTTTTTCAGATTTACCAAAATCTGTCATTTCTCTCTGCCTCTCCCTCTCTCAATATATATATATATATATATATATATATATATATATATATATAAACTGAGGTTGTTTTTTTTTTCGTGAATATTTATATTTCTTGTTGACATTTATAATAAAAGGGTAATTCTAAAAAGTTATTTTGAATTGTAGAGCACGGACGCTGCTTTAAATAAACGATCTTTTATTGTTGCTGTGTTCATTCATTTCTAGTTTTTACACGATTTCAGTTTTAAAAAAGAACATTTTGAAATAAGTAGGAAATGATGACCTGTAAATGACCTCGATTATCGCTGCTGACTTTCTGTCAGATAAATAATGCATTTACGCAAGTGGATTGAGAATAATGGCGCATCAGTTTGACTGATAATATTCAGTTTTTTATTAGTTGTTTCATGCGTACTTTTGTTATCGTCGTCGTTGTTGTTGTTGTGTTGTGTTGTTTTAGTAGAATACATTTCCAAGGGATAAATTTCTGAATATGTAAAACAATTTCAATCTATACATTGGAATTTCTTATGTAATGTGTTGATTTTTAAACGCCCCAAGCCCTCACACACAGAAACATACAGACACACACAAAAACTTCTTCATCCATCTATCTATCTATATATATCTATATCTATCTATATATATATATATATATATATATATATATTGAGAGTGAGAGAAAGAGAAAGAGAAAGTGAGAAAGAGAGAGAAAGCGAGTTCCCGTGGGGTAGTGACTAACGTGCTGGACTGCAACATCATAGTAAGCAAATTTGAACTCCAGTCACCCTATTACGTTCACATTCCGAAAAATACCCTTGAGGAAAGTAAGAACTCCTTTATTTCCCCCGCTATGAGTTCATATTACTACTACAATCCCTCTACAAGAAATAGCATTAGCTTTAAATTACCGATAAAGGTAGATATGCTATTAAACAAAGAAACCAAACCAAACCGAACTGTCTTTCTCTCTCTCTCTCTCTCTATATATATATATATATATATATATAAGTTTCAAGTAAATATTTTTTTTGAATAATAATTATCATTGGCAAACATTTATAGCTTTGAGTAATCATTCTTAATAAAAATTTGTATGGTTTCAAGTAACTTTCTATTAAATGATAATTTTTAAAAGTTATATTTATCATCATTTTATATTTCGTATCTAATGTTGCTTATTCACAAGATCTGAAAAGGTGTGGCGAGAGAGCACCTCTATCATTGTTGAATATATATATATATATATATATATATACACACACAAACACACACACACACAGACAACACACACTCACACACACACACACACATATATATATATAAGTATATGGTCATTTTAATTTTTAAGCAGAGTTACCCTTCTCCCAAACTGGTTTCCGTACGAAGGTAAAAGATTCCAGCCTGCCTAATATTTTAGACAAAGCTGAGAGGTAAATGATGAATTCGTGTAATTTCCAAAGACATTAGCGTGAAGTGAAACACAAACAGGAATCGGGTTGTCTCTTCAAATACATGCAGGCTAAAGTGCTTTACATGTTATGCATCATCGATCTTGATGTGTTTGTAGGGGATTCGAATTCAGATTATTTTCTTCTTAATTGCTTCAAAGACCAGTATCCACTACTATTTGCCTCTATCTGTTGGTAAATGTTCAGGGGTTTAGCGCGAAATGAAATCCAAAGATTATCGGTCGGAATTTGAACTTCGCAGGGCCCATTTTGATTCCATCGCCAACAATCATTAATATCCAACTGTTTATACATATATATATATATATATATATATATATATGTGTGTGTGTGTGTGTGTGTGTGTGTGTGTGTGTGTGTGTGTGTTCGAACAATGGATGAGCAAACACTACCAGCGATCATTTTAGAACTTTGGATAAAACAAAGTGTTCATATGCTGCAAAGTAGTACTGTTTAAAAATTCAAATAATTATTACCAGACTTTTCTTAACTCAGCTTTGACTCTCAGATTTAAGCAGCTTCTTCTAAAAAAAACCTGCATTTCTCGACTTCCCAATAAGATGATAATCATTGTACGGGAATTTTGAGGGTTCAATAGATTTAAAAGAAAAAAAAAACGAAAAGAAAGTAAATTATATTCTGATGTGTGTTTACTCGTATTTGTATTTTACATTTTGATTTAAAAACCCAACCAGATACTCAGGATATAGTGAAAGTTAAAGTTGGGAATTTTATGATTTTATTTCCTTTTCTTTTTAATAATAAAAATAATAATAATAATAATAATAATAATCAAAGCGAGGATAGATAAGACTCGACAAAATAGCAAATGTAGGTTATGTGGTGACGGAGACGAAACAATCAATCACATAATAAGCGAATGCAGTAAATTAGCACAGAAAAAGTACAAGACGAGACACGACTGGGTGGACAAGGTGATCCACTGGGAAATATGCAAGAAATTTAAATTTGACCATACGAACAAATGGTATATGCACAAATCAGCTCCTGTCCTAGAAAATGACACACATAAACTTCTATGGGACTTTAACATACAAACAGATCCCCTAATCTCGGCCAAAAAAACCATACCTTTTAATAATCAACTAAAAAAAAGAGAATTTGCAAAACTGTCGACTTTGCTGTCCCGGCTGACCACAGAATAAAACTGAAAGAATGTGAAAAGAAGGATAAGTTCCCCGACCTTGCCAGAGAATTGAAAAAAAACTATGGAACATGAAAGTGGCGATTGTACCAATTGTGATTGGTGCTTTTGGTACAGTAACTAAAGGATTATTAAAGGGACTAGGGGACTTGGAAGTTGGCGGGCGAGGGGAGACCATCCAAACGACAGCATTATTGAAGAAGGCCAGAATACCGAGAAGAGTCCTGGAGACTTGAGGAGACTTGCTGTCACCCAAATCCAATTGAAAACCATCAGCTAACGCTGATGTGAAAAACTCTGAAAGAGTATATAATAATGATAATAATGATAATAGCAATAGTTCAACTCCTTAAGATAACAATATCAATGTGACAGAAAAATATCACACAAAAGAGGCCACATAGTCATAAATACATAGAATGTACATAATCACTACCATCCATCATACCAGGACTTGGTTAAAAAAACCCGGGAAGGATTCTAAAAAACCGAAAGTGACAGTGATGCCAATTGTTATAGGTGCACTCGGTACAGTCACCAAAACATTGGTACAGTGACTGGAGGACTTGAAAATAAGAGGACGAGTGGAGACCATTGAAATTACAGCATTAGTGAGATCGGCCAGAATACAAAAAAGAGTCATTGAGATTTGAACTGAGTTTCCAGTGGAAAACTATCAGCTGATGCTTGTATGAAAAACTCTCAAATGAGTAAAATGAAAAAGGTTGCACAACAATTGGAAATTAATACAAAATGACGACATGACTTTTCACGATTGGTTGGGAGAGGCAATTCACTGGGAATTGTGCAATAGATTAAAATTTGACCATACTACAAAATGGTATATGAAAAAAAAAAATACAGAATCAGTCCCAGAAAATGAGAAGTATAAGATTTTCTAAGACTCAGAGATACAAAACCGATCACTTAATCTCGACCAGAGGGCCAGACCTTCTGTTAAGTAAAAAGGAAAAAAAACTTGTCATCTACTGGAAGTTCCAATGGACCTCAGAGAAAGAATGAACGAAAGAGACATGACGGACATATACTGAAACATTTCCAAAGATTCCAATGGACCTCAGAGTAAGAATGAACGAAAGGGAAATGACGGACAAATACTGAAACATTTCCAAAGATCTAAAAAAAATAAAGGATCATGAGGATGGCGGTGATACCAATTGTAGTCGGTGCTCTTAGAACGGTCCACAAAAGTATGAAAAAGAAAATTGGTGAAATTGGAAATCAAAAGAAAAATCAGGACTAACCAGACTACAGAATTGGTAAGATCAACTAAAATATCCCGAAGAGTTCTGAGAAGACTTGTTACTCAGATTCAAGACACAGACCACCTGCTGACACCGAGGTGCAGAACTCTTAAAAGGAATGAAATATTATTAACCATCAGTTAAAGCAGGAGTGAAAATCTTGCAAATAATAATAATAATAATGATAATAATGGTTTTCGAACATAATTCGTTTCAAAATTACGTTCGATTGCCGATTTGTTCGAAAACTGAAACAATGCTGCTCGGGCAGACTCGTCCAACCATTTGGCAGTGTTTGGATTGTTTCGGCATTCATTCGCGCGCGTTCGGTTTTCATCGGCTCGACTCGTGTATTCCAATACCGAAAATATTTTCGATGACTGAGGCATTTTTTACTCAAATATTTTGGTCGAATTTTGAATTGTTCGACTTGAGTGTCATTCGATAACCGAGGTTCCACAATATATATATATATATGTATATATATATATATGTGTGTGTGTGTGTGCGTGTGTGGTTATTAGCAAGGTTTATTCATTGGCGTTCTTTTGTTATAATTAATCCATTCTTCGTAAATAACTATGAATATATGTACGTATAATTACGTATAAAATTGAATTATGGAAATTAGAATTCCGTAAGTAAAAGCTTCACGTGGTTTAATCTTGAGACGGAAATGTGAGAAAAGTGACGAATCAAGCTAATATACCGTGTCATATAGTGATGGGATAAGACATTAGTCCACATGACATTTGCATAAAAAAGAAAAAAAAATATCTATATACCAGTTAGGGCAGTCTAAACAGAGGAGAATAAATCATGGGATTAGTCAGAGTCAGGCATATATATATATATATATATATATATATATATATATATATATATATATATTCATCCACAGGCAGACTGTTTCAGGTACTTCAATGAGTAGACAGCCAAGTGTAAAAACATTTTTATTTAGCAAAACGAAATGTGATTTTCAAAATAAAATCCTTTTTGTTTCGGTGCATTTAATTCGATGGCATTGATTGTGCTCAGCAGGGTTTCTCAAATTTTTTACTTGATGCACACATTGTAACCATATTTGATTTTCTTTCTCTACCAAACAAATGTATTCAATATTGAATTTTATATATATATATATATATATATATATATATATATATATATATATATATATAGAATACTTATATATATATATATATATATATATATATATATATATATATGCCAAACGCTCTGCACGAATAGGTTGCGATACAATGTCTATTTTTTAAGTAGAGTTTAACAGGTTTGAATTCAGAGTTTTACTTCTCTTAGACCGGTTGCCAGAGCAATTTTAAAGAAGGTTAAAGAACCATTGCTGGAAGCTGAATTCACACTCTTCTCATCTGTATTAGCGCTATGTGAATTGAAGACAGTCTAGTCCAGCATTTGAACTCAGTTCATTCCGTCCATTTCCTACGATGGTAAACATTGCACATTGACCCTCTCCAATCATAGTGAGTAGAGTGTTCGCCAAAGGTCAGGGAGATTGGGGTTCAATCCTAGGTCGATTCATACGAAAGACTTAAAGAAATGGTACTTGATACCTCCTTGTGCAGCACTCAGCATTATAAGGTACGTATCAAGGGTAAAGTGAAGCAATCAAGGGAAAGGAATAGCGCCCTCCCCTACACCTTGGTGTAAAAGCTATGGGAAAGGGAGCTTTTGAGTCACCCATTGACTACAGTCGCCAACTTTACTTATATATATATATAGAGAGAGAGAGAGAGATGTGTGTGTGTGTGTGTGTGTGTGTGTGTGTGTGTGTGTGTGTGTGTGTGTTCCTTATATCTTCATACTCACATAATATCACACACTCACACACTCATATATATATATATATATTATTTTCAACACACACACACACACACACACACACACATATATATATATATATATATATATATATATATATATATTTTCAACATAATCCCGTTTTTCCTATACACATAAGCCAGTAGTAATAATAATTACACGTGAGACAAATAATAGTTTTGGATCAAAATTTAACCAATAATTCGTATCTACGTGTTATACTACTTATTGATCAACCAAAAGAAAGGCTGCTACTTTTTTAATTAACATAAGTAAAAACAAAACACAACCACGTTTATTGCTAGAACCACTAAAAACAACCACTGTGTTGAAAAGTGAAACTAGTGTTGAATTGCTTCTCAGTCTCCTGTGTATATTTGCTGACAAATGTATATAAAAAAATTTTATCGAATAGTGTCTTCCCTATTTAAACTCACGCAACGTCATTACTGAGCCACTGTTTCCATGGTTGATTGATTTCTGTTTGCATGATTTCCCGTGTGAGGTCGAACATTTGATTGCCGTCTTTTTAAATGTACGAATGCACGAAAGGGTTTGAATAAATACACCGTGGCATATGCGACACATTTATTCATTGATTGCAACGCACATGCTGCTATCATACAACAGACGCTTACACTCGCATAGACAAAGATGCAGATATACAGATAATATATATATATATATATATATATATATATATATATATATATATATATATATATACTGAATAACTATACAAGATAGGCCATCGGTAGACCTTTATGAGGCGAATTGTAAACATGGACTGTTAGATTTTTTTTTATTTTGTAGTGTACGTATAATGTGGATGAGAAAAATTCTATAGAATATGTATTATTATTTTTACACATTTGACTATAAATAAATCTCATTCAAGTTTTATTCTACACAATCTATGAAGCAGTGGGGTTCCTATTTAATTTTGAAACGAATAAAGGATCTAAATTAGCTCTTTGTAGTTATCTCTATGGTAGAAAGAAAAAAAACGACGTTCATCGTAATGCAGATTCCACAAGGTAAATAGTAAGTTGTGCTTAAATATGTTGGATACATTACAAACTTTTAAATTGTTACTAAACCGAGATATAGGGGAGGGCGCTACTCCTTTTCCGGGATTTGGTCTAATGGGTAGAGTGTTCACCGGTGGTCCGGGAGACCGGGGTTTAATTTAAGGTCACGTCATACCAAAGACTTTAAAAATGGTACTTCATACCTCCTTGCTTAACACTCAGCAATATAAGGTAAGTATCAAGGGTAAAGTAGAGCAATCCTGGGAAAGGAATAACGCCCTCCCCTACATCTCAGTATTGAAGCAATTGAAAAAGGAGTCTTCTGGTCGCCCTTGACTGCGGTCGCCAAATTACATTACCAACTTTGGCCTAGTCGGCTGGCGCTGTAGAAAACACCGACTATATGTCTGCAGAGGGGTAAGTCTCACCCAACGAGTGTCCTAGATGTGATACTAAACAATCTGATAGTGAGGTTCCAGTAATGCTGGACCTTTGGGAAATGTGGAGTACCTTGTTTTGTCATTGCTCCCAAGTCCATTTCGGCTCGGAGTGATAGCACCTGAATGGGTCTTATCGATGGGTCAAATAGAACTAAGCTGTGTGCTTATGCCTAACTGAATTGTTTAAATTGTTAAATTAAATTGTTTTAACTGTATGAATAAATTACTTTAATTTTATTGTTGTTGATACATAGCAATACTTGGAACCATTTAACTTTATTGATTAAACTGAATAGCTAGAAATAGAAATCTTTTTGACATTTAAACTGTGTACTTATAGTAAACTGAATTGTTTAAAATAGAACTGTTTATATGTATAAAAATGGACTTGACATTAAATAACCTACAATGGTTGATATGCCATAAAACCAAACCAAATTAGCAACTTAAAAGATGTTCGTAGAGCGTAATGGTTATCAGCGTAGGAAATGGTGACCTGAGTTTAAATCCTGGAAGAAGCTGTAAGTGTTTCACCTTTTTTACTCATGCTCACGGGAGAGGCATGAATCCATCATTTCCCCCTTCCTGATATTGCTTTAATGACAGAGCAGACCGGACTATGAAGCTTTGGTAGGATAACCAGTCTAAAAAGAAAACGTTAATTTCAAAACTTAGAAAATCAGTGACATAATACCATTCTTCTGTTTATCCAAAATATCTTCTTGGTTCTATGTAGGCATTTACCCCAGTAAAAAAATTTCCTGTCGAAGTAATTTAACGGTTCACATCTTTGACTTAATTTTTTGGACCCTCAACCGACGAGATCGACTGGAGATGTCATTATATATATATATATATATATATATATATATATATATATATATATATATATATATATATATATATATATATAATGAAATCTCCAAACGATGTCGTCGTTACATTGAGCTCTTCACTAGGAAAAATTAAATGTTCATAGTTGAATGATTTTTTGTCCTGACGGAATTATTCCCGACTCCAGTTTAACTGGACTGAATAATATATATATATATATATATATATATATATATATATATATAAGAAATCCCAGTATATATATATATATATATATATATATATATATATATATATATATATATATATGCATCGAAACTGTTATAAATACATAAACTGAAATAATGGTTATGTTATTATCCTTACAGAGACTCATTGGAATTATATTTGGAAACTTTATTGGAGTTACACTAGAAAACTTGTTGACTTTTTCTTTCTTACCTCCCCGATCATAGTCCTTAACTCATAAATTAATGGTCTATCCCTAATATCAACCATTATATATATATATATATATATATATATATATATATATATATATATATATATATATATATATATAACCCCTCTGCATAAGCAGGGCGTGAAATAAGGTCAGTTTTAAAGTCAGTTTTTAAGTTTAACAGGTTTGAACTCTGAGTTTTCTACAACCTAGAACGTTGACCATTCTACTCCGTTATTTACCCGGTAGAATTAGATTTATAACTTTCCCAAAGGAATTAGCGCTAGGTGAAATGTTTACAGCCCCATCCAGACTTTGAATTCGAGTCACTGAATCCATTTCCTACGACGATAACCATTACACTATGATTCTCCGACTACAGTTTTTCTTCGAAGTTACTTTTATACTCACTTAGTTCATCCTGTAAAATACCCCATTGAAATCCTATATTACAGTTGCTTAATAGAACCCTTATGTGAAGGGCACCTTGTATAACTCCTATAGGGTTATATAAGGCACTTCGAAATACAACCTCAATGTCAAAGGCTCCTTGTATAACTCCTATGGGTTTATGTAAGACTCTCCGAAATACAACCCCTATATGAAGGGCTCTTTGTATAACTCATGTGAGTCTATGTAAGACGCACCGAAATATAACACCTATGTTAAGTTCTCCTAATATATTAATATATACAAAAATACAAAATCGCGTTTAACTTTACGTGTCCTAGATATAACATTAAAGTATATTCAGTGGTGTGGCTCCGATACTGGGGCTGTTGGGAGTATGGAATGTCTCTTCATCGCCATTACTTCCCGGTTCTCTGTGAAATGGTTCCCATCTACAGATCAAATAGACCTGTTTAAAACTTATTATTATTGGATATGAATATTTTAGATCATTTAACGGTGAAGTTTCCGTGTCGTAATGACATCGTATAAGCGAATTAAAACTCCTGTCGCGCTATTACGCTAATTTTGGGGGCAAAAACCCTTAGGAAAGTTATGAACTTTATTATCAACCAAGCAGAGAGTTAAATAGAACAATTACTATCCTTCAACATGAATAGCTTTAGCATTAAACAACCCACGAAACTTGATATGCCATTAAATAAAGAAAACAACCAAAAAATTAATTTTATAACAGTACAAACCATTCATATTCAATTGGAATACTTGATACCATTTAGCAGTGCACAAATAAATTAATACTAAAAGTAAAATAAAGTTGGTACTATTTACCAACCCCTCCGCTCGGGCAGGATATGACAAAGGTCAATTTTTAAGCGGAGTTTAACTGGTTTGAATTCAGAGTTTTCCTTCTCCTAGACTAGTTGTCTAACCAAGGCTGAAGAACCTAGTCTGTCCTACTATTTACCCATAGCTGGAGGGAGAATAATTGGATTCATACCTTCCCCAGTCTCGTCCAGGATTTGAACTCGTGTCGCCGTGTCCATTTCCTACGACGATAACAACTACACCACGGTTGGTGACTTTAGTCAAGGGTGACCCGAAGGCTCCCTTTTTGATAACTTCTACACTGAGATGTAGGAGAGGGCGCTACTTCTTTCCCTGGATTGCTCCACTTTATCCTTGATCCCAACCTTATATTTCTGAGTTGTTTTAATCCCAGGTCTTCCGGGCCATTGGCGAACACTCTAACCATCATGCCAACTTCCGGTTTAATTATTATCATAAATAAATGAAAAAGGCAAATTCGGTTAAAAATGTTAGCAATAAAACGTTGTAAATATAAATGGTTATGATTATAATCAAACATTAACAAATAATCAAATTTAGTATCAAATCACCCATGAGGATTTGATATACCGTTTAACAAATAAGCCAAAGCAAACAAACCTCACCTATCTTCCTGAGCCATAAAAATACATACAAACGCATGCGCATTCACTGTAAACTTTAATGAATTCTCGTATGTAACAAAAGTAATAAGCCCGTCATGCTCAATAGAGAGAGTCTGAAGACTTTTTTTTTTCTAGACGAAGGAAATAATGAACTCTCCGATTAAGAAGAAAACTATAAAATCTCAACAACAGCAAAAATTCTTATAAAATTAAAGAGGAAAACATATTCTATGAAGTAACAATGTATAAAATTGTAAAGAAATTAAACTTTTCTTTTCAAATTTAAGGCCAAAAGAAAGTGCCAATTTTTTAAATTTTTTTATCAAGATATTGTCTGCGAACATAAAATGGCCGTTGGTCGAAGAAAAAGGGAAATGTTTTCAATGCAATAAATGAATATAATTATGAAGATATTTTTTAATGGAGAAAATTCCCATTATTTTCTTACAACTATGTTTCTCTATATTTTTTGATAATCTTTTTTTTTTTTTCGTTCTTTATAAAATTCAAACCATTTCGGTGATTTTGCCAAAAGTAAAAATGGTGAAAAAGAAAAAAAAAAATGAAATAAAAAAAACAATGAAAAATAAGCGTATGTTTGAGTGCTTCTCTCTTTCTTTGTTGATCGGTTCTCAATTCACTTTCTTGTGCGTGCGTATGTGTGTGTGTGTGAGTGTCTGTGTGTGTGTGTGTGTGTGTGTGAGAGGGAGAGACAGACAGACAGACAGACAGAGACAGAGACAGACAGAGAGAAACAGAGAGAGATACATATGCATACAGACAGAGAGTTTGGAAGTGAGAAAGTCACGGAATTGCCTCTTTCTGTTAGTTTATAATTATATAATAATAAAAACCCGAAGAAACACTTTAAGCCGTTTATTCAAGATCAGAAATTTGGGCGTCTCACCATGAAGAGATTCTTAACAAGCTCACTATTTTTCAGGCAATCACTACAGTAGTAAATGGCCTACTTACTGGGAGCTTCACACATGTGATCATGAATCAAAGACATTTTTTAAGCCTTGAAGTAATGATTAAAAAAAAACGATTTGAATGAATTTGATCTTCATTGTATGCTTGTTGGACAGTCGACTGAAGTCTACTTTCAATACGTAAGTGATGTCATTTCCGTTCAAATTTAGGACTGGCTTATATAACTGTATGACAGTTATGTCAGCTGTGCTTAATTTGGTGGGTCAAATCGAAAACATTGTGAGAGACAAACAATAACGGAAAAGAGTTACAGTTCAAGTAATTCAATTTCTAAAACTAATGTACGTATTTACTCAAACTCTGCCACAGACAGAATGTGACGCAAGGTCAATTTTTATGCGGAGATTAAATTCACAGTTTTCCTTCTAGACTGGTTACTTAACCTAGACTAAATAATCCTTTCTTTCCCACTATTCACCAATAGCTGATATGAAAATGGAAGGATGCATGCACTTCCCAAGGGAAGGAGCACGAAGAGAAACAGAAACAGCCTCGTCCAGGATTGAACTCGGGTCGCCGATTCCATTTCGTTTGACTTGTTAGGCTAAGAACGCCCCATTGTGAAAGATACAATACATGATAAATTTTTAAGTGTAGCCTGTTTGAGTTCAGTGTTTTGCTTCTCCTAGATTGGTTGCTGTATCAAATCTAAATAACCCAGAATGCTCTACTCTTTTCCCTTTGCTGGGAAGAGAAGAGGTGGATTCATCCCCTTGACAACTGAATCTATTGCTTTCTTATACCATAATCAAACTGTCGCTAGTTTAGAAAAATAGTCCCTCGCAAGTCGTTTGCCAGTAAAAGTTATCTGCAAAAATCTTAAATACTTGTATGTGTGTGGGAGGGTTCTTTTTCAAGGGGTGCTGAAAAGTTCTCGACTCTTTAAAAAGTAATTGATCTTTGCTGATTCTTTTCATTTATTCATTTCTTTTTTTTTATACTGAATTATTGAAATTTGACGAACGATATACGATGTGTTTTGAACTGGATGATAAATCTGACACAGATATATTTAGGTCATTACCTTCTTGGTCATTTCAAGAAATTTTCAGCATATCTTTTTTTTTTAAGTGAATATCCATAAAAACAACCCTAACACAAATCATAAATTTCTGTTTACTGAATTTTCTCATGCTCCTCACTTTGCAGAAATTCTAAAAGTGCAAAACTTGAATAAAAGTTTGCGTAGAATCTTACGAGTTTAGCGGCCATTAAAGCCAGATGTCGATGTTGAGCAATGCCAGGGATCTCTGCTAGAACAGTGATATAATACTAACACTTAAAGCCCTGTCCTATAGTTATTTACAAAGTACAACTTAGTTTTGCACAAGACAACAAGTCTGGGGAACCCAGTGTGTATAGCTATACCTAGCTAACTAAATATTGACATACATTAGGTGTCACACGTAGTTTCAGAACCAGGTATTTTTACACTAAGTGCAGACAAAGTTTGCTGCTGGAGTAAATCCACGAGTTTCAGAAGAAATAAAGAATGCTTATTCTGTATATAAGCTAAGAAGAGTTATAACATATTATTTCATTCAGTTGCTAATATATGCAACTAATAAACCTACAAAACGTATTCCTTTCATCCTTTCTCATCAATTTCAGCTTTAAGAATAATTTCATAAAATCATTTGCATACAGTGGATTCTACTACATAAGGTTTGGCACATAGAAAACTGATACAAAAATGGATTTTCATTGGACCTGACATCAGAGAATTGATGTCTGACATCAAGTTCAGAGGTAAACTGAATCCATTTAAACAGGCAGAATAAGATTAATTCCTGTTATACAACTCTTTCTTGATTTTCATAACTGAAAAATGTGCTGGTATAGTATCAACGAATGAAATGCCTGATGTCTCCTAAAATGCATTTCTTCTGTTCTTTTCTCAATTTTTCGAACAGATGTTGGTGTCATAAGCAGTGTGTATGAAATAAAGTTCCACCAGGACATATCTGAAATGGAAACGATGTAACAAAGCCAGTTTAATCCAAACATAATGGATGTTGACTGCTAATTCCCGCAGTTGAAATTTGGCTCAATACTCCAAGACATATATTTAAATCATTCTTCATAATATAAAAAAATTAAAATGAGTATTTTATAATTATTTGATTATTTTCCATCATTAGCTAATGTTTCATTGAGTATAGATATACAATTCAATAATAGATTATTTTCCTTGATCCTGAATAAACTATATACAGTACTAATACATTAGGAATAATATTTGTTTGAATCCTTACAATATCATTTATAAACATATTGTTAATATGTAATGATGAATGTAACTTAAAAAGATGAAGCGTTTTGATAATTCTTAGAACTGATTTGTAAGTATCGTACTCGAATTAGTCCAGTCTCTCATTCTCTTACTGGTTCCTGGTTTTGCTCGTGGGGAGCCACACGTGTAGCGTGTCTTGGACAGAAATAGCAGGCAGAGCCTATCCCTCTCCAGGTCAAAAGCTTTTTTGAATTCAGTTTTTTTTTTCTAAACCGGTTGCCATGCCCTGGTTAAAGAGCACAGTCCGTCCAAATATTTAGCCATACCTGAAGGAAGAATTGTTTGATTCATTCCTTTTCAGAGAGTATTAACACAATGTGAAATGTAAACAGCCTCGTCCAGGTTGTGAACTCAGGTAGCCGAGTCCACTTCCAGCAAAAATGACCGTTTCGCTACAAGCACATCTATTCGTCTAGTTCAGCATCATTTATCTGAGTAGACAATAAAAGTTGTTGCTGTTTTTCAGTGTTAGCGATATATTGCCTAATCCTAAAGTGTCAAGAATTTACAGTTAGATTATCCTTGTATTTTTATTTCTTTATTTCTGTCAAGGATAACAATGATGGTAACAGCATTTTTGTGACTGGTTTGAAGGCAGATAAAATAGTCATTGAAATGTTATTTCTCTAAGGGAGCAGTGAACCATTTATCTTTTCTTCAGGCATTCTAATTTTAAAGCATGTTTGGTTCTTTATATACACGCCCGACGAACAAAGGAGAGAAAATATGCGAAGAAATGTCTTTTGGAAAGTTTTTAAAAAGAGATTTAAACGAGTGTTTAAAGGTGTTGATATGCTATAAGAGACAAAAAATGAATATAAGAGAGAGAAAGAGAGAGAGAGAGAGAGAGAGAGAGAGAGAGAGAGGACTCGGGGCTTGCTTTATAATTTACAAATAACATAAAAACATTTCCAATGAATAAATTGAAATGGCTTTTCATATTTTGAAATTTATCCCTTAAAAATGTATTCTACAAAAGCAAAAAAAAGTACGCTTGAAACAACCAATAAAAAATTAAACATTATCGGCCAAATTAAAGCACCATTATTCTCAATCTGCTTGCGGAAATGTATTGTTTCTATGACAGAAAGTCACCAGCGATAATCGAGGTCATTTACAGGTCATCATTTCCAACATATTCAAAAATAGTTTATTTCACTTTTAAGTATGTTAAACGTTCAAATGGAAAAAAAAAACAAAAAGAAAAACAAAAATAATAATAACAAAAAACAAAAAATACCAAAAAAATATAGAAAAACAACCAAGATCATTTATTTAAAATTCTTTAGCAACTTACGGACATCTCTATTTGGAATTCTTATTCAAAAATAATTTTTTTTATCATGAATATCAACGAAAACAGTCAATGTTTGTGGTATATATATATATATATATATATATATATATATATATATATATATATATATATATATATATATATAAGAGGTTTATGGTACTTACTTGCTCACTTGGTGAGTTAATGGAGGACGGAATGTTGCACTTTTGTGAAAAGATGCTTAATATCAACGATAAAGCATTCGCACGCAAGCACACACACACACACACACACACACACACACACATATATATATATATATATATATATATATATATATATATATATGTATATATATTTCATGGTATAGTCTGTGACCCTGGCTTTCATACATTCAGCAATCGCCGTGTTACAGACTGTACCATGTAATATATATATATATATATATATATATATATATATATATATATATATATATATAATAATAAATATAAATAAATATATATATATTCATTTATTTATTTATTACATGGTGATGTTTGTGACTCTGGGGTTTATGCTTTAAGCATTCATCAGACTGAATGAAAAAAAAGGTTAGTATGGTCATTTTTTGTGTTAATGATGCTGGAATTTTTTTTTTTTTGTATGTGTACCTAAGTTAGTGTACGATTGAGTGTTACAGTGATGTATATAGGCTGTCCCTTGTGGTTACATATATACGAATATCAGTGCATATAATAGCATGTATTTTTACATATACACACATACTCCACTGTCTGTTAGTGGAAAGGGGTGAGAAGGAAAGGTGATGAAGCGGAGAGTGGCAAAATGAATTGCTTCAATCAGAACGATTTCTTTTTTTCGCTTGATCCTACTTCTCTTTTTGACAGCAAAATGTTTATTATTTGTGAACATGAAATATATATATATATATATATAATATATATATATATATATATATATATATATATATATATATATATATATATATCAGCTCTATCAGTGATATTGAGCGCTATTTAATAATACTGCAATTTTGGTACACCATTTACTCATTTAGTGAACAAGTGATAACTATGAAATATTACAATATAATATATATATATATATATATATATATATATATATATATATATATATATATATATATATATATGGGGGATGTTTAAAATATGTTCGGACATTACGAATCCAAAATGTTTATCTTAGTGAACAAAAAATAATAAGGATATTTATTGCTGTACAAAAAAAACAAGCAATACGGATATTCTACCAGTTAACCTATACCACGTTTCTTCATTACCACCGTCGAGATTGACACATTTGTTCCAGCAGTGGACGAGCGAGTGAAAAACCTTCTCGAAGAACGTGGAATCAAATTGATTATTATTCATTTTTTTTTAATCTAACTAGATGTTGTCCCCACTTCTCGATAGGAATTTTTAACCCAATCATTTGCTGAGAATAAGTTCTACAATAATCTAACAAGTTTGTCACGTTTATAAATTCTGAGTCAAAGCATCAACCCTTTAAATGTTGTTAACAATAAAATATAGAGATGCCTGATTAGATACTTTTTTCACACATCAGTCTGATGATTGTGCACACTTCATGAAGAGTCAAGTAACGGACTTCTACAGACCATCATTATAATATTCAAAAGGTTTTATATTAGCTCTATCCCAATAGCATCGGGGGCATTTTTTATATAAAATACTTTCTTATATGTAATTCTTCTATTATATATATATATAAATAGGCATGTGTATATGTTTGGGTATATATATATATATATATATATATATATATATATATTTGTGTGTGCGTGTGTGTGTGTGTGTGTGTGTGTGAACCTGAGAAACTCCTTTACTTGCAAGACGATACGTAAACCTGCTTTTCTCATTGTAATAACGATCCATGATATTGACTGTTTCGTTTTTGGACGGAATGAAGGCTTCCAATTATAATTTCCTAGTTAACTACGTCATATCGTGAAATTAGCTTGTTTAAAACCTATGTTTAGCGTAAATTCAAATAGTTTGAAAGTATTCAAAGCATCCTTCATTATATATATATATATATATATATATAGAGAGAGAGAGAGAAAGGGTGAGGAGAGAGAAAGAAGGAGAAAGAGAAAAATTTATTGACTGACTGATTTTACAAGCATATCAAACTGTCCTGTGATATCTTTTGGCTAGTGCTTAAGAAATGGGCTTTACTGTCCATTTATATTTATATTTTTTGTGTAATTCTTTCATAAGGATTTTTTTATATTTTATAGTATTCGGACTATTGTTTTCACCTTTATTGTTATATTCATAACGTTTCGTCCAATGCCCCATTGGCCTTCTTCAGATGTTTCTTGTTCAACTCAAGAGTCTATACAGGACTTCGAATTGAACCCTTTATGTAATCTACGTTAGTAAATTGTTCTAATTCCGTTAACCATAACCAGGTACAAGGGTTAGGTTATTGTAAGTATGCCTTGTTATTCTTAACTGAAGTCAAGAGTGAACCTAGAACCTCCAGATGATTTCAATGAGGTCTTAACCAAACGCATATATCCGTTACGCAGTTATGGTCTCCATAAAATATTAATAATTTCCAACAGATCAAGTTAACCCATACGCTAACAGGTGTTATCACTCTGAGTAGAGTGGATCTGGGAGTAATGAAAATGAATGGTACTCCACTCCCTCCAGATCTATAGAATTGGAACTTCATAACCAGATACAGTTTAGGGATGTACCCAGGACAGCACTTTTTGATGAGATCTTACCCCTTTGTTGGAGATAGGGTCAGCGTATTCTAAGTTCGGTCGACAGGATGCATATATATATATATATAGAGAGAGAGAGAGAGAGAGTGAGTGAGAGAGAGAGAGAGAGAGTGAGAGAGAGAGAGAGAGAGAGAAGTGTCCATGTTTGAGTATGTTTATAGATGTGCTGAGAATGTTTCTTCGAATATATCTTATGTGTATGTGTCTATCGATAAATGTTCATAGAAACTTGTTGTAACACATTTTTTTTTCTATTTCGTATTTGTAAAATGCGTGTTAACGTGTACGTGAATTTACGAACGATCTGAGAACTTGTGTGTACGCACCCTTTGAGAGAGCAAATGAGTGGCAAGGCATGCTTAAGAGCTTATTGTGGGGTTTTGCGCTGTAAACTGGCGAAGATGAAAAGGTGCGGGAAATGAGGTGAAAAGCACATAAAACGGTATGAAGGAAAGAATTAAATAAGAAAAGAATGAAGCTGCCATTGTGGAAAGATGATTGTCGAAGTGGAAAGATGAAGTCAGACCGTTACGGCTCTTAAGGCCAGAATGGAAAGAGAAGCGCGTGAGACTTGTAAAAATTGGAAAGAAATGTTATTGTGGGAAGAAAGAAACGGGGAGCAAATAAATAGAAAGGAAGAGATCTGAAAAGGAAGGGGAAGAATAATAATATATAGAAGAATGAATTGAGATGACAAAAACAGCTTAAGAAATTTAAAGAGAGAGAGAAAGAGAGAGAGAGAGAAAAGAGAGAGAGAGAAAGAAAGAGAGCGAGAGAGGGAGAGATTATCATAGAATATGCAGCAGGCAAGAGATTAAGGAATCAGAGAAAGAGAAAAAAAGGCAATATAAGTGAGAAATGAAAAAAAAGGCAATATAAGTATGTGAAAAAATGAATAAAAAAAAAAAGCATAGTCAAATGAGCCAAGAAAGGAGGAAAACCAAATAAAGGAAATCTTTATGAAGAAAGAGACGAGAAACAAACATCATTAGAATATATCTTCTTACGAGTAAGAGAAGGGGGAAAAGGGAAGAAAGGAGAAAGAGAGAAAGAGAGAAAAGGGAGAGAGAGAATGTGTATGTGTGTGTTAGAGAGAGAGAGAGAGAAAGAAAGAGAGAGAGGGAGGGAGAGATTATTATAAAATATGCTGCAGGCAAGAGATTAAGGAATCAGAGAAAGAGAAAAAAATGGCAATATAAGTAAGTGAAAAATGAAAAAAAAGGCATAGACAAATGAGCCAAGAAAGAAGGAAAACCAAATAAAGGAAATCTTTTAAAAAAAGATGACGAAAGAGATAAGAAAAAAACATCATTAGGATATATCTTCTTACGAGTAAGAGAAGGGGAAAAAAGGATAAAGGAGAAAGAGAGAGAGAGAGAGAAAGAGAGAGAGTGTTCGTGTGTGTGTGAGAGAGAGAGAGAGGGAAAGAGAGAGTGTGTGTGTGTGTGTGTGTGTGTGTGAGAGAGAGAGAGAGAGAGAGAAGAAAAGATTAGGAGAAATACGATACAGGCGAGAGATTAAGGAACTAGAGAAAGAGAGAGAAAGGCAATATTAGGGAGTGAAAGAAAAAAAAGGCAGTGGTGAAAGAACAAAGAACGATGGAAAACCTAATGAACGAATTCTTTAAAAAGAAAAAAATGACAAAAAGAGGGATTAGAAAGACCTTATTGGAATACATTTTCTTACGAGTGAGTGAAGGAGAAAATAAAAAAGAAAAAAAAAAGAAAAGGAAAAATATGAGAAAGAGAAGTAGAATGAAACATGGCAAAATGAGTAAAGAAAGACTGGGAGCTTAAGTAAGGAAGTTTTAAGAAAAAAAAATTGAGAGAGAGAAGATAGAGATGACAAAACAATAGTATAAATATTGCGGAGAGAGGAGAAAAAAAAATTTTAACTGAAGGAAACATAAGAAAAGTAGGATAAGGTGGTCATCATAAATGAACAAAGAAAGACGGAAAACGTGATTAAGGAAAAAGAAATAGATAGAAATAAGACACGAGAAAAATATTAGTCGAATATATCTTGCGAGCGAGAAAAGAAGGAAAAGAAATAGAAGTTAAGACACGATTTTAAAAGAGGGCAAGCACGTTATAGAGAAATAAGTCGAGAAGGAATAAAAAAAGCAATACTATTTTATACAGCAGTAAAGAAGAAGGTGAGGAAAATAATGATTATATTAAAAACAATGGTGAATCAAGTGAAAAATAAAGGAATAAATAAAAAAAAGTGCAAAAATAATTAAATGAAATAAATGATTTAAAAAGGAAGATAAGGCAATCAGAAAAGATAAGAATAAAAAGCTACAGAAGGAAAAGAAATGAGTAGGAAGATGACTTGGTTGTAAGATGAAAAAAAAAAACGGAAGTAAAGAAGAATAGAAATGGTTTTCTGTAATAGAAAAAAAAAAAACAAGAATACAAATTAGTCCAGGTTAAAAGTGCGGTAAAGCTAACCAGAAGCGAACTTTTTAGATACTTATTTTTCCGATTCAGGTATCATTGGGGAATGAGAAAAGTTTTTGCTGAATAGGCCAGGTTTTGTCGGGGTTTTTTTTTTGTTTTTTTTTTTCTTTTTCTTTTGTCTTATGTTCTTGAATTATGCTTGCTTTTTCTTTTCTCCTTGTTTGGATTTGTGAACTATATATCCATTCAGCTTATTCCCTTTCTATGAATGTCTTCTCTCTCTCTCTCTCTCTATATATATATATATATATATATATATATATATATATATCAGTAATTTTCTTCTCATTCATTTACGCTGCTTCATTCTCTGTTTTTCTCTTTTACTCTCTAAACATTCTTTCTTTCCTCCTTAGTTCCTTTTTGTTTCCTTGTTATCTCCCTTTCTTTCATGCACTCTTTGTCCAAAATGTATTTGCATTTCTGCTTTTCTTCTTGGGTTTGTGTTAATTCATTATACGTTCTTTATTTCATAGTTTCTTTTTTTACCTTAAGCTTTCACCATCATCATCTTTCTTTTTATTCTTTTCCAATTGTCGTACTTTCTCTTCTATCTGTATACTTGTTCTATCCCTCTCACTCTATCTATCTATCGTTTGGTTTGGTTGGGTTTGTTTTCTTTGTTTATTGGCATATCGACAACCTTCATTAGTTATTTAATACCAAAGATGTCCTGGTAGAAGAAAAGTAGTAGTACTATTTAATCCAGAGTTGATGGACTTAAAGGGTTCATAACTTTCCTTAGGGTAGTAGTCTGAAAGTGAACGTAGTAACATGACTGGAGTTTGAACTCTCTTGCTACGATGTCCCAGTCCAGCACGTTAGCCACTACGCCACAAAGGTTTTCTCAGTCTGATTGTAATACTTTTCTCTCTCTCTCTCTCTCTATATATATATATGTATGTGTGTGTGTGTGTGTGTGTGTGTGTGTGTGTGTGTGTGTGTCGTTATGATCTTAATCTATCTATCTATCTATCTGTCATTTTTCTAAAGTGAACGTTTCTCTCTTTTTCTGTAAGTATTATCCTTCTATTCCTGGTCCAGCCGATATAACGGGTGTGCGCCAAAGAGAAAGATTCAATGAGAAAGAAGTGACGATAACTTAGAAAACAGGGAAATGACCGAAAGAGAAAAACAAGAAACAAAGAAGGAGAATACTAAGGATAGAATAGCACTGTTTGAAATAAAACTGATAAAACTGAGAAACGTCTAAAAAGAAATGGCGTCGAGGACAGGACGAATATAGCCAGTAATAGACCCGATGAGATTGCAAAGAAATAAAAAGAAACCAAAAAGATAGACGAAGGTCGTCTGCATACAAGATGAATAGAAAAAGGTTGAATAATGAATGAATAAATGAAAGAAAGAATTAATGAATGAATGAATGAGAGGATTTGAAGAATGAGTAAAAGGCGACTCAAATAAAGACTTTTCAATGGGACAGAATGGAAAAATACGTCACGGCAGCGGCAAATGGGTAGGCAGGTACAAAAGGGAAAAAGGACAAGAGTGTGACGGGCCAGTACAGAACACGGGGGTCGAGAGAATAGTACAGAGAATATCGAAGTGAGGGCGATATTGATTCTGCTGGTGTCTAGTGTCGCCCAATAAACTGGGTTGTGGCATCTCTTAGAAAACATTTGCTTTCAAACAATTTAACGACAAAGGCAAAACTGACTGCAAATTAGAAGATCAAACTTACTCCTAGTCTTATTAATAATAATATACAAACGGCACGCTGTATGGCGAAAGGGTGGCGTTCAAATAGTAATTATTCATTAATGCTCTTCTGGGAATAACTTCTCTTTCTTTCTTTCTCTCTCTCTCTCTGTCTCTGTAAGTGTATTTGTCTCTCTCTTTCATGAATTTTCTTTGTCTCTCTTTTTTTATAGTTAGAAGTATCTGTTTTTCATTGTTTCTTTTTTATTCGTTTTTTTTTTGTCATATTTTTTCAATATACTTTATAGGTTTAATTTGCATTGTTTCTTTTCTATCTATATATCTATCTATGTGTGTCTGTGAGTGTGTGTATGTGCATGTAATTTGTCACTTTGATTTTTCCCTTCATTTTTTCCATATTCTGTTAGGTTTAATGGTTTATTTGCCGTTTTCTGGCTTTTATATTTATTTGATGGTGTTTTGTGTACTGTGTTGTCAGTTGATAGATTAAAAATTGACTGGTAACGTTTATTTTAAAGAGGTGCTTATTGTTCTAATCACCGATAAAAAAAAGTGGTGAAAGATAGAGTCAGTAGCAATTTAAATATGCACAAATATGTGATGATACACATTCAAACATTCAAATGAACGTCTTTCTTGTAACAGCATTATACAAATGCAATACGAATCATGAAGACATTAATGACCAGTCAGTGGGGTTTAGAATATGCTGACTGTATCCCTTTGCCAGAAATAAAACCTCCCTCAAAAGGAGAGTCCAAGGTATGACATGACTGCATCTCATGGTGAGTCTCCAGTTTTGTAACTTTGAGTAAAGTAGAGTAGCCCATCATGCCGCTTACTCCCAGTAGCAATCGGAAACCGAATAGTAGTATCTGTGAGTGTCCCATCTATGAGTCAAATAAATCTATTTAAAAAGTATTCCTTTTTGATAAGACCACATGCTAAAAAGAAAGACAAACAAACAAACAGCATTAAAAAGACAATTACACAAAAATCGTTGATATGAACGTACGGTAAAAGTGATTCACTAACCTCTTGGCTTAAAATAGCCCTTGACAGTTGACATACCCTTAAAACCAATCAATCAATTTATGGCACTGCTTCAGGGAATAGTATCAGCATATCATTCTCAGTTATTTTTGTTCTACACATTATAAATAAACCTTGATAACATCAGTATTCATTTACTAAGCTTAGCTTAAATTCGCATAAGGCTAGAAGAATTTGACACCCAGTGAGAATCAAACTAGCTAAGATTTGCAAGTTTAGCACGTTAATATGTGCACCTCAAGGGAGGCGCACAGGTAAGCCCTTTACCAAGCGTCACTTAGCACAATATAAGAATATAGTACTGTGGGACCCCATACCCGTCTTCAGCAAACACTGGGGTGCTTCCGCTTTCAATGTGTTGACTATTCTGCTTGGCGGGTCATGTCTTTGAATGACACGAGTAATCTACCCACGTTGTGCTTTTCATCCAGACAATAGATCAATCACTTATCGGAGTAACCAGTCGATGACCAGATGGATGAGACTGCACAATTAACAAAGCAAAATAAATTCGAAGCCAACCAACTGAGAACAGAACACAGATTATAACAATAATAATAGTGCGTTTTAAAAAAGTGTCTTTTAAAAATGATATATGTTTTCACCCATCCCTGAGGTTGGGAGTTTATAGTCAAAGACCTAGTTCCCAAATTAACAATCACTCAGTTTATCAGCATTCAAAGTCAGGCACAAGGCCTTATTTATTGTATAAATTTTACGTTGTTCTATTTTATCTTTCTATAGTCTGGCATAAGGTTATCTCAAATAGCGATTATGTTTACTTTTCTCAATCGTTAGTTCATAGCTTCACTAGGTTCCTTGATCGTCAGGTGCAAGAGGATTTCAAGAAGCGTATTATTTCAAAAGTATCGTATTATGTTAGGCTTTTATCGCTTCTTTCAAAGTGTCCTATAATCTTTGTTTTCTGAGCTTTCTATATCCAAGGTAGTCAGGTAAAAGGACAACACTCAGTGTATCATGTAGACAATTAGCCGGTTCATGCTCTTTCCGACGAGAGACGAAACCCCTTGTATATGTACATCTCACATCTGAGGAATGGGGGAGCTGGTGAAACAATTAACAATATCAATTTTCTCCTGATTTGGGTTTCGATAATTTATTCCGCCCCCTTGATTTGCTGCAAGTTTAATTATTCAATCACTCTCATTTTTACAATAAAAGGGGTGGTCTTCCCCAAATTTGGAAAAACTACTGGTTTTATGCACGCAGGCTATTACATCAGAAAAGTTTTAATGAAAATTTTCCACATTCGAATTTTTAAGAACTGTTATTTCAAATCCTGGGTTTCAACAGAAAAATTGTACTCAGCCACCAGTTGATTGCCATGTCTTGGTTTCTCGGAACGATTTCGCCTTCCACTATTTCATATACATAACAATTCTCCTGCATTCAAAACAATTTATCTTTTTCCTTTTTCATCAAATAATACGTTTTTGCCAGCTTCTTTTAAAATCTATTTCCGATAATTTTCTCTGTCGTAATGTTGTACATTATTCTTCTAAAATCCAAATTAGTCTAATATTCTTTGTTTTTTTGGTTTATAAATTTATCTGTCAAGGTCCTGGTCTCATAGGTCTACAACTGAAGTTCTGGGGAGTGTGATGCACCCATTCCTTTCCATTACTCCCTGGTTCACTCTGACCCGAAGTTGTAGTACCTTCGAGGGTCTCAAATAGATCTGTTTTAAAATCATTCCTATTCAATAAGATCATGAGTAAAATTTTTTAAAAAATCCTCTAAAGAAATTACACAAGAAAAGAAAATATAAACGTACACTGAATGCAATTCACTAATCTCTGCACGGGATTACTTTCCATTGAAATCAATCAAAGAAAACAAATATGACACCGACCTACAGGTGAAAGGAGTATTGAGTAACTTTATAGATAGTATTTAGACTTCTGGAGTTCCGCCATGTCCTTCAAGGTGAGTGGACAAAGCAGCTTGCACGTTGAACAAAGCTTAACCGAAAAGGGCATGAGTTCGAATCTCAGCGGAAGTTCTATTTTGATTACCTGTTCCCGATACGCACTGTTCCTTACTGTTGTATAAGTGAGAACCAGATTGTGTTGTCCGAAAGAAGTCTGGTTCTTTGTAGAATTAGGAAAATGAAGGATAACATTAATCAAGATTATATATATATACTTGGCAGATGTTAGGTAGGATTAGGCTACCCTAATACAAAAGGTGTTGGGTATGTTCGTATCTCACCGGAGGTTTGTTCTTTATTCTTATTTCTGATATATGTTGCTCCTTGCTTTTATAAAAGCGACGATCTGGATAGAAGATGAAGGATATCGCTAAACAAAATCATAAAAAGTTATGATTGACAAAGCTTTATCTATAAAATAAAGAAATGAAAATGCTACAAATCAACACATATCGAAGTCTAAATACTCTATTTATTCTATTCGTGTACTTCAGTTCGTTGAAATAAACTCGGGAGTCTTTATTTACATGATTATGAATATCCAGTCACTGAGTTTGTGTAAATGAATATTCATGTGTCTCTACTTGTGTGCGTAGGTTTATGCATGTAAAACTTCATTCGTGTGAAATCTATTTAAACTAATTGCCATTCACAAGTTGAAAACCTTATTCCGAGTTGCCCCTGATCGCCTTCCTTCTAGATAAAGTCGCGTTACTTTGTTGCCTACACTCAAAGATCAATCATTTATGTCGACGTAGGCAGATAATGGCTTCAGGCCGGACGCCCCGGATACGAAAATGAGATGTGTCACTTTCATTATCAATGAGTCTTTACACGCATGCGTATTTTAGCCGGGAATATCTAGTTTCAACCGGAAGACAGATGTTTAGAAAGCCCTGACTGATGACCTCCCGCCATTTTGTTGTGAAAAAAGTCGACTTTGTCGGAATAGATTGGTTACTTTAAAACTGGACTCCGAGACGTCCGACGTCGTGTTTGTCTTGAAGATGGACAAAGTAGAAATGTCTGAGTTTCTATTTTTTGTTTGTGTTCATCATTTTATACACTGTTTGGCCGGTGTTTTTTTTTATCTTGCTTTTTACTCTTTATTGAAAAAACGTATGAGGCATCTCTTTATACAGAATGTATACAACTTTGCCTTAACAAGTAAACAATTACTCGTTAAAAAACAGGATTATGTCCTTATATGTTTTTATTTACTCAGATGTTTTTTACCTAAGGACATCTTCATGGAAATGTAATATAAATAAAATAGGTATACGTTAAAAACATTTACAATCAAGGAAGCAGCACAAACTTAACTCAACCATATTACTTGTATATATATATATATATATATTAGATTGATAGCCATATTTGACTGAGTTTGTCAATGTGCTTAGTCAACGTCAAACCAAATGAGTTGTTTTTTTTTTCTGACATCCACAGACGCAAAAACACACACACTCACACACATAAGCACACACACAGTTGCCCAATCTCTTGGGGCTGGAGAATACACCGACTGAATCTCTACAGAGAGGTAAGCCCCCCCCCCCAAAGAGATATGACACATCCGGGATATGACACTAAACAATCTGATGGTTTGGTTTCTTTTTTAATGACATATCAACCTCCGTGTGTTATTTAATGCCAAAGCTATCCTTCTAGAAGAACAGAAACCCATAGCTGGAAGGATAAAAAAAGAATCATACCTTTCCCAGGGGTATTTGTCCGTAAGCGAACATAATAGCGTAACTGAAGTTCGAACTCCCTCACTACGATTCTGCAGTCTAGCGCTTTAACCATTACCCCACGAGGACACCTCCACTCGAATCTGCTGGTGAGGTTTCAGTTATGCTGGAGCTTTGGGGAATGCAGAGTAATTCTTGATTGTCATCGCTCCCAAGTCCACTCTGGCCAGTAGTTGTAACTCCTGATAGTGTCCTATCAATGGGTCAAACTGAACTAAATTTTGTACTTATGCTAAACTGAATTGCTTGAAATAGGACTGTTTTTGACATTGAAACTGTGTACTTATGCTAAACTAAATTCTTTGAATTAGAACTATTTTTGATATTGAAACTGTGTACTGATGCTAAACTTGATTTGTTGAAACAGAACTGTTTATATGTATAAAATGGATTTGTCATTATTAACATACAATGGTTGATATAACATAATACCAAACCAAAACACACACACACACAGAGGCAAGTCCACACATACGCACACACGCACACACACATGCATACACACATATGTGTGTTAGAAGAGAATCAGTTTCTCGCCGATGCAATAATATGACCAAGATTTAAATATAAATATTAATACTCTACCACTAATATCGATCTCTCTCTCTCTCTCTTATATATATATATATATATATATATATATATATATATATATATATATATATATATACACGTTCGTAGTCTGGTTTCTGTATCGATAATTAATTTCCTTTAGTATATTACACGAGATGCTATTCGGCCGACGGTAAATTTATGTAAATATGCTATTTTTTTTAATCATCTTAGAGAAATTCAAACCTATCTGTGATTTTTCTCGAGCAATAACCAAATAGTCTACACTACCTAATATGTCCTTATGATATTCTCTCATTTTGTTTTGTTTTGTTTATTTTCTTCACTCACAATAAAAAATGCATCCTTTAGAATATAAAACAAAATATGCCATTAACAATTATTAATAAATCCTCGATGAAAGTGGGACAGACAAAAAACATTTATGAATAAATAAATCATTCTTTTTTCAAAATACAATGACAGAAATAAAATTTCTATACGTCAATTGATCACTTTTTTGTTAAACTGGTTACTTTTAAAGGTGTTTTTGTACAACATGGTATATATCTATATATATTATACGAAGAAGCGCTAAAGAGGTCTCGGTCCTACAATTTGATATTATGATGTTATGCCAAATATTCATCTCTGTGCATCACTGTCTTATCCCTTTTATTTGGCTTTATCTCTCTCTCTCTCTCTCTCTCTCTCTCTCTCTCTCTCTCTCTCTCTCTTCTGTATTTCAATTCTTCTCACTTGCTTTCTATCTCTTTATCTTTTTGTTCATCTCTTTCTTTTTCGGTTTTTATCTTTCTCTTTTCAATAATTCTATTCCTCTTTCATTCTCTCCATTCCCCCCTCTCTCTCTGTTTCTCTCTATCTCTCTCTCTGTTTCTCTGTCTCTGTTTCTCTCTGTCTCTCGTTCGCTTTCTCTCTTTTATCACTTCTTTCTTTCTTTCTTTTTTTATTTTCTGCTTTTTCTTTATTTTATCTATGTTTCTAATCCTCTCATATCCTCTTTTTGTCTTTTTCTCTCTTTATCTATATTTACATCTGTCAGTCTTTCCGTTTCTCTTTTCCTTTCTTTTTCAGATACATTTTCTTCCCTTTTGATCTTTCCTTCTGCTCATATATTTTACATCGGATTCTCCGCTCATTCTTTTCTTTCATTCATTTGGGTTTTTTTTATTCGTATTAGATTGTCAGTTTCCTTCCTTAACGTCGCTTTTTTTTTCTTCGTGAACCACCCTCTGACCTTTGTCTCTCTGTCTCTCTCGTCTTTTTCTCTCTCATACCTCTTTATATAGAGTACAGCCTTTCTCGCTCTCTCTTTTTTCTCAGTCCTTTTCGACTCAACTCTTTTTCCTTATTTGCCACTTCTTCCTTCTCCATTCTCACCCAACCGCCACCATCACCACCACCACCACCATCACTAACTTTATCACCTTCTTCATCACTGCCTAACTTCCTTTCACTTCCCACTTCGTATCTTGCCGATCGGGAGCGTAATTTTTGCTGTAAAGGCAAAGTGTTGTTTATTGCCTCCAGAGGCACCTAATGTCATGAGGACTACAGCTGGTAACACTGCCTGCCTGTCACACCTCCACACCTGCTGGCACCGTGTTGCCGACCCCTCATCCACTATTTCACTTTCACCGTAATCAGAATGGGACGGTCTGTATATTAGTGAATATGCTTATGAGTCTTGGTGCGTGGGGGATGGGTTAGGAATATCCTAGAGAGATAATATAAAACAAAGGTCTTTCTTAAAATCTAACTGTGAGCTGACCATGCCAATGCTCTGTCTAGTTCGTTATGTATGTCTCACCTTTGTGACTAAGAAATGCCGTAATAATAAAGATATCAGGGAGCGGATCACAGGAGGTGGCTCCAGTAAGAAGACCATGTGATTAATACAAAAGTAAACGGTCAGAAAAACTGTCTTGCAGACCGATTGAGTGCAGTGAGATGTTGAGGGGCGCAAAGAAAATCGTCGCAGAAAATAGAATCACTGACTTGTGTTCAGATCGCAAACTAGGCTGTGTATATTTACTTATGTCTTTGGGAATAGCATGAAACCACCCCACCATATATATATATATATATATATATATATATATATATATATATATATATATATACATTTGTTTAGCGTAACGCTTATCGTCATAAGAAATAGAATTGCCAACACATGTTCAATTCCTTGACGATGCTGTTTTCGCATCACTTCATGCTAATGCTTTTGGGAAAGGCATGGATCTACTTACCATTTAGGTGGAATAGTTGGACAGACTGCGTTCTTTAACTTTATTAAGGCAGCACGTCTAGGAGAAGGAAAATTCTGAATTCAAACTAGCTGTACTCCTTTTAAAAAACTGACCTTGTTTCACATCTTTCCCATGGCGGTGTGGTTTGAGTAAAAACATACTAGTGAAGTACGTTCAGTCTTGCTGAATGTTTCAATTTTGACCTTGTATCAAACCCAGCAAAGTTTTTAATATTGACCATTTTGCTGGTGGGTTCGACTATATTTTAATTTCAAGTGCTATGCCACGTGCGACAATGGTTGAATATCTTATAGCGTTTCGTTCGCTAAAACATGTTTTCCACCAGAATTTTGCAGAATTTCTTGGGAATTTTGACACTAAATTCTGTTATTTATGCCATATTTTTCATCCAAATTGTTGCCATGAAAACTGCAGAAGTAAACAATCACAATACCAGAATAAGTTATGGAAAACATTTGGCGGGATTAACGCTCAAAATTGAGTATAATAAACAAATTTGAAGTCAATTTTGATAACGATGACTCAAGATACAAACACGATACATGCTGCTTTACAATATTTAGGTTACAGAAAAATACAGAACAAAAAGATAGAAAATCTACTGATTTAATTCGGAAAATCTTATTTCTACACTTGTAACACCAGATCATGAGATTAACATAAATTTTAATAGCATCTTATGATTTAAAGTGTTTAAAGTAATCTTTTTTTAAAACAGTTTTTCCTTTTTTATGGAAAATAGAGAACAGGAAGCTACTGAGATTTTTTTAAGTGCGCTAGCCTCGGGCTGGTGCAATATTTGGAAAGCTTGTCTAGCAATTTCTCCGTTGGTGAGTTCGATCCTCACAGAATGCCCAGGCTTATGCCAAACAAAGTTAAACTAAGCCTACAGTATACTAAGGTTATATATTTGCCACTGCAGTTTCCACACTTGTTACCTAAATGTTTTCTCGTTACGGGAAGAGAAGCTCTGCAGCCTCGTTTTTCTAGTTTCTCTCACCGTATTAAATAGAATCGTTTATGTCGACACAGTAAATTAGTCGAAAGAGAACTAATCACCGTAAATAATGTCGTATAAGTCGGCTCCGTAAATAAGTAGACAGCGTAACTAAACACCGTAGTATCGTATCAGTCAACGTGTTAAGTCAGAAGAATATCAGAGAACTTATACGATAGGGCTAGAATACAAATTTTTAACATAGAGCGGTCAATCAGAGGTAAAAGCTTGTATTTTAACCCTGGCGTATAAGTCGATTCCTAGGTTTGTTAATTTTTTTTTTTCAGTCATGAAATATCAACTTATCCAACGCAATTTACGGTAACACATATATTTCTGAACTGAAACGATGGAGACATCCATTGTGTTCTCTTTCACATCACTGTCGCTACCTATCACTAAAACGCATTACCCACTGCCTTACTGTGCTCGCATCAATCATTCAGGAAATGCATGAATTCATTGTTTTTTTTCTCAAGCTACTGATAAATCAGTTGTACAGATTTGAGTATCTAATCTAAACCGAAAAAAAGAGTATAGAACAACTTTGAAATCAAACTCCTTAGCAACACGTTGTGGGTCAGTGTGACATTTTAAGGGAATTTACTCTCCCTAATTTATTTAAGGTAGGCTTGAGTACTGCAGTGGCCGGAGAAAAATATAATAGGAATGTATAAGAGGGAGAGTTGCTGCTATAAGCATTATGGTTATGAAATATTTGTATTCATAATACTCTGTCGATGTATGACTATTTTCATATGCTTTTTCATTTGGAATATCTGTTAGCGTAATACAGTTTGAGTAGAAATTAGTCTTCTTCTGATCGATTGACTGATTGATTATCTTAACGACATGTCACCCCGTCTAGGATCATTTTAGGCAAAAAGATTAGAGAATCATGTGAATTTTACGTTCATATTTATAGGTTGCGCAGTTTTCTTGTAGTCTTTTTTTTGGAGGGGTGCATATGGACTTATCGAAAAAGAATAACTTTTAAGCATATCTGTTTTATCCATAGATGGGATTTTAACAGATACTGTGATTCGGGGTTAGAGTGGACCTGAGAGTAATTGCAATGAATGGGTATTCCACACTGCTCAGGCCTCCAGAACCTTATCATCAGGTGCAGTTTAGAGTCCTTCCCAGGACAATTTAGGCAGAGTTTTAGAGCTCTGTAGGGCATACAGTGAGAATATTCTAAGCCTCACCAACAAGACGTAAACGTTTCTTCTGTTATATATATATATATATATATATATATGTGTGTGTGTGTGTGTGTGTGTGTGTGTGATAATTCTGTACAAAGATTTTTAATCATTCAAGTTTGTGATATGACGGGGATAAGCGTAAAATACTTATCATAATCGTTCACTGTGGCTTAAATAGAAGCATCAACATCATCATAGACCGCTGTTAAAAAAAGAGCCCAGCGGGTTCATGAGTCGACTAGTTTTATTCGAAAGTCTCTGTTTGTCTCTCAACCATAAAGAACAAGCTTCTCCCATTTCTGTCCATCTCTGTAATTCTCTGTCTCTGTCTCTGTCTCTCTCACACACACATATACAGACACACTCTCTCCCTCTCTCTCTTCTCTCTCTCTCTCTCTCTCTCTCTCTCTCTCTCTCTTCAACTTCTGCATTTATCGTTTTCATTTCTGCGACCCTCACGCACTCCTCTCATCTTCCGAAAACCTTCTATTAACGTCTTCTGCTTTAGTTCGTCCTAACTCATTTTTTCTGTAATGATTAGTAGCCACGAATGGCCTGCGCGGTCGATGCGAGTCAACATTCTTCGCTGGTTCGAACAGCTAAGTTTAATTTGGCGACTCGACCCACACAACACCAAAGCCTCTCTTCTCCCCCAAAACACATGCGCACACACTAGTCTCTTACCACCCTCCTCTGTTTCTGTCTCTGTCTCTCTCTCTGTCTCTCTCAGTATTTTCTTCTTTTCCTGCGTTTTGCATCCCTTTCCCGCCAGCTGCTTGGCGAATGTGTAAACCAGCCATCGTTCCAGACTCCGACCTTATGCTATAGATTTACGCCTTCCCCTTCCCCACTGTCTTCCCTGCCTTGCCTTTACTAAGGACGACGCCATTGCATGACATAGCTCTCGCTACCAACTGCCGTTTGTCGTCAACGTCGACGTCGAACGCCAAAGGGAAATAGCAGACGTCCACACCCTAATCTCACGTCGGGCTGGGCAAGACACGGAGTCTAAAAACTCGCTTAGTAACATATGCTTTCTGCCTATTTTCTTTAATTCCATGTTAGATATTATCGTTTGTTTAAATTTATCATGAACATCATGACTTTTGTAAGAGGTGATTTGAATTGACGGAGTGGATATTTTAATATTTATTTAATTATTCTTTTCTTGGTTTTTGTATTAACTTTTTGTTGTTGTTGTTGTTGTTGTTGTTATTGTTTTCTGTTTGCTTAATTAAGAGGATATTTTTCTTTGTTTTCGGTATTTTTTTTCAAGTTCGTTTTATTTGTCTACCTCAGCTTTACTATTATTATTATTATTATTATTATTATTATTATTATTATTATTATTATTATTATTATCATTATTATTTCGTTTGAAATTGTTTCATCCGTCTCTGTACGGTTTCATTCGTCTGTCTTCCCATCGTAATTATTTTCAATTTTAATAATATTACATTTTTCTTTTACAACATCCTTATTCTTTTCCTTCTTTTTTCGTCTCTATTTTGATACTAACCCCTCTTATTCGTGTTTGTATATTTATTTTATTTATTTCATTTGATTAAACCTTTTTGACGACTTTGTATTTTTCTTTTTCATTGCCTTTTTTTTCTTCTTCTTCACTTTTTAAAAATTATACTTTACTTCATCTTTTTCACCATGGTTTTTCTTTCTTTTTTCTTTTTTTTTTCATCAACATCATCTTCTTTTCTGCTATGTCATTTCTTCTTCTTCTTCTTCTTCTTCTTCTTCTTCTTCTTCTTCTTCTTCTTCTTCTTCTTCTTCTTCTTCTTCTTCTCTTTGGATTTGTCTTCCTCGTCTTTTTTTTTTAAACTGAATACCTCCGTTTGTTTTAACCCTCTTTGAAATGGTACCAACTATGATTCCTTCAAATTTTTTGTCGGTTTTATTCTGTTCTACGAAGTTACTGAATTCTAGCCATTTCAGTCTAACATGTTTCGTCATTTACTCAACTTAGCTCAGTTTGGCACAAGGCCAGAAGAATGTCTCCGCCTTTCTTCTTCTTCTTCTTCTTCTTCTTCTTCTTCTTCTTCTTCTTCTTCTTCTTCTTCTTCTTCTTCTTCTTCTTCTTCTTCTTCTTCTTTGATTCCCCCTGCTAAATTTATTCCTTATCCTTTTACTTTATCTTCTTCTACGGCTCATCCTGCCACTTCTTCCATAATGACTGTATTTTCGGTGGGACAAGGAATATACTGACTTTATCTCCTCCCTACCGAGGAGTAGGACCACAGCAAAAGCAGAGGTGTCCTAAGTATGATACTAAATTGTCTCTCATGGTGAAGTTCCTGTTCTGGACATCTGGGGAAAGTGGAGTACCTTTCATTGATATTACTCTCAGGTCCACTTGTTATGGTGCCATCTATGTACCACATAGATCTCTTTAAAATTATTTACATTTGATTATACTGTGTACCAAAAACTCTTAAGAAACAACGAAAGAAAATATGTAAATATATATGCGATTTCTTAACCTGTAAGTAAGAAATATTCCTAGACAGGTTGACATGTCGTTTCAATCAATTAATAGATCTTCTTTGTCTACACTTTTGGCAGGAAAAGGGGGAAAATATGAGTAATTAAAAAAAACTGAAAATGAAGAGAAAGAGTTTGTATTACTTTACTGTAGAACAAAGTGTTTTTTCCCCCTTTGTTTAATATAATTTTTAAAGCTATCGTTTCTGTTTTGCATGAAGACACTTTCTCTTGTATAATTCACTCATATCCAATTTCGAAATCTTTTCATCTTTTGCCCATTCTTTTTTCTCTTTTGTATCTTTAACTCAACTTCCTTTACTTTGATTTAAATTTTTTTTTCTTCGCAACTTTTCGTGTCATCTCCTTCTGGTCTTAATTTATTAGAAAGCAGGAATTTGATTTCACATAATTATGGAGAAGGAAAAATTATTTCTGATGTACAGGTGCTGCTCAAAATGGCCAGTTGGTGAAGCAGAAGAAGATAGGGGTTGATAAAAAAAACCAAAAATAACTAACATGTTAATGGACTGCCTTGTGTGCATTTTAAAGACGACAGATGCGTCCTCGGAAAATAAGGTGTTTAAGAGAAAAGAAAAAATTAGAAAGAGGGACGTTGAAAGAAAGAAAGAAAGAAAGAAAGAAAGAAAGAAAGAAAGAAAGAAAGAAAGAAAGAAAGAAAGAAAGAAGGGATTGGAAATATAGTTGAAAAAGAGAAAGTAAAAGAAGGAACAAAGAAAATAGGAAAAGAGAAAGGAAAAGAAATGCAGTAGGGAAAGAGAAGGGAAAATAAAGAAAGTATGAAAATAGAAGGGGGACGATAGAGAAGTAGAGACGTGTAGTGAAAGGAAATAGGGAAAGAAAATAAGGAAAAAAAGAAAGTTGGAAGAAGAATAGGTAGACTTGAAGTAGGAAAAGACTAATAGATTGAAGCAGCAAATCAACACGTCTAAAGTTATTCTATTGCCTAGAAATTAGGGAATTGTGTTGATTGTACATTTTACTTTTATTTTTGTGGAGTTATTTTTTGTTGTATAAAGTATTCTATTTAATACACAAATTTATGCTCAGTTCTATGGTTTCACGTATTCCTGTATATCACTAATGATTTATATACTATTATACGGCTTCATGTAATTATTTCTATTAAAAATAATCATCTGTTTGCACACAGCTATATGTTATCAGTTATTACTGTTTAGTTGTAATAATTTTCAATACATTTATTTGATTCACAAATGGGACCCTGACAGGTATTACTTCGTCAGTACTAAGTGGTCCTGGGAGTAATAGGCCTGAAGGGGAGCTTCAAACATCCCAGAATTTCAGAACTGGAGCCTAACCACCAGAGAACTTGTTGGACGGTCTTAAACTTCTTCAGAGGATACATTTGGGGTATTCTAAAACCCACCAACAGAGCTAGTAGGAAAATAAGTTCAAGAGAAAGAAATCGAACGATAATATGAAAGAAAAAAACAATGATACATCGTGAGTATCATTATCATTGCACTTGGAAATTCTCTCTAAAAGGGAAATATATCCTTAAAATTATATATATATATATATATATATAAAGAGAGAGAGAGAGAGAGAGAGAGAGAGAGAGAGAGAGAGAGAGAGAGAGATGGCAGACAGAGTGGAGAGGTGTTCGAGGTGCAATGGTTACCGTCGGAGGTTATGGATATAACCACCCGGTTTCTAATCCTGGATGCGGCTGACTGCGTTTCTCGTAGAGCTGAGACACTTAGGAAAAGTATGAATCTAACTATTCTCCCTCCAGCTCTGGGTAAATAGTAGGATAGACTGTGCTCTAATCTTGATTTAGCAATCGGTGTAAGAGAAGGAAAACTCTGAATTGACACCTCTTAAACTCCGCATAGAATTGACCTTATGTCGCATCCTACTCGTGCAGTTCGGTTGGTAGGTATATATAGATATGTTTGTTTTTTGTTTGAACCATAACAGACATATAACGACATATCATTTTAATAATGATAAATATAAGTAAAAATAAGAAAATACATAACAAAACAAAACAAACAAACAAACTAAACAAAAAAAAATGAGTGAAACATTCAATAAAAAGTAGAGAAAGAAACGTTTTAAAACTCCAGTAGCCTCCTTTCTCCCATTTTCACTGAAATATTTACTGCATAGTCTGTAATAAACATTATTTTCACTCTTTTTTTCTCTTTTCAAACAGTTCACCTTCTTAGCTTGGTTATTTTCTTTGATTGACAGTCTTTGTCAAACATCTCTTCTCAAGATCGATTTTCTTTTTCAGAAAAACAAAAAAAAAAAAAAGACGCTGAAAGAATAATCAATGTTTTATTTTACATTTTATCAATAAAGATCCATAGTAAATTGTGTGCCAGTCGCTTTTTGACTTTGTTGTATGTCACAAGGAATATTTGCTCTTAAAAAATGGCAAAGAAATAGAACAAAAAAGATTTGAAGAAACAAATGAATAAACTTAGACACACGCCATCGTATTTATTTTCTTTCGCATTACAACTGCTAACAATTTTCAATAATTGTCAGCGAGGTGCTCTTTACTTTTCTTTTTGCATACACTCTTAAATTTACACATGACTAGTATATGTGAGTTTTCAATTCTAGTATTTGCTGGTAGTCTTCAAATAATGATTTCAAGTGGCAGCAATTATACTCAGATTTTCAGGATTCTTCTCAGTATCCTGGCTGATACAAAAAGTATCGTGGTCTAGATGACCTCAATACTTCCTCAGATTCCCATTTTCGCCAGTCTCTTTAATTAGTCCCGTAGGATTGTTTTGAAGATTCCAATGATGATTGGAGTCACTATAACTTTCATGTTTCACAGTTTTTTTCAGTTCTCTGAAAAGGCTAGAGTATTTATCTACTTTTCTGCTTTCTTTTAATTTCACGTTATATTACTTCTTACGAAATTTTCACGCTAATGGGTGTTTTTACAGCAGCCTGAGTGACAGCAAGTCTCCTTAAGTCTCACGAACTCTTCTAGGTATCTGAGCCAATTTCAATTACGTTGTATACTGGATGTTTTCAATTATTCCTCTTATCTCCAGTTCATCAAGCCTATCTTCCTGGTTACTGGTGACTCTTCTAATGGCTCTTTCTACGATTGGTATCACTGTCACTATATTCCACAGCTTTTTCAGCTCTTTTATTAGGTTCAGCTACTTGTCCAGCTCTTTGACTTCTTTCACTCTGATATGCTGACACAGAAAAGTCCACAAGATGACAATTTATTTTCTTCATGTTAATTGAAACTACGCCATGTCTTCCGACATGTATTGGGTGATCTGTTTATATCACTAAGTCCGAGAGAATTTTATCAGTTTCCTTTTCAAGGATAATTCAAGTATTATACTTAATTCTAATAATTCGTACACAATTACAACAATTACATTCTTTCAAATAACTTTTCTAATCTAATAATAATCATTTGTTTGTACACAGTTATATGATTTCTGTTAGATATAAATTGTTTGCGCTGATATATTTTCAAGTATTACAAGTAGCGACACGGTGTCATTTAACTAATAATAATAATCCTTTGTAAACAATTAAAGCTTCAAGTAATTATTCTTAATAAAAATTATTTGCGTAGTTAATACGGTTTGATGTAAACCTGTCTAATACTAATAATTTTCATATTGATCTATTGATAGGTTCTATATTTCCAGGATTAGAGTAGATCTGTAAGTAATAGCAACGGAGAGGTAATTCACATTTCCCAGAATTTAACAGCTGGAATATCGCCACAAGATGCAGTTTTGTGTTAAACACATGTTACCCGTGTATGGGTCGGTTTCTGATGATTTACTTTTTGTGCTACTCTATCGTATGTCATTTTAAAATTCTCATCTGATTGAACTGAATATATTATTATCCTAATCTATATATTTTCTCTTTCTTTTTAGGTAAGTGACAACCACATTTCATTGTCGATGATACTTTGAATCTAGGGGAAATCTTACCAAATCAGTTGTGACCGATAAAGGTAATGTGTGGTAAATTTCCATTCCTCAAAAACTTCCACTTAAAAAAAAAAAGGACTACTGTAAACATTCTTTTCTGGTCCTACCAAGTGTTATTCATGTTTCAGGTACAGCAAATCGTTTATTAAGCTACAACTCAATTCCCAGAAAAGTGCTTTTTATCGAAAACCAGCATTTAACAATGGACAGTGTTTTACGATTTTTCAATGTACAGTGTTTAATGATTTCTCCATATCTGAAGAAAACCATCTGAGGGTTGATTGGTAAGTAAGGTCTCTTACTGCGTCGACAGCAGGAGCGACAGAACGACATATGAACGTATATTCTGTGATATGAATAGTTCTTTTCAAATTTGCTTGCTGCCAGTTCACTGTGACAAAATTTACTACCGTAATTATTTGAGTATAACACGCACCTCTAACTTTGAGATACAAAATTTGAAACAAATGCATATACAATAAGCACTGATATTTAACATTTTCCCAAGATTTTTAGGTTCTTATAGACTAATATATATATATATATATATATATATATATATATATATATATATATATATATATAAAGTTTACATTAACTTTTGAAACACACATACACACTCATACACACGGAGGTGTTTGTTATATATTTTTTAATCGGGAGTAAAGACACGACTTATATTCAGTCATACTGACCTGATTATGGCGATATACGTGGCCGGATAAAAATTTAATATTTACTATTGTGCATAATACACTTCCTTAACTTTTAAGCTTAAAAATCTGAGGAAAAGGTGCGTGTTATACAAGAATTAATTATGATAATAATTTTCGTTATTTCTAAGTACTACTACGAAGTTTTATATAAAGTAGTGGCCGAATTTTGCGCAGTAAAATGTTCTGCTTTAAAAGAAATTCATTGACATAAGAAAGCATTTTATGACGATGGCTGTAAATACATCCAAAAATAGATTTTTTTCATTTCAACATAGAAAGTTTGAATTGCAAACTAAGGTGCAAACAGAACATTCAGTACACCTGACTTACAATCCCGATTTGAGCCTGTCATACTTCTGATTATGTCAGGAACTGAAAGGATGAATATTTTGATGGTCTGGTTCAAAATTTTGTACCCTACTGGATAAATAGTAAATCAGAATTTTTTATAGACTACTTGAAAAATAAAATTTCTATAGAGTTCCCTTATGATTTTATCATTCTATAGTTTCCATCTGTTTACTGTCCCTGTAAAAAGATTATTGGAATCTTCCTCAGGTGGTCTCTGTAATATAAGCTCTGCTTTTCTAATATACGCACTTTCTTAGAAATATTAATCTTTAATTACCCGTGAAAGATTCTAAGAATGTATTAACAGGGATGATGAATATGTGGAGACTAAGATTTTATTATAAAGATACTTCCATTAGGGTGTTAAAGTTTTTTAATGACCCGGTATTTTGGAAAGTATGAAACACTGAATAGCTGTTCTTGTAAAATAAACATTTAATTTCTGATAATAAAATGACTTCATTTTGACGCCGTTTTCTTTACTCTAGTCTAAAACGCATTTTTGATGAATCAAGATTTTACAAATCAATTTTCGTATTATTATTATTACAAGAAAAAACCTTAAGAAAGGAATCGGAAATGATGGAGTTTTATGTTTACTTTTCGAAGCATATTTCACATACTAAAAATATGCGAGAATTTTTGAAAAAATTCCAAAAGACGAACATTGATAAATACATGTTTTGTTCTTATATTCACCTATGGATGTTGTTGTTATATAAATCTTTTTTAAACCTCCTGGTTTTGGCAAAAGAACTCTATCAATACATGACTTAAATTTTTTTAAAACAACGAGAAAATAATATCATCTAAAAATGAAATAAAAACGATAATTAAAATCATATATATACTTTTAAAAAGATATTACACTTTCTAAACATATACGAGAACTCGCACCCAAATTCTTAAAAGAAAAGATTAATAAAATCATACAAGGATTATTCAATAAATGGGGTGAATTTTCCCTCAGAAGATTGCAATAGGAAGCACTGTTTACAGTTGTATCTCATAAGGAAATCAATAATGATGCGTCCTTTTATATCCTATAATACTGTCAGCATTACCTTCTTTATTGACTGCTACGCCCGGAATCTTTTCTTTTCCAGAGTGTCAGTGTATTTCTATTCCTTGGACTGTCTTTTCAATTAAGGCTCGGAATTTCAAACCCATATTCAGCCCATTTGTAAACATTCTTTTTTTGCTAAAACATACTTCGCTGGACACATCAAGCATAATTCTGTAAATTCTACATTGTTTACTCTTTTCTGCCACCAAAAACTTAATGACATACCTCTTTTCGAGCTCTCAGTTTCATCTGCTGCAATTTGGAATAGTCTCAAAACACTTCCAAACAATGCGGAGCTTACATTTATGGAAAAAGAATTCTGAACAAAAATTTGCTTTTTTTTTGTTTTTGTGTAATATTTCGCTTACTTACAGTATACAGCTTACTATAACCCTCGTATTTTGTCATATTTTAAAACAGTTGAATTTGTCTAAAGAGCCGTTTTTCACAAGAATGTATGGCCTTTTCATTTTTTTAAACAGACTTTTCTATCAAGTCATTTTGAAAATGTACACAGCTACTCATCAGCTATTCTGAGCGTAAGATGATATCGAAATTACTATTCTGCCTTTTCAATTCATCTGAGTTTGGACATCAAAGACATTTCTACAGTTGAGTTCTTTCTTTTCTTTAGTCTAATGTTGCGTTAGCATTGCTCTTAAATGCGTTGATATCGAGGGAGTCCATATCGGGAAGCAATGAACGACTTCAAAGCGAATGTGGTTGAAGTGTTCGAAATATTTAATTACTATTTATATTTTATTGTTCTAATGTCCAAGAAAACTGCTTTTTTGTACTTTCTTTATTTGCTTATTCTGGTTTGGTATTTGTCGTTTTTGTATATTAATGAGATGAAAATATGTCGATTATTAAGGAAATACTTGTTTTCATTATTACGATGTAGAGATCCAAGTCTAATCGTACATTTCTCTGCTTCCACAATCAAATCGAATCAGCAGTGGTATCTGATTATCAGATATGATGTCACGTGGTTTACTAGATTAAATTACGTAGAAACAAATGAACAGAAATTTTCTGTCCTACGTATGATGTACATGTTTTCTCAGTGTAATATATTGATGCTAGCAGGACTTATAAAATTTCTGCGGAACAAAAAAATCAAGTGGAGCTATAAAAGTAAAAAAAAGATGATATGCATTATTAGATCAAACTCTGTTTAATTCCAAAGAAACTGCCCTGTACTAACTTTATCTATCTTCACTAAATTGCTTAGTCTACATAAATTCGTGTAAATCCTTTTGCTGAAAATCTGATGAGCTCTGATGATGTTATATATTTTTGTAGGGACTTATACGTAAAAAAAACTGAAAATCCCCCATTCTGGCTTAAATATGTCCTCTTGATGTTTTGCGTCCCATGGAGTTTTCACAGGTCCTGCAAAGAGTAAAAAAATAACCATATGCACTTGAGTAATGAACGACCCTTAATTTCTAGCCACAAAAATCTTTTCTTTTTTATCGGCAAGATTCGGCCAAGAAACAAGATGAGTATCGACGATTAAGAATATCTCAATTTATTGGGGGAAAAGGTGGAATAATATCCCACTTGGCGACCGGAAGGAGATCTTGATGAATATTTCATGTGATAGAGGGGGAGGGTATCAGAATATTTCTCTTGTCAGCAGGGAGGATATGTGGATGGATGTAACATGCGAGCGAACTATCGAACAAGCGAGCAAAATTTTGATATTGATATCAACAAAGAGTAAGAGAGTATGAATAATTTTTTATCAAATTTTCGTTGAATCCAAAAGAGTTTTGATTATTATTAGAGCTGTCACTACAGTAGAAAAGACATTTCAAATATAGTTTTTCGTTTTTTTTTTTTTTCCCGTTTTTTTTTTTTCTTCTGGTATATCAAGACCTTTATTTAAATTGGATGGATAATGTCGATTTGGACCCCCACTGAGTCAATGTGGCTATTCAAGATGTCGATAAACGCTTGTGAGGTGGAAAAAGTTCGATAAATTTGGTGAAGATCGAAAGGTAAATTTTAGGGGTCTAAAAGTGATATTAAGAAATAAGAATAGACGGATTACTCAATGACAAATGACAGCAAGAAGGTTTTTCCTCTTTTCGTTGTTGCTACTTGACATATCCACGTATCGTGCTCTTTATAAATATATTTAACGTAAGTTAAATTCCGGAATTATGTTCAATATTTTATACATTACTTATGTTAAATGGTGCAGAAGCTTGCAATGTGAAGCCGAGGTCCAACACCAACAGCAACAACAAAAACATGCGTGATAAGCGTGAAGTAATCGGTTATTCTTTTTTGTGGGGAAATTTTGGGGTCTAAGACTTAACAGAATTTTGTAAAAAGGTTGCACGCTGATTGAGCTAGTGATATCACGTGTATTGGATTTAATTAGATTCTAAAAGTCAGTCATGATCGAGGTTCGATTTAAATTCAAAGTTTTTCTTTCTTTGAGACCAGTTGTCGAACCAAGATTAAAGAGCCCATTTTTCTCTATTATTTCCAATTAACTGGGCGATGAAGAGATGGTTGCATGCTTTTCTCCATGGCATTAGTCCGAAGCGAAATGCAAACAGTCTCGCCCAGGATTCAAACCCTAGTTACCGAGCCAATTTCCTAGGTCGAAAACAATTACACCAAGCGTACTTCTACATAAAATCGCACTGTAGAAACGAGACATCACATCAGAGCGATGTGCAACAAAAGATATATTTCACATTCTATTGTCAGTAAGTTTTACAAGTGTGAGATGAGGAGTCCCCGTGGGGTAGGGACATTGTAGTGAGCGAGTTTGAACTCACTTTCGGACTAATATTATTGGGATAGTTAGAAACCCCTTCATCCCACAAGCTAAGAGTTAAATCGTACCACTGCTGTTCTTCTACAAGGATAGATTCGGCATTGAATAGCTCACAAACATTGATAAACCATTAAAAAAAGAAACCAAACCTAACCAAAAAAGTGTAAGAAATAAATAACTTATTTGTATATATATCTGCTACTTACATTCTCAGCGAAAAGAAAAAAATATATTCTACTCATAAAATAGCACCGTCCTATAAGCGGGACTTGGAATATACTAACAGCATCCCTTGCAGAGAGGTAAGACTCTCCTCACCCACAAAAATGTAGATATCCCTGGTATAACACTAAACTGCATCTGGACGTCTCGGAAGTGTGGGGTACCCTTTTATTGCCATTACTGCCATGTCCACTTATATATGAATTTGTAATACTTGTAAGATTTCCATCTTTGGATCAAATTCATGTGTTTGAAAATAATACGTATTTGATAGAAATACTTAGTACAATATAACTCTAAATCATTTTTGAAGTTATAATTTTTACTAAGGATTATAATTATCTGTTTGGTGAAATCATATATCTGTGTGTAAACAACTATTATTAAATAGAAATAATTACTTTAAACCATATAACTGTGTGTGAATCATTTCGATTTTATTGGAATATTTGATATCATTTAACTGTCGGCAAAAAAAAAACTCTCTAGAAACAATTACACAAAATGTGTAAATATGAACATACAATGAACTCTGGGGGTGCCCGTGATGTAATGGTTATCGTCGTAGGTAATGGAGACGGTGACACGTGTTCACATCCTGGACGAGACAGATTGCATTTCACATAGCACTAATACCCTTGGGAAAGGTATGAATCCAATTATTCTCCCTCCAGCTGTGAGTAAATTGAAGCGCAGACGAGGTTCTTCAGCCTTGGTGAGGCAATTAGTCTAGGATAAGGAAAACTCTGAATTCAAACCTGTTAAAACTCCGCTTTAAAAAAATTGAACTTGTGTCATAACCTGCCCGAGCGGAGGGGTTGATAAATACGGAACATACTCTATTTTTTTACTCCTTAGTATAAAATAACTCTGAACGATTTGACGTGCGGTTAAGTCACTTTCAATCAATTTTCTCTATATCGAGAAATAAGTAGTTAGATACTTGGAAGATGTTTCTGATACTTTCATTTTCTTCAGATTTACATGATTTTGAATTTTATTTTAAAGAAATAAAGAATAATTTTGAAAAAAAAAATTGTCTATAAATAGTTACATCACTAAAAATATTTTTCTATTAAATTTTCTCTAAACTACAGGTGCTTGAATGTTATCACATCTAATGAGACTTTGTCGGATCAAAACAGATATCATTAGGGTTTATTTATCACCAAACTCTCGAGAATTAAAACTACGTAACCTAAAATATGAAAATGTAACAGTTCAAAAAGATATATTACAATTTAATACAATTCGCTTGCATATGAATAAATATATAAATACAGTATCTGACGGAGTAGTCCGTGTGGTGCAATGGCTAACGAGCTGAATAGCAACATCGAAGAAAACGAGTTCAACCTCCAGAGGAGCTATAACATTCACTTTCGGGCCAATAACCGGGAGGAGAGAAGAAACCATTTATCCCCCAGCTGTTCTTTTATAAGAATGTATTTGCTATTAAATAACCCGCGAAAGTTGACATCCATTTAAACATAAAAACCAAACTGAAACCAAACAATATCGGACAGACTGGAATAAGTAAAAATAACAAGGATCAATTTTTAATATTCTGTTCTCACGTTAAAATACCATGATTAAAACTTTGAGAGAGGGGATGATTCATGAAACATTTACTCTCTGGTATATCACCCTCTAGAAGATCACTGATGAGTTTCGCTTTCTTCTAAATAAGGTGGACAAAACGTATTCGTGCTTTGTTATCTTGAGAAAACGTTAGCAGAAGGATGGATTGGGAAAGAAAGAAAGAAAGAAGACAGAAAAAGGCATGTTTGAGTTTGATATTTACGTTTCTTTCTTTCTTTCTTTCAGTGTTTCTTTCTTTCTTCGTTCAATTCGTCGTTCTTTCTTTCTTTCCTTCATCTTCTTTCTTTCTTTCTTTCTTTCTTCGTTCAATTCGTCGTTCTTTCTTTCTTTTCTCCGTCTTTCTTTCTTTCTTTCTTTCTTTCTTTCTTTCTTTCTTTCTTTCTTTCTTTCTCCATTCCACTGTTCTTTCTTTTTATTCGTTCATTCTCCTTTGTTTGTGTGTTTCTTTCTTTCTTTCTTTCTTTCTTTCTTTCTTTCTTTCTTTCTTTCACAGACCGGTTGAAATAAAATAATTGGTTTGGATTGGTTGGGTTTTATGGCATATCAACCGTTGTTGGTTATTTAATGCCAATTTCTGTTTATACGTATATATTTGAAAAAATTGTGATTTTAAAAGAGCCTGAACTCATTCCTTGTGCACAGAATTAAACGATTTCAAGTATTCCTATCCAATATGAATAATTATGTTTACTATAAATTCATTCGTTTAAGGCATTGCCATGTAACAGTTACAATTCAACATCGGTAATTTGTTTTCACACTTTTAAATAGGTATACGTGATATGTGATTAGTTTGAAAGTAATTTGATTTTTAAATGAGTTAGAACTAATTTATTTCTGCACTAGTATTACTATTGTTTCCTCACAGGTAAATGGTTTCAATAATTGTTATTTCACGCTAATAATTCTATTCAATATTAATCATTTGTTTGCACGCATTGAAGTGGTTACAAGTATTGATATTCAACATTAATTATTCTATTCTACACGATTTTTTCCGTTGCACACAGTCAAATGTTTACAAGTATTTCAATGTAATACCAATAGTTCAATATAGATAGATATTTTCAAGTATTGCTGTTTAGCATTAATAATTCTTGTCAACATTAATCATTCATTTGCACACAGTTAAATAGTTTCAAGTATTGCTATGTATCATTAACAATTTAATAAAACGTCAGTCATTTGCTAACACACGGTTAAATGATCAAACAGTTCAATTTCAGTCAATCCAATTTAGCCTTAGTCATTTGTTTGCACTCAGTTTATATGTCAAACAGCTCTATTTGACCCATAGATAGGATCTTTTCACGTGCTACCACTGTGGGTCAGAGTAGACCTGGAAGCAACGGCAATGAACGGGTACTTCGCATTTCCCAAATTTCCAAGGCTAGAGCCTTGCCACAAGATGGTTTTGTGACGTATCCGGGATACTTGGGGGGGGGGGGTTGCGGGGGGGGGATTCTTAGCCCGTTGCAGAGATGCAGTCGGTGTGTTCTACTGCCCCAGCCGACTAGGCTTTAAGTAACGTGAGGATTGATACAAACCATTTCTTGAAAAAATTGTGTTCCCATCTAAATGCTTTATTGTCAGTTATCTTAATGGTGTGAAGATGTGAAAGTATTGAAATCAAGACTTTTCTTTAGCAATTTAAAAACTATGGTGTGATTACAATTTCAATCAACTTGTTTCTTTAATATCCTTTGAGAACGTAGGCAGCAGACAAATCTCTAATGAAACCTTTATTTCATTATTAAACTAGTAAAATTTACAAACGATAGAGATCCAAATATCGCATTGTTATTGTTGCATATCACCCTCTCATTTCTCATTTACAGAGAAGTCTTGTTTCTACGGTACCCTTTATCTGCCCAAATCATTAGAGTAAATGATTCCTCGTAGCGTCGTCTTTTGTTAATTAGATGAATTCTTAGAGATGAAAACGCTTTTTGGACGGTCGTCTTCGGGAAAGAAACAAGGACTTATATTGGGGGTCCGCCTGCAACAGAAATTTGTACGATTTCCTGTCTCCAAACCAACACCTCTCTCCTCCATTGCTCTCAAATTATATTTCGTTTTGGAAGAGGGTATGTAAAGGAGGTATAAGGCAAAGAATGTTGATAAGATGCGAAAAGAACCGGGCTTGACACGGGTGATTGCGAGAAGAGGGGAAGGGAGATAATTTAGCAACTTTTTTTGTTTATTTTTTCCGACATGTCGCCATTTTATATCTTATTGTCTGGGTTTTCTCCATTAATGATGTTTCTTCATTTATTTAATTTTGTTTTTTTTTTTTGTTTTTTTTTTGTTTTTGTTTTTTTGGAGGGGGGTTCAGTTATTTGATATTCTTAATATGCTTTTCTTTCTTTTTTATAAAATTTAGGATTGAGCAATGTTGTATTTATTTATTTGATTTTTTTTTTTTTTACTTTATGAATTTTCCTAGACATTTTTGGTGGGTAGAAGATTAAGAGCAAAGAAAAAAAAAAGGATTGCGTGTTATCTCTGTAAATATCTCATTCTGGCATCGGATCTATGTCTCCATATCTTAGGAATCTCACATTTTGTCACCTAGACTTTACTTTATATGTATTAGGTTTATCTTTTTTTTTTTTTTTTCTCATCATTTGCTTCCTTACTTTCCATTGTATCATATGATAGCTTTTTTTCTGTCTACATGCACAGTTCATTTTTTCATTAAAATTCTCCAGCTCTATTTTTAAGTTTACTTTACGAATGTTTTTATTTCTTATTCACGAATTTATTTTTTTATCAATTTTCTGTACTTTCATATCTACTGCTGTACTTTCTATCATTAGGCTTAGTTCCAGGAAGGTGTGTGTTCCTTAGGAATAATTACGACTTCTTTACTTTACTTTCCTATATATATATATATATATATATATACATTACAAAGAATTATATATATATATATATATATATTACAAAGAATTATATATATATATATATATATGTATTACAAAGAATTATATGTATAAATATATATACATATATATATAGATATATATATTACAAAGAATTATATATATATATATATATATATATATATTACAAAGAATTATATATATATATATATGTATTACAAAGAATTATATATATATATATATATATATATATATACATATATATATATATATTACAAAGAATTATATATATATATATATATATATATATATATATATATATATATATATACTGCGTTTCATTTTATCGGTCAGGTCTGAAACGCAGTTTTTTCCAGGCAGCGGTCGTATCAATACTGCTGTATGGATGCACTACTTGGACGCTTATTAAACGGCTGGAGAAGAAGCTAAACGGCAATTAAACAAGAATGCTGCAAGCAATATTGAACAAGTCCTGGTGGCAACACCTCACAAGGCACCAACTATACGGCCACCTGCCTCCCATCACGAAAACTATCCAAGTTAGACGAACAAGACATGCAGGACACTGCTAGAGAAACAGGGAAGAGCTCATAAGTGATGTACTCCTATGGACCCCCACATATGGCCGGGCAAAAGCAGGACGACTTGCACGAACTTATATTCAGCTGCTATGTGAGGATACGGGATGTGGCCCTGAAGACCTACCAGATGCGATGAACGATAGGGAGAAGTGGCGAGAGAGGGTCAGGGATATCCGTGCCTGTGGCACGACATGATGATGATGATTATATATATATATATATATATATATATTATGTATATATATATATATATATATATATATATATATATATATATATATATATATATATAATAAGAGGAATGCAAAAAGTTCATTTAAAAATTCTGATGCTCCTATGTTAAGGCATATTTAAAAATTCAAATTATACACTTTCAAAGTATAATGTGGGTCACTCATCAGACGGAAAGCTAAGTTGTAGTCTAAGGTCAGAGGAATAGCTTTATATATATATATATAGTTCACACTGATCCTGAGTGTTAGTACCTTTTAAGGTCACATCTACGTGTCAAATTGATCAGTTTAATGATTTTTACTAGACAGAAATACTTGATATCATATAACTAAATTCTTTGTATCCAGAGTCGTTATTTGGAGCCATGATTATTAACTGAAGATGATTATTAATTACTTGAAATGATATAATTGTGTTCAAACCAGCTAATATTATAGAATAAGAATACTTACATAAAAATTCTATGAAAATAGTATTACACAGGAATTATTGAAACCATTGAACTGGTAAATCTTTATCTCTGATAGAAATACTTGACAAGATATAACTGTGCAAATTATATGTATTAGAAAGAAATACTTGATACCAATCAACTTTGCAAATTATTTGAATTAGATAGGCATACTTGATATCACATTACTGTGCAAATTATTTGTATTAGATAGGAATACTTGATATCATATAACTGTGCAAAATATTTGTATAAGAGAGAGGTATACTTGATATCATACAGCAGTGCAAATTATTTGTATTAGATAGGCATACTTGATATCATATAACTGTGCATATTATTTGTATTAGAGAGGTATACTTGATATGATATTACTATGCAAATTATTTTTTTTAATTTAAAATCATGCCAATATATTAAAAGAACGACTACACGCTACTTCAAATAAAGGAAAAGAATTTTATATATAAATTTAAACCAAAGTTGAATAAAACACGAATCATACACACAAACAAATGAAAACAAACATACACGCATATTAATATGTGTATATATATATATATATACAAAAAAACTCACGACACACAATCACACATACACAGAGAAAAAATAAGTGTAAGTGAAATCTCCCACCACTTCAGCACACACACACACACACGCGCGCGCGTGCGCAATGTAGGCTAGGGCTTAAACACTTTAAGAAACAGAAAGGACCGACATTCATAAAAAACCATAACCCACAGAAAAACATTCAAACTACAAATAGGAGTGAGTTCAAGTGTCATTAAATAGTCTATTAACAAGTTGTTGTACCATACATGTTCTCTGACGAAAGCATCAAGCTGGAAACATACACATATGTAAGAACAAAATAAATAAATAAATCCTAAAAAATACTAATCTCTTCGTGGACCTACTCATTTTAAAATATTTTATTCTAACTTTTGGCCTACAACAATATATATATATATATATATATATATATATATATATATATATATATATATATATATATATATATATATTCGCTTTGTCGTATATATTTCGTCTCGAGTTCAACGCAATTTAAAATAAAATGTGGACTTCACTTTATGGAATCTGTAATATATAGTGCTATCAACGTGTGCAGCGATTTTTTCTTCCTTTTCAAACAATAGCGTAACCACAAACACAGCCAACGTGCCAATAGATGAAACAATAGCCTTTAGATATATTTTTGTCGCTCAAGGTCGCTAAGCGAATAGTATTTCATAGTTGCTGGCGATGAAGTGTATACATTTGTTTCTAAATGTCTACGGGCTTCTGCCTCAGGTGTCATCGTTCGCAGTGGCATTTATTTCTGTTTCTGGTGAGATATGCAGTTTAGTGAGTCGACCTACAGGTTGTGAGTTTGTTATAAATATGTTCACGCATTTATATACTATTGTTGATTTTCGTTTTAAGTTCAAAGTTAAAATTAAAGTTTGAAATCAATTCGATTCAAATTTAGTATGCCATTAACCCATTTTTTATTTAATAAGAAATAAAATTCAGCAAGATTTTATTAGTTGTTTTTCAGTTTGTTTGTTTGTTTGTTTATTTTTCTTCCCTTTTTTTTTTTAACAAAATATAACTAATGCTATTTCTAGTTCTGCGCTGTTTTAGTAAAGTGGCTGTGTCCTTAGAACGTTAATCATATAATGTGTCTTGGACAAAAAATAGCCTGGTCGAGCCAATTCCTCCCCAGGTCTAGAATTGTTTTAAATTCAGAAATGTCCTTCTCCTAAACTGGTTCTCATACTTAAGTTAAAGATCCCAGCCTATCTTATTATGTACCCAGAGCCGGAAGAAGAATAGTTGGATACATACCTTTCCCGTAAGTATTTGTACTATGTGAAATGCGACCAGCCCCGTTCAGAATTTGTATCTGTTGTACTCCCTACATTATAGACTCGTCCTCCTCCATAAACGCCCGTCAACGAGAGCGTCAGACGGAGGGCACCAATCAGCGTGACACAATCACGTGTGATACCAATTGCGTAGTGGACGGATAGTCCCTACAACACTGGACTATCAGGTTTCTACCAACTAACTACTGTTTAACCAGGTTCACTTGTATCTTTTTTCTGTTACTTGAATATGTATGTTTTTCTATCAAACCTTTTGTGTTCCCCTTGTCTTTCTTTGGTCACCATCACAACTGTACCAGAGGAGCAGGCCAATTCCTGATAAGATAATTGTTATGCCCCTAGCGCATCCTACATTATTTCTAAACTCGAACTGCAATTTGCCAATGTCTGTTCCAGACGTTAAGATATAATCACTTAATAATATAAGTTGATCAGATGTGCAGTGTCTTCATTTAGCTTTTAGATAAAATATTAAAACTTTTAAAGCTTCAATCTCGATACATTGTGATCAACAACCAACTTGTGTTGCATCCTAAGATCAGTTTTTAAGCAGAGTCAGTATCTGAACTCAAGAGTTTTTTCTTCTCCTAGATCGGTTGCCATAACAGGATTAAAGAGTTCTGTCTACCCAACTGTTGGCTGTGTGGGGGAGAATTGTTGGATTAATACCTTTCAAAATGGTATTTGTGCTAAGTGAAATACAAACAACTTCTTTCTTTTTTTTTTTTGTCGTAAAATAAATACCGGTTTAAATTATGTCTTTAATGGAAATTTTTTTCTAAAGAGCATGAATAAATTGCAATATAATATTGATCTGTTCAGTAAAGGGGGTGTTTTCTTAAAATATATCATAAATTACTGGTATGTAAAAACAATATTATTCCAGCTATTTTTTCTCTTGTGCTTGATATATTATTCAGTGATATTGATGTTTTGAGAACGGGGATTCAAGAAAGTCATTAACAGTCATTATTTTAAAAAAAATAACCCTGTTACTTTAATTGTCCAAATATTTTAAAAATATTAATGAGTCTCCTCAAAATTATAGACAGCACCCAGAGAGCAGATCGGAAAGGGATAATTACGGTCTGAGTAGTTGTAATGAAAAGCTATTAAAATTATGATGAAATAAATACTTGCCAAAACTTAATAATTGTACACGAAAGTGTATATACATGAAAGCGAGAGAGAGGTGGGGGGAGACAGAGACGGGGGAGGGATAGGAAAAACGCTCTCACGAACATGTCTAAAAATAACGCATCTACTTGTATATAGGTGTAATTCTGAATGAAGGCTTACTTTTTAGAAATAAAAAAAAAACAATTCTATCGTCGCCCAATACACGAGTAATAATTTTGGGCAGCTGAAGTTCAAACATAATGTGGAAGACTAGAAGCGATCATTGGCCACAAAAATCTCATAAATGAATGATTTTGTGACAGTATAGGAACGATCAACCTATATGCGAGATCGACTTTTACTCGAGTCAATACTGTATATTGACGAAAACTGGTTAGCTAGAATATACAAGATTGTTACGATGAGATTGTATTATTCAAATACGAGTGATAGGACTGTTGAGAATGATGAGTGATGACTTTATTTGATACTTTGTTCCCCTTCCGTTTGCGATTATTGGCTCAAAATAAGTACTGGAAGTGTCGTTGTCGTTAGTTCTTCAAGATGGAAATTTTTACATTGTCATATAAATAAACAATTTAGAATATACGCTTCATATTATATGTATAATTTGTTATCAATGATTCGTGGCAAATCAGATAGGAGATCGGGATGGGCCAGCGTGATGAGATCTAACACAACAAACACCCAAAATCTTCGATGATCATGGGCTGCATCACTGATAAGCAATCCTGATTTTTCATACACACACACACACACACACACACACACATATATATATATATATATATATATATATATATATATATATTGCAGCCACATCCTGAAATACCTAGGGCTCTCCCGATTATTCTTCCTCTCACCCCAAGAAAAACATTTTTTTTCCTGTGAATTCCCCTCCCACTCGCTGGACCAGTCGGCTAGGGCTGTAGAGTACATCGACAGCATCTCTTCAGAGGGGTAAAACTCCTTCAACGTATGTCCTGTATATGACACTAAATAATCTGACGGTGAGGCTCCAGTAATGCTAGAGCTTTTGAGAAGGTGGTATACCCCTTCATTGTCATCGACCACAGGTCCACTCTGGCTAGGAGTAGCTGCACCTGATAGGATCCTATCTATGGATCAAAAATGTTTGGCATTTAAACAGTATGGTTTGACATATAAACTGAGTGCAAACGAATGACTAATGCTAAAATGAATTGGTTGAAATAGAACTGTTGGAACATTTAACTATGTGCAAATAAATGACTGATATTTGAATGAATTGTTAGTGTTAAATAGTAATACTTGAGAACTGTGTGCAACAAATGATTAAGGGAAAAAAGAATTATGCGTACTAAAGGGAAATAAGTGAATCCATTTAACACTGTACAAAAATGAGCTCAGGCTCGTTGAAATATGTTATTAACAAAATGTGTTTAGAAATTATATGTCTAACATGATATAGACAAAAAGTTGATTGGCCATGAAAACAACCAACCCAAACCAAACCTCCTACACGTCCTTATTCTTACTCTTTTTATAAATGTCATTATGTTTTTCTTTTCATTGTTTGCTACTCTGAAAAAAGCTCCTGTTGGAACCAAAATTAATTGGGAAAAATACGATGCCCTCTTAAATCCATTCTATCCAAAAGTCAAAATGATTCTTGCAAAGACTTGAATGGATCAAAGATAAGGTTGGCAAACTCAAAATGTCTGTCCTATTAAACAAAACATCTTGAAAAGAGAAAATACTGCATATATATATATATATATATATATATATATATATATATATATATATATATATATATAAGTCAATATTAAGTCTTATATAATCCAGTATGATTCAAAACAAATCAGATTTGAAAGGTCACTTCTCAGTTAGACGGAATGGAAAGACTTCAGTTTCAATAGATTTGGAAAACTTGGTAAAAATCAGAATCATGGTTTTGAGATTGTAAGCGTTTGTTTCTTAGATTATATGCATCCTACCATAATTTTCGTCTAAATCGACGTGGGTTTGGCATCAACCCACAAGGGTTGATTGCCTATTAAAAACCAACCAACCAACTAGAAAATCGAGGTGCTTAATTAACAATAGATCTACAGTTGTGCTAAACAAATGTCGTTTCTCGCCATTTTTACCAAGGATCAATGTGTAGTTGTCAGAAATTGTTTGTTATATTACAAAAAAAATTAGCGAAATCTATTATTGACGTGAGATTAGGATGTCACACTGTGAGGAAAAGACTGTTGGATTTGAGAGATGTATGGGGATCTCGAGAATAAATGAAACCTTGGGTTTTATTGGAATCGAGTAAGCACATGATCCCAGAAAGTTTGGAAGTTTTGTTGAAATTTCAATCGGCAAGAGAGGCTTGAATAGATTTGGTTCGTTTTCTTTGATTCACGACATATCAATCTTTGTAGGTTATTTAATGCCAAAACCACCATTCTAGAAGAGCAGCAGTGGTACAATCTAACCTATAAGCGGGTTCATGCTTTTCCCAAGGGTATTTGCCCAAAAGTGAACATAATAACGTGAGTGGAGTTCGAACTCACTATGATCCCGCAGTCCAGCGATTTAACCGTTACATCACGAGGACACCCATGCTTGAATAGAGCAGTTAGTTTTCCCCCCTATGCTCACCTATTACTCATAAGTTTATCACGGGTGAAGCAGAATAGTAGTTATCGATAAAAGAAAATAACGTGTACACCCATAGAAAGAATGTTCTAATTTTTTGTCATCCCAGTCCAGAAAAACTAAGAATTTTGAAATAGCAGCAATAAACAGAAATGGAGACGCAGAGACGAAAAAAATGGTGACGAAAAGAACGAATATACAGCAAGTGACATGACGAAAGATCAAGGTAAGATGGTATCTTATCAGCTTGACGAACGATAGAAATAAAACAGTGAACAAGAAATGTCACATATGAACGTATACTCGGAATGGATCTGTCATATCAATGGGATTTCGATACATTCATGGGAAACGAGTGGTTTTCTGTCCACATCGAAATTAGTCCATAACAACAATCCTCATATATGTTATTATGTTATTTACGCTATTCAGTCTTTGCTCAGATTCCTGTGTGAGTTCATGTACATTAACATAAGTTCTGGAAGAGGCTGTTACATTACTCTTTGCAGTAAAAAGGCATGAATCCATTTATTTTCCAAACAACTATAGGTGAATATTAGGACAGACTGGGATCTTTTTGTCTTGATATAATTACAGGTTTGGGAAAAGGAAATGATCTGAATCAAAAACTAACTGTACTCAGCTAAGAAAACAATCTTGCGTCGTAACCTGCTGAAGGGTTTAGTAAATGGATTTTCACGTAAATATATTCTTGAAAGATAAACACTTTATATACATGTATGATTAAAATCTAACGTTTGAAGCGTTTTTGAAGCGTTTTTCATTGTTTAATTCATAAAACTTTTCAGTGCACAATGCACGAAAATGCAAAATGCAATACATTTTCGTTTTAAAACTAAAAAAGATATAAAAGAGGGAAAAACTCACGAGATAAGTTACATGATTACAATCCTCAGATGAGCTTGTCTTCCATACATCTAACTCCTTTGAGAGTCTTAAATTTTATCCTGTTTTACATCCTTTATATCTTATATAGTTTTTTACATTTTAAATATATATTGGTCTAGTGGGTAGAGTGTTCGCCAATGGTCGGAGAGACCTGGGTTCAATCCCAGGTCGCGTCATACCCAAGACTTTAAAAATAGTACTTGATGCCTCCTGGCTTAACATTCAGCAATGTAAGGTAAGTATCAAGGGTAAAGTGGAGCAATCTAAGGAAAGAAGTAGCGCCCTCTCCTACACCTCGGTGAGCTTTCTGGTCGCCTTCGACTACGATTGCCAACTTTACTTATATATATATATATATATGTAAGAATGTATTTGGTATTAGTTTTTTCCGAAAAGACAGTATGAAAGTAAATATGGATAAAATCCGACAGTATGAAGGTAGCAGGAAAAAATATAATCCAAATAGGTGAATATTTTTTTTCCTGCTACCTTCATACAGTCGGATTTTATCCATATTTACTTTCATACTGTCTTTTCGGAAAAAACTAATACCAAATACATTCTTACATAACATTTAACATGGATGATTCCTAATGATCTATACATATGAAAACTTATTTGTTGCGTATTTCTCAATAAACGGGAGGTTTTGCCTCGTTTCTTTGAAAAATCCTACATTTTCTAATATTTTTCCACGTGCCAAACACGTTCTGATGACTTTTGAATTTTGAACGCTATGTGCATGTTTATCTATCTTTTCGTTGTATATTTCTCATTTGCTCCTGTCATCTCAGCAATCACCCATCGATATGTGAACTATTTCATATCCAAGTCCTGATGATGGTTATTAAAACCGAAACGTTAACGTCGACTTTACATCATGATATATTCACCTATTTGGATTATATTTTTTCCTGCTACCTTCATACTGTCAGATTTTATCCATATTTACTTTCATATATATATATATATATATATATATATAACAATTCCAAGTTATTGCGCTCTCTTCCCAAACCAGTCTTGCCCAATATCTTTTAGCTCAGCTTAATGTCCGTTTCGAAGTATTATGCTCAACATGGTCATTCTTACTGACGATTTGTAAGTCAAGTAAGTTTGTTCCTCAATCTAGAGCTCTTAGATACACTAAACGGGGTGTGGTAAGTATTATAAATGGAGTGTGTGTGTGTGTGTGTGTGTGTGTGTGTGTGTGTGTGTTTGTGCGCGCACGCGCGCTCTCACACACACACACACACATTCTTCTTTTTATCACTTGGCTAGTCACCATCATCTGCAAATTCCTTTGTTGGAAGTTGGCCGTCTTTTTTACCTTCATCATCTCCTCTTTTACACGTCCATCCCGACTAAAAGGCACCGCCCATTCCATGATAGATTTGAACAATTACGACGGCTCAATCAATCCCAGAGTCACGCATATAGGAATTTCTGCAATCCGACGATGCTATGTAATTTACCTTCCCCAAAAGATCACAATTCTTTGATGCTTTCCTTCGTCCGACAACTAATTACGTGTTTCGAGAAGCCATTCTCCCTTGTTACGTTTCTGTCTCGTTTGGTTTTGCTCTTCTTTATCTGTTGTTGTTGCTGTTGTTATTAATGCTATTATTACCATTATTATTAGTATTACTACCGTTATTGCTATTATTATTAGTAGTAGTAGTATTAGTATTATTATTTCTTCGAGATTTTCACACTAGCGTTAGCTGATAGTCTTTTACTGGAGTAACAGCAAGTCTCCTCAAGTCTCCGGGACGCTTCTCACTATTCCGGCCGATCTTAACAATGTTGTAGTTTGGATGGTTTATGCTGTTCCTCCGACTTCCGATACTTCCAGCCCCTTTACCAAGTCTTTGGGGATCATTCCTTGTGTATCTGTTACAATTGGTATCACAGTCATATTCATGTTTCATTTCTTTTTCAGTTCTTGGGCAAGATCTAAGTATTTGTCTGTTTTCGTTTCTTTGATTTTTACTCTGTTCTAAGCCGGGACGGCAAAGTACATTAGTTGGCAGGTTCTTTTTTCTTTATTTTTTTTTTATAATTACTAGGTCTGGCCTTTTATCTGGCATTAGGTGATCTGTTTGTATCACAAGATCCCAGATAAATTTGTGTTTCTCATTCTCCAGGACGGATTCTAGTTTGTGCCTATACCATTTGGCAACATGATCAAATTTCAGTTTATTGCACAATTCTCTACACATCACCCCCACCCCCAGTCGTGTCTAGTCTTGTACTATTTTGTGTTTAATTGATTCACTCGTTATGTGATTAATCATTTCGTCTCTATTACCTATAATTCTATTTTGACTTATAATATTGCGTATAAATTTATTTTTGCTTTAACATAGTTGGTCCTTAGGATGTTATTTTGTGCGGCTATCAGTAGAGATTCATTCTCTTTCTAACAGTTTCCTTTTCCTAGCTGTTCCCAGGTCTTCTCATGCCAGCATTTGTTTGTTCGTGGCTTGAAGTATCCGTACAGTTGTTTTTCTTCCCGTTTTCGTTTCCAAGTTATTGTTGTTCTATTGATCATTATGTTGTTACATATAGACTATTATTATTTTTACTCATTAGAGTTTTTCACATCAGCGTTAGCTGATAGTTTTTCACTCGAGTCTGAGGGACAGCAAGTCTCCTCAAGTCTCCAGGGCTAATCTCAGGATTCTGGCTGTTCTCAGCAATGCTGTCGTTTGGATAGTCTCTACCCGTCCGCCAACTTCCAAGTCATCCAGGCCTTTAAATAATCCTTTAGTTATTGTGCCTAAAGCACCAATCACAATTGGCACAATCGTTACTTTTATGTTCCACAGCTTTTTCAATTCTCTAGCAAGGTCAAGATACTTATCTTTTTTTTCACTTTCCTTCATATTTATTCTGTGGTCCGCCGGGACAGCAAAGTCGACAATTTTGCATATACTCTTTTTTTCTTGTTGAATATTTTAAGGTCTGGTCTTCTGGCCAGGATTAGTTGATCCGTTTGTATGTTAAAGTCCCATAGGAGTTTATGCGCGTCATTTTCTACGACAGGTGCTGGGTTGTGCATATACCATTTGTTTGTAAGGTCGAATTGAAATTTCTTGCACATTTCCATGTGGATCACCTTGCCGACCCAGTCATGTCTCGCCTTATACTCCTTCTGTGCTAATTTGCTGTATTCGCTTATTATGTGATTGATCGTTTCGTCTCTGTCACCGCATAGCCTACATTTACTGTTTTGTTGAGTTTTATCTATTCTCGCTTTGATATGATTGGTTCTTAGAGCATTGTCCTGTGCTGCTTTTAGGAGGGATTCTGTTTCTCTCTTAAGGTTTCCTTTTTTTAGCCAGGTCCATGTTTTCTGGTGTGAGATGTTGTTTATAAGACGTTTAAAGCGGCCATAGATTGTTATTATTATTGTTGTTGTTATTATTATTATTATTATATCACACCTTCTGTGTTTTTCACACTGGCATAATTTGCTGGGGTTTCCCAGGGGCCTGAGTAAGAACAAGTCTTCGTGGATCTCCAGAACTCTTCTGAATATTCTACTTGATCTTAACAATGCCACGGTCTTGATTTGTATTCTTTCTCAGATTTCCATTTCTGCCAAGATTTTTTCCAAACCAAAGGCACCAACCATAATTGGAACTACCGTAATCCTTATGGTCAACAGCTTTATTATTATTATTATTTTACTCCTTGAAGGCTTTTCACACCAGCGTTAAATGACTGGCTCTCATTGGAGTTTGAAAGTCAGCAAGTTTCTCTGCTGTCCTGGACTCGACTCAGTATTCTGACCTATCTTGATAATGCTGTGGTTTGCTATGATTTTGACTAGTTCCCCGATTCTCAACTCTTCAAGCTTTTTTTCCATGACTTTGGAAGCCGTTCAATGCGCACCAATTACGGTTTGTATCAACCCTAATCTTTTGGTTTACAGGGCTTTTTTTAGTTCTCTGCCAAGGTCGAAGTACTTGTCTCTTTTCGCTTTCTTTGAATTTCACGCTATGGTCTGTTGGGACGGCAAAGTAGAGCATATGGCAAGTTCACTCTTTTGGAGGTTTTATGTTTTGTTTGCTTTGTTTTTTTTGGGGTTTTTTTTTTTGTAAAATAGCTCTAGTTCTGGTCGTCTGTCCGAGATTAAGTGATCTATTTGTGTCTCACAATCTCAATAAGGATTATTATTATTATTTACTCATTAGAGTTTTTCACATCAGCGTTAGCTGATGGTCTTTCACAGGAATTTGAGTGACAGTCAGTCTCCTCAAGTCTCCAGGACTCTTCTCAGTATTCTGGCCGTTCTCAATAATGCAGTAGTTTGGATGGTCTCCACTCGTCCGCTAACTTCCAAGTCCTCCAGTCCCTTTAGTAATCCTTTACTTACTGTTCCAAATGCATCAATCACAACTGGTATAATTGTCACCTTCATGTTCCATAGTTTTTTCAATTCCCTAGCAAAGTCGAGGTACTAATCTTTCTTTTCACATTTTTTCAGTTTTATTCTGTGGTCAGCCAGGACAGCAAAGTCGACAATTTTGCACATTCTCTTATTTTTTTGTTGATTATTATTAGGTTTGGTCTTCTGGCCGAGATTAGGTGATCCGTGTGTATGTCAAAGTCCCATAGGAGTTTATGTGTGTTATTTTCTAGGACATGAGCTGGGTTGTGCATATAGCATTTGTTGATGAAGTCAAATTTAAATTTCTTGCACATTTCCATGTGGATCACCTTGCCCACCCAGTCGTATCTAGTCTTATGCTCCTTTTATGCTAATTTGCAGCAGTCGCTTATTTTGTGAGTGATCGTTTCGTCTCTGTCACCACATAGCCTAAATTTGCAATTTTTTTTTTTTTTGAGTCTTATCTTTTCTCGCTTTGATATGACTGGTTCTTATGGCGTTGTCCTGTGCTGCTATTAGGAGAGATTCTATTTCTCTCTTAAAGTTTCCTTTTCTTAGCCAGGTCCAGCTTTTCTGGTGTGAGATGATGTCTATTATTATTATTATTATTATTATTACACTCTTCTTTATAGTTTCATGCCACTATCAGCTGGTAGTCTTTCCCTTGAGTCTGAGTGACTGCAAGACTCCACAGATCACCTTTTCGCTCACCCTCTTTCTTTGATTAACTTACGTTTCCTTCTGACACCTTGTAGTAGAATAAAGATTAAAAAACATGTCCAGCTGACATTTATTACTGAGTTGTGAGTTCAATTCTCAATGGAAATCTCACCTCTTTTTGTAATAGTCTCATTACAAAAAGTTACATTGAAAACACCATAAATCTAAAAAAAAATCCCTATTTGAATTTATGTATTTGATGAAAAAATTCAATGTATATTTTGATCTATGCAATATATATTCACTAAAAAATTACATACTTTGACAAAAACAGAGGGTATACTGAAAAAATATATTAAGTAATATCTTGTGTAAAGTGCGAAATTAGGTTACCGGTGTATTTGGATCTATCTATCTATTTATCTATCTATCTATATATATATATATATATATAATCAAAACTCGCGAAAATTTTCCTTTTACACAAGATTCCCTAAATTCTATCCTCATTTTGCCGTGACATTCGTTAAACTTGAGTAGAAGAAAATTCTTTTGAGTTTTGAAATCTAATTTTTGTTGTAGTATATTGCTCAATTTATAGAGAATAGAGCACTCTTTGGTTTTCACTTTGTAACTCCATTATTGCTATATATTTGTGAGCATATGGATATGTGTATGAATATATATATATATATATATGTGTGTGTGTGTGTGTGTGAGTGTTCCAATAGATTTTTATATGTACAAATATATATTTATATGTGTGTGTGCGTGTGAGTGTGTGTATGTGTGTGGAAAGAGAGAGAGAGAGAGAGAAATAAGGAGATGGAGAGAAAAAGAAAGTGAGAGAGCGATGAACAAATGTGATAAGTCAAATAGGAATATTTCTTGGTATTTATTCATTTTTAGATTGTTCTCAACGAATTTAGACCTTCTGGTTATAGTCTGGTTTTTGGAAAGAATTTTTTCTAACGAAGTTTTTTATTTTTCATGTAGAGTTTTGAAAATATTTGATCTGCTATAAATGGAAAATATCCATTCATTGTGAGAAACTTTATATATATATATATATATATATATATATATAAAGTTTCTCACAGTGAATGGATATATATATATATATATATATATATATATATATCTTTGGAATTGTAATCAGATTATTTTCATGGAAAATGCGCACGTATCCATGGAAAAGTTATTAATCATTTCATCCCAGAGTTTTGCCTCTTCGATAGGAAAATATCTTAACAACATGTTTCGACTCCTGACATGTTACGAGGGTCAAAGAAAATGTTTGGGTGAGCCTTTGGAAAAACCGATTTTCCCGGACGACCTCATCTATTCAATAGATAACTTCAAAGGCAATATCTATTTTAGTCAACCTTGACAAGGTACATTCATATATATATATATATATATATATATATATATATATATATATATATATATATATATTTTTCAGTTTATTCGCTTAGTTAACCATGTTCCTTTTCCATTACTGTCCTCTTCTGTTCTTTTCTCACTTCGTTCTACATTTGATCCGTAATTAAAGTCTTATTTATTTCCAAACTTTCTTTGCCACGACACTGATTTCTTGTCTCTGTCTTCTCCTTTGATAGTGATTTCTGGCATTCATTGCAATCGATTATTGATATTTACGTAGTTTAAGCCGAGTCCGACGAAAATCATATGTGTCGGCTTTTCAGTTTTCAATCAACTCATTAGAGCTGCAACGATCCGTGAGACCAGTCCGCTAACAATTCTTCCACGACCTGGCACATTATCTTCATTATTTATGAGGGCCGCTCCGAAAGTAATTCGACATATGCTCTTTTCACGAATATTACAACAGATATGACAGAGCACAATTATACGGTTTGGATAGACGTAATTTTCACCTGCAAAATACCTTTTTACAACATAGATACTAGTATGCATTTTTTTCCGAAAGTATAGCTCGCTAGTAAAAAAAAAAAAATATTGCACTAACGTGTCACCTTTCTATGGTGAGCATTTTCGATTGAGGGTAAATGCTGGGGTTAGTTTTATGTTTAGCGTTGATCTATTACCTTCTGTATGCTTTTCTGTCTGCGTATTTGTGCAAATGAGAGTACGTAGCCTGTTCTTTTGATATAGACACTGAGCGATTAAGAACAAAGATTTTAGTGGTGACTAAGACAGGGACTTAAATTGGATCAAAGATGTTTGTTTGAAAAAAAAAAAAATACTAAAGATAAAGAGAAAATATCATTTCGGTTCCTGTAGAATGGTTAGCTGTTAAGTATCAGCTGTTAAATCCGCATACACACAGCGATTTGATGAAATGTTTTTATTTTAAAGTAGTTGGATGTTAATGTTTTTCTTATATTCCAGATTATACATATAGTAAATTATGTCACTTATATCAGTCGGAGTAAGACTGATGATTAAGAATCGTCATTGATTATGATTATGATTATTATTATTATTAGTAGTAGTAGCAGTAGCATCATGCAGTCGGGACTTGGTTCCTACTACTGCTACTACTACTATTAATAATGATGATAATGATGATGATAATTACGTTCGTAATATTTCTTTATCTTATTGCCTAACGTAATTTTTTGTTTTGCGTTGTCTTACTTCAGGACTTAATGAACTATTGAAAACGTGGTCACGTGTGCCGTAAGAAGTGCGTGCGCTATCGACATAGTCAGCGCTACCGCCACGGCGACACGCTGCTCCGCCCCACCCCCAATAGAGATTGCAAAAAAAGTAAGCTTAATTCTCTCTCTTCCAACCTCTTTCTTTCTTCAAGAGGAACGTTTTTAGGTATCCGCGTGATTTTTGTTGTCCCCTCCTCCTCTTCGTCTTCCACCTCCTTGCACTAACCAACCAACCAACCAACCAACTCAACTTCGCAGTCTGTCTATTTAACTATGTTTACAGATGGACCTGCGTGCGTGCGTGCGTACGTGCGTGCGTGCGTACGTGCGTGCGTATATGTTTGTGTTATGTATTTTATGGGTGTTCTTTTGATTTTCACCGCCTTCCATCCGTCGATGACGCGAAGAATGGGTTCTCTTTTGCTTCTTTTATTTTTTTGCGTTTTATTCATATAGATAAGGTGAACCACGAAATGAGCGCTGGATTTTACGCTTGTATTGTTCGCTAAATGATTCTTAGGAAGATGACGGAACAGTTTTGGTTTGTTTGTTGGTTGGTTGGTTTTACGACATATCAACTCTTTTTGGGTCATTCAACGCCGAATCAAATTTTAAACAATTCAGGTTAGTATAAGAATAGTTTTTTTTTTTGTTTATAAACGGTTAAATGTCAAAACAGTTCAGCTAAACATCAATACAGTTCTATTTCAAATAATTCAGTTTAGCATAAGTACACAGTTTCAAAGTTAAAAACAATTCTATTTCAAACAAATCAGTTTAGTGTAAGTAGACAGGTTAGTTCCATTTAAAAACTGTTCTATTTTACAGCCATTTTAGGTAATTAATGCCAAATCTATTTTTAAAGAAATAAACAGTTCTATTTCAAACAGTTCAGTTTAGTATATGTACATTTTTTTTTGTTTATACACCGTTAATAGTCAAAACACAGCTCTACTTTAAACAATTCCCTTCAGTATACACAAACAGTTCTCTTTCAAACAGTTCAATTTAGTATAAGTACTCAGTTTAAATGTCAAAGAAGTTCTCTTTCAAGTAATCCAGTTTAGCATAAGGACACAGTTTAGTTTTATTTGATCCATTGATAGGATCCCTATTAGATGCTACCTGGGAACGGGGGCAATGAAGAGATTCTCCACATTTCCCAAAGCTCTAGAATTAGTGAAGCCTCACCATCAGATTGTTTAGTGTCATGATAAGGACACTCGTTGGGGTGGAGGTCTTACCCCTCTGAAGAGAAGCAATCGGTGTATTCTACAGCCCCAGCTGACTGGGCAATGAACAGTTTTGTTTGGATTCATGATCAATAAGCGTGAATCTAATCATAGCTCAATACCGACACTATTAACCCAGTCTAAATACCTGCACTATTATCCCAGCTTCCATATACGAGAGTCATTCAATAAATAAGGTGAATTTTGCCTAACATGTTGGCAATAAAAAGGATAGTTTACAGTTGCACCTTTTTCAAGGAAATCAATAATGATGGATCTTTTCATATCACAGAAGGCATGAACCTTTACTGCTGCTGCGTGCAGAACTTTTTCTTTAAGGTGGGGTCTGTATTTTCATTTCTTATGCCGTCTTTTTAACACAAACTCGTCCCGTGAAACCTATATTTAGCCCTTTTGTAAAGATTTTGTGACAAAAACATGCTTCTTAGTGCACATCACACATTCAGTAAATTTTGCGCTTCTCAGCCACTAAACGTTTGAAAAACTCCGTTAAAGCCTGGAACTCTCTGTTTGTTTTACTGCCATGTTGAATAGCATTACGATATGTATTTCTGTGAGATTAAAATAATTTTTGGTGCAATCCTATTTCAAAAAATGCAAAGTTAACATTTATGAAAAAAACATTCTGAAAAATCATTTTGCTCTCTTCGAAAAAGTTCCTCTCATTTATTGAATGACCCTCGTCCCTAAAACTGCACTATCAAATATATAGATAAATACAGGGATATAAGCTACACAATTACCCAAGACTCAATACGTGCACGATTATCCTTGCTTCAACACTTACAGTTATCCCAGGCTGAATACTTACACTGTTATCCCAATCTGAACACGTACACTTATATCATGAGCACAATATCTCCACTATTATCTCTGCATCAATAACTACTCTGTTGCGCTAAGGTCTAAATTTACACTTATATCCCAGTCTCAATAGTTACATGGTTATTCCAGCTTCAATACCTAAACTGTTATCCTTGGCTCAATATCTACACTATTATCTCCATCTCAATACTAAGACTGCCATTCCTGTCCCCATAACTTCAATGCCTACACTTTTACCTAAGGTTTAATACCTACGCTATTATGCTCGCATCAATACCTACTTTCTTATCCGAGGCTTAGTACCAAGGATAAGTCATCCCTTACACTATTATGCGATCTTCAATGCCTACACCATTATCCCAGATACAATACAACACTCTTACCTTAGGCTCAATATCTACATTAGTATTTCATCTTCAATACTGGCACTATAATCCCAGCCTCATTACACTGTTATCCAGCTTTAGTATCTACAGTATTATCCCATCCTCAATACCTGCACTTTTATCCCAGCCTTAATATCTATACTGCTATCCCTACCCCAATATTCATATAACATACACAATTAAATATATAAAGGAAACATACAAAATAAACATATAAATATAAGCTGCACTATCACCCCAGACTCGTCTAAGTTTTTTTCTTTATCTCAGAATCATTTGTTTTCGGTTTCTTTGTTTAATGGCATACCAATTTTCATGTGTTATTTAATGCCAAAGCTATCCTTGTTGAAGAACATAAGTGGTACTATGTAACCCATAAGTCGGAAATAAGAGAGTTCAATAATTCTACCAAGGGTATTAGCCAAAAAGTAAACGCACAGATGCAAGTAGAGTTCCAACTCGTTTACTACGATGTCGCCGTCCAGTACGATAACAACTACACCACGGAGAGTAGCACAGAAAGAATCATTAATATTTGCAATAAATTCTTTGAAGGCCAGGCTTACTTTTTGTCTTCAATTTTACCCATACAAAATTATTTCTAAAGGTCACTATTCTGTATAAAATTTGAGTCATCAGAATTTAATTTGGGGAATGAATATCTATATATATATATATATATAGTTCCATTTTATATAATTTCGAGAGCAGTGATCAATGAATTTGTTGTCTATGGGGTATTTATATGATAAATATAGTAAATATCTATAGATTTGTTTGTGCACTTTTTGCATGGGTGACTTTGGTCCAAACATCTGTGTTTCTACGACTATGAATAAATACATTTAATCGTTGATATAAATTCTTGAATGATACAAACACTTTTGATGACTATGTTTAAAAGCCCGTGAAACTTTTAGTTTTAGACATAAAATATAGTTTTTATACAACTCCACGCATATGGCTAAAGTTGTTTTTATTTCCAAGTGTTTTTCGTATATATATATATATATATATATATATATATATATATTTACAAGGTGTTGATAATCGTCACAAATGTCCTTGAATATTTTAAGATTTTAAAATAGAAAGGTGTTCCCGTCTCTTCTTTCTACGAAAAGCATTAATTCGTTTTTGTTCGAATTAAAATCTCTTTCTTTCTTTCTTTCTTTCTTTCTTTCTTTCTTTCTTTCTTTCTCTCTCACTTGCTCGCTGGCTCTGTCGCTCTGTCTACATATGTGTGTGCGTCTGTATTTTTGTATACTTTATCCAGCATAATCATTATTAAGTAAAAAAACTAAACAGAACAATATAATTAAAAATACTTATAATGAATAATCAAATATAATGCGTGTTTTCTTTTTATTTAATAGTCCATGACAGCTGTTGCGCGTTCAATTCAAATGGGCGTTTCCTATTCAAAACTGTTGTCATAAACTATTAAATAATAAAACATTGATGAAAATCACTTATAATAATAATAATAATAATAATTATTATTATTATTATTATTATTATTATTAAAAACTTTGCGGACGAGAAACCATAATTTCATTCCTCGTGAATTTTTCACATCAGCGTTAGTTGGTGGTATTTCCCCAGTTTCAGTGACAGTAAACCTCCTCATGTCTCCAGAACTCTTCCGAGTATTCTACACGATCTATACAAAACTGTGGTCTGGACAGTCTCGATTTGTCCTGATTTCCAGCTCTTCCAATCCACTTTCTAAGGCTTTGGGGACCGTTCCTAGCGCGCCAATCAAAATCGGTTTCATCGTCACCCTGATGTTCCACAGGGTTATCGTTATCATTTTACTCATTTGAGAGTTTTTCGCACCAGTGTAAGCTGATGGTTTTCCACTGGAGTCTGAGTGACTGCATGCCTCCTAAAGTCACCAAGATTCTCCTTGGCATTCCGGCCTATCTTAATAATGCGGTCGTTTGGATGGTCTCCACTCGCCCTCTGACTTTCCAAGTCCACCACTCCCTTTATCAATCCTTTGGTGAATATACAAAGCGCATCACTTACAATGGGTATCATCGTCACTCTCATGTTCCATAGTTGTTTTAGTTCTCTTACATGATCCAGCTATTATTAATATTATTCCTTTTTCTCTATCCCTCTCTATCTTTCCATCCCCCCCTCTCTCTCTATCTCTCTGGTTCTCTTTCTCTCTCTCTCTCTCTCTCTATATATATATATATATATTCATGTGTGTGTGCGCGCGTATGTCGGGAGGATATATATGAGTGCATATGAGTTTGTAAATTCATTATATATATATATATATATATATATATATATATATATATATATATATATATATGGTGTATGTGACGATACATTGTTGAGTTATGTTGGTTTTCCAGAGTTGAGTAATATTGGTTTCCCATTATATATATATATATATATATATATATATATATATATATATATATATATATATATATGCCTACGTGTCTATGCATTTTTATGCGAATGTTTCATGGATACGTAAGCTTGGTGAGTAATGAAGCCTTTGAAGTGTATTAACGATCGAATTTCCAATAGCTGGTCATTATCAACTTCATCGATTCTCCATTAACTCCGAGGCTAATCTGAAGTTTGTAGAATGCTTCAGATCGATTTTGATTGTACCACTTAAAAAGGTCCCAAATACCATAGCGAATCATAAGATATAAGGAATTTTTATTTTTTCAATTAACTCCCGTCTTGGTTAGGGAAGTAAATCTTGAGTCGTGACAAAAGACACAATCCTATTGCTTCTCTCGTACCGTAAAATAGAAGCTGATTTTTTGGCGTAAACTATTTGGAGTAAAGTACTGTGACACCTATATTTATGCTGCTAGTTTGTTGGGTTTGTTTTTTTTAGTATCTTCACCCTTAATGCTAAAACTAAAACATAACTCTAATAACAATATTTAAGTTTAAAGCAAGAACGAAATAACAAGTATTTAAACGAGTTATTTCTGTTTCTCTTTGTATGCTTTATTAATGTAGGGAGACAATTTTGAAAACGGAAATTTTGCTGCTAATGAAAATCTGTACTTTAATATAGGATGGTTAGACTAGCAACAAAAATTTATTTGTTGATAGCAGTGAATGTTGTATAGCGTCAGACACACTTTGGGAATAAGCTGATAACAAGGAAATTGTGCACCACTGTGTCACAGATTCTGAACGATGCTCCTTAGCGTTTTTGAATTGACAGTTTTCCCCTTCTTCTTTAATACTTCTCCTATCTTGTTTAGCGATCTCAGTCTGCCCTACTAATTTACCTGTTTATGGAGGGAGAATAGATGGATGCTTGCTTTTGCTAAGTGAATCGCTGTCTAATCTATCTATCAATTTTTCTGAGAGGTTTGTTCATAAAGTTCTAAGCCTCATCCAGTTTTTAGGTTTGTCACACACACACCTTTCAACTTTGCACTGCACAGAAACGATGACAGAAATCTGAATTTTTTTTTCTAGTTTTATAAGTAGTGGTAGTGAGTTGCGATGACAAAATGTTCAGCGCTGACTTTTCTTTCTTGATTTGGTTTGATTTGATGGGATATCAACCGCTGTATGTTATTTAATGCCAAATCCGTTTATATATAGAGAGACATTTCTATTTCTAATAAATCAGTTTAGCTCAATGACAATTTTTTATTTGTTTACACATAGTTAAATGTAAAAACAGTTCTCTTTTAAACAATTCAGTTAAGCAACTGTAGGCAGTTTAGTTCTTTTTGACCCATAGATAGGAACCTATCAGGTGCTACCGGCCTCTGAGTGATGGTAGTTAAAGAAAACCCTGCATTCCGCAAAGCTCCCGCATTACTGAAGCCTCACCATCAGATTATTTAGTGTCATAACCAGGACACTATTTGGTGGGGGGTGTCTTACGCCTCTGCAAAGATACGGTCGGTGTATTCTACAGCTACAACCGACTGGACCAACTTTGAATGAATTATATATATATAAATATATATATATATATATATATATATATATATATATATATATATAGATAGATAGATAGATAGATTTAATCTAATGATTTTGTAATTGTATGAAGGTCAAAATTCCTGTTGTCTGTAGGCTGATATCACGATGAATATATGCTATGTCTTTCATCTTTTTTCCAATGTTAATCCGAACTATCTATTCTGAAAGATTTCAGCACAGTAAAAACACACACAATTAAAACACTCTATCTTTATATCAATACCATTATCGCTAGTATCCTATATACCTTTATAAGAGTGAATCATACGTATTAAAAAAACAGATAGATAAACTAATCTAAATCAAACCTTCAACCCCCACCACATGGCCCGGCATGGTAGCACCTGATAGGGTCCTATCTTTGGGTTAAATAGAACTAACTGCATACTTATAACTAAACAGAAATGTTTGACTAAACTGAAGAGCTTGAAATAGAAATGTTTTTGACAATTAAACCGTTCTTACATTTAAACTGCGTGCTTATGCTAAACTGAATTATTTGAAATGGAACTGTTTTTGACATTGAAACTGTACTTACACTAAACATATTTGTTTAATATAGAACTGTTTTGACATCTAACTATGTGTAAGCAAAATCTATACTTATACTAAACTGAATTAGCTGAATTAGAACTGCTTGACTAAACTGAATAGCTTGAAATAGAAATGTTTTTCACAATTAAACTGTACTTAGATTTACCTTGCGTACTTATCCTAAATTGAATTGTTTGAAATAGAACTATTTTCATAAAAAAGGATTTGGCTTTGAATAACCTTCAAAGATGCCATAAAACCCAAACAACCAGACAATCAATAAATCTTTTTGCACATCAACTCTCGTGAGTATGACACTAAACTTCATCAGTGAGTGAGTCTCCACTGAAAAACAGAGGAGACCGGATTCCCTCTTTTTTCCATTACTCCCAAGCCCACTTTTACTTGGTTGTTTTTCTTGCACATCTACGACTTAAAAAGAGCTGTTTGAAAATTATAAATACATGATAAAAAAAAAACTTGAAACAATATAACTGAGTGAAAATCATTAGTATTGAGAAATATTATTCGAAAATATACTTGAAGCCATATAATTGCTTGAAATTTTTGAAATATGGCGGAAAAGTATGAAGACTTGCTAGAAGCCCCCGGAATTATAAGGTAAATCACGTGTTCATGGATTTTATTGCGACAATAAACACTTGTTGTGTAGCCACATACATTTACAATTATATTATTAAACATAGTTAACAATAATGACGTTTTCAATGAACGAACGAACACACTTCTTTATAAAAATATATCTCTCACACTTTATTCTCGAAAGGGTTGATGTTGGTTGTGTGTGAGAGGTGAGTTGGAGACGGGGACAGACTTCTACATATTGACCCCAAGTTCTTCTGGCCATAGCAGCACTTCTTTCTCACCTTGGCTGGGGTTGCTCAACAGTGGGTCACTGAAGGCCAAAGCCCTCTCTCTGCCACTGGCTCTCACGCTGGCATCTTGCCTCCGACTAACTCAAACTCCAACTGGCTCAAGCTGTCTCGCGCACCTGGTTATATAATTGTCTAACGTACACCTGCTTCTGCTGTTCTACCGCTAATTTACACAGGTGCATCTCTTGATTGACGGCTCAGTTTGAGGGTCGATATGTTACACACTGATACAATTAGACTTTTGTGAGAACACATAAGACAATGAAAGTACTTGAAATATTAAAATTTCTAATCCATTGGTGATCATTGCTCAAATGACACATGTAAACTGAATATGTCTTAGTCTCGATTTTCATTTGAAAAGAGAAATGTAATTGGAAAAAAAAATTGAATCTTTGGTTTCTGGCTCGGAAGCTTTCGATTTATTGATTATATCATACGCTTAAGCAAAATCATAAAGCTTCAGTTTAGTTAATGAGACAAGGATCCAGTTTAGCATTATACTTTCATAGTTAATTCTACTCCTTTCAAGAAATTTGTTTGGTTTGGTTGAGTTTGGTTTTATGGCATATCAACCATTGTAGATTACTTAATTCCAAATCCTGTTTAAACATATATATATATATATATATATATATATATATATATATATATATATATATATAAATGATTTATAAACACATTTTGTAGATAAAATTCTTTCCCGCACAGAGTTAGATCGTTTCGAGTATTGCAATATAAGAGTAAAAATTTAACATCAGCCATTTGTTTGAGCACATAATTTGTTCTATTTGACTCATAGATAGGACCCTATCAGGTGCTACCACTCCGAGTCAAAGTGGACCTGTGAGCGATGACAATGAAGGATTACTCGACATTTCCAACTCTCCAAGGCTGGAGCCTTGCCATCAAATGGTTTACTGTGATATCCAGGACACTTGCTGGGGTAATCTTACCCCTCTGCAGAGACGCAGTCAGTGTATTCTACAGCCCCAGCTGACTGGACTATAGAAATTCGTAAAGTTTGAAAATCAAAATAATAATAATAATAATAATAATAATAATAATAATAATAATAGTAATAATAACAACAACAGCTGCAGTATTACTGGTTATAATATTAATAGTGAATCAATAATATGCTAAAAACATGCTTGTAACCACAGAAAATTTGGTGGCTATTGCCTCAGTCTTCGTTCTCATAAGTGATGGAAAAAAAAAACGGGTTACAAAGGTATCTGTGGAATCAGATCAAGATCATCACATATTTCGAGAAACGTCTATTTGTTATAAAAGTTGGATGAAAAAATAACCCTTTATTTGAATTGTTTTAACTCTGATAACTTTGTTATGACTGAATAAATTTAATCATAATAAGCATCTTCTCAAGTTTATATTTTTAATGACGATTTAGAATTTGTCTGAGTGCGTTAAGTTGAGTTGGTAAGACATATTTTAGAAGGAAAAGACATGAGAGAAAGAATAACAGTTTGAAGAAGAAAATGCAATGATAAAATTTAAGCGAAACATGAGAGATAATGACTGAAAATAATGACGTAAGATGTGTGGAAAAAAGGAAAAATAAACGATGGAAATTTTTAAAAAAATATATTAGACAAGTGAAAAAATTAAACACGAGAGAGAAAATAATAATAATAATAATAATAATAATAATAATAATAATAATAATAATAATAATAATTTAAAAATAAATTAGAAATAAGAGAGCAAGTCCATTACGTGTTCGAATGATGGAATTGATTAAAACTTCATACAAAAAGCAGCTTATACGGGAAAGAGTGATACGAAAAGAAAGTGAGCAGAAGATTGTTAAACGGGAATCTGAAGACAATGAGATCAAGGAAAAAGAAAGAAAATAATTTGTAGGAGAGACTATGAAATACCGGAAGATAAAAAAAAAAATATATATATCGATCAGAAAGAGCAGTAAAAGAGAAAAGAAAAGGCAGCATTAAAGAAAAAAGACTTGGATGACATAGTTGAAAGCAGATTAGAAAAAGACGATCAGGAAAGAGAAGATGGTAGGTGAGATAAAAAAAGAAAGAAAAAGAAAAAGATAAACAAATAAATAGGGTCGGGTAGAATAGGATTTATCAAATAAAGAAGGGAAAGAACGAACATGAGAAAGAAAGAAAGAAAGAATTAAGACAGCAGAAAAATGCTTAAGACAGACAGAAGGTAAAATACTGATTTTGACAAGGAGGAAAAAATATCGACAAGAGAGACAGAGATGTTAAAAAATGAACAGAAAATATCATGAAGGAATTTAAAAAAAAACAACAAAAAAAAAAACAAAAAACAAAAAACAAAAAGGAAACAAAAACAAATAAATGAATAAAATCCCAAAATAAAATTCAATGAAAAAGAAGAAAAATTGATAGCCTAAGGTATTTTAGCAATTGACATATACGACTCTGGCTAGCGAATGTGTGCATACGTTTCTCTTTCATTTCTGTTGTTTTATATCGGTCTCCAGACTACAAAAGTAAAATGGAGGCTCGGAGAGGAGAGTTAGGATAAAATGATGACTGCGCGTGCGTGTATGCAGGGGAAGAGGTGGGATTTCCTTTCATCAAAATAATTTAAGTCCCATTTTCGCGTCGGAAAGTACATCTCTGAAGGAAGCTTAAGTTTTCGTTTGAGTTTTTCCATAACTTTATTATTATTATTATTATTATTATTATTGATAATTTATTTTTGACAAGGTACGGTCGAGAAGGAGAATTTGATAGATTGAAAATATTCTATTCTCTTAAATTCAAAGAAATTTCCAATTTTGGCGATTTTTGGTTTCGTCTTTTTTGTCACTATAAAAATATGAATTCTCTAAACTCCTTACCCACCCATCGTCCCAGATAAAGGAATGTGTGATATGCATTCCAGAAGTCGAAGAACTGCGTTGTTACGCGGGACTATTGGAGAAATAGTAAAAAATCGTAACCAATATTTTGATAAGTTCTTTGATTATTTCTTTCTTTTCTTTTTTTTTTGTTCATTTATTTTCATTTTCAGTCTCTTAATTTCAAACTTTCTTCTTCGTTATTACTTTTAGTTTTTCCTTTTTTTTCACTTGTTTCTCTTTGTCTCTTTGTTTCTTTGGAGTTTTTGTCTTTTTTCTTTTTGTAAGTTTGATTTTTTTTTAATATCTCAGTTTTAAACTTTCTTTCTCTTCATTATTTTCATACTTATGATTTTTCTTTTTTTTACTTGTTTTTCTTTGTCTCTTTGTTCTTAGAAGTTTTTCTTTTTTTTCTTCTTTTTAATAGCTCAATTTCAAACTTCTTCCTCTTCATTGTTTTTTTACAAGTTTTTCCTTTTTTTTTTTACTTGTTTCTCTTTGTCTCTTTATTTCTTAGGAGTTTTTGCTTTTTTATTTCTTTTTTTTTTAAATATCTTATTCTTAAAATTTCTTTCTCTTCATTATCTTCATACTTATAGTTTTTTCTTTTTTTTCTCACTTGTTTCTCTTTGTCTCTTTGTTTCTTTGGTGTTTTTGTCCTTTTTTTTTCACTTTTTAAAATATCTCAGTTTTAAACTTTCTTTCAGTTTTAAACTTTCTTTTTATTTTCATACTTATGGTTTTTCTTTTTTTTTACTTGTTTTTCTTTGTCTCTTTGTTCTTAGAAGTTTTTCTTTTTTTCTTCTTTTTAATAGCCCAATTTTAAACTTTCTTCCTCTTCATTGTTTTCTTACAGGTTTTTCCTTTTTTTTTTACTTGTTTCTCTTTGTCTCTTTATTTCTTTGGAGATTTTATTATCTTTTTATTTTTAATTTTTTATCTTTTGTTTTTTGCCAGTCTGGATTCGAGTTTTTCCTTCTTTCCTTTGTTGGTTTTGTTCTCTCTTTTTTTTTCTTTCTGTCGGTTTCTTTTTCCCTTCGATCTTTTTGTAGCATTCTTTTGCTCGTGTTTGTTTTATTTCATTTCCTTTCTTTCTTTGGGTGTTTTTTCCCCCGCTTTTCTTTCGACAACTTCATTTTTCTTTCTTATCCCTATTTTGCTCATTTTTCTTTCTTTTTTCTATTTTGTTCATTTTTCTTTCTCTTGTCTATTTTACTAATTTTTCTTTCTTCTGTCTATTTTTCCACATCTTTTTCTTTTCCCTGTTTCGTTTTTGCATCTTATTTTCTTTGTTTCTTCCTACGCTTTTTCTGTGTTGTTTAACACTTTCTTACGTTAGTTTCATTTTACCCTTATTTTTTCCCTTTTTCCTTCTTTCTTTTGTCTGTTTCACGTTACTTCTTTGTGAGTCATTTTCGCATTCCCTCTTTCTTTTGCCTGTTTCTTTGTCTTTTTTCTGTTCTTTTTTCTGTTTCGTATTTCTTCCTTTTTTTGTCAGTTTGGTTTGCTTTTTTCATGTTTTTTCTGTAACGCTTTCCACCATTCTTTCTTTTTTTCTGTTTTACATTCCTCATTATTTTCCACTGTTCTGCTTTCCTTGGTTCGTTTTACTTTCGTTTTCTTTTGTTTTTCTTTTCTTTATTTTTTTCTTTCTTTTTCTTTTTCATTTTTCCTTCTTTATTTTATCTTTATTATTTTCTTTCCTTCCTTTATCTGTAACACTTTCCTCTTTCCTTTTTTTTGCTTTTCTTTCTTTCTTTCTTTCTTTCTTTCAACTTTTGAATGTTTTTTTCTCCGCTATGTTTCATTTTTCATTCATTTCTCTGT
>OY757907.1:52711281-52773781 GCA_963585895.1 Sepioteuthis lessoniana
AAACACTGTCAACAAACCATCTTCTAGTTTAATCATCAACAAAATAACCTTGCAAAGTAGGATTAAGAGATTATTCTTGAAGAATCTCATGTGACACCGAGACTTCTAAGCTTAACAACATTTAGCCAAAATAGTGTTTACAGAAAAGATAAGTTTGCATCGTGGCAGTTTTGCAAGTTGATTTTTTCCTCTCTCTACAAAAAGGGAAAAAAAAATACCGAGACATTGCTCAAGGCCTAACGATTCTGTTAATTAGTATTGTATTTTTGTCAGTGTATTTCTGGCGTTCTATTAATTTTTGTTTTGTTTTGGTTGTATGGTTTTTCTTCAAAACTTTTGTCAATTATTTCTGTCTTATTATTACTTTTAACTAGTATTTTTCTTCATTGTTGATTTGGATTATTTTTTAAGTTAACAGACGTTCTGTGTTATATGAACAACCGCAATATAATTGCTTTCACAGAAATGTAATGAACATGGTAGGAAAGGCTAGGCATCTTCGAGGTAAAAGAGAACACGAGTTCAAATCTCGCCGGATATCTGTCATCGTTGTTTCAGGTATGCGCTGTTCCTCTCTGCTGTAGAAATGAGGACAAAAGACGGTTGTAATTGAAAATAAGTCAATATTTACAAGATTAAGAAAAATACCAGTTAAAGTTGGTTAGTTGCTTGGTTGGTTGGGTTTTTCATGACATATCAACCATTGTGAGTCATTTAATTCCAAATCCTGTATTACAGATATATTTACTCTGGTTGAGATTTTTATATATTTTTAGACATTTATATGTAAATAGTCATACATCGAATACCTGTTAAACAATTAAGGAATGTTTTTTTTAATCATTTTTCATTAATTATATTTTATCATTCAGTTTGTTTGGGCTTTGAATTATTCGGCTCTTAGTTCAGGTATACAGTCGTTGGGTACAGGTTTACGCTCGTGTGCAAAGGATATGACAATCACCATTGTCATAATAAACCCCAGACAGGAAATGAGACTGGAGTGTGGATGGCGTCATGCTGAGAATTTGAGGATTTTGAAAAAGAGTCAGTCGGGAGTTAACATTGGACCATGCAGGCAGATAGTTGAGTTTCTGCCATACAGTTGAGAGTTGAATATGTAGTTTGGTTTTTTGGATCTCTACAGATAAAGATCTTAAACATCACGGGATGCGCAGCCCGTTTAGGGGTCAGATAGTATGGTCAGCATAGAAAGAATTGTGTCTGTCTCCTCTTGTCGAAGAACCGAAGTCAGAAACTAATAAATCCGTTTGTACCTGAACAACGGACTCCACCTGTATTCGCCTGTCCATTTGTATTGCGTATTTGAATATGTATTTGTATATGTGAAGTATACAACATACCCCTAGAGAATTTTATGAAACTTCTCACATATTCTCAGCTTGAATAAGTCCAAACTCATCGTCTCTGGACACACACACACACACACACACACACACACACACACACACACACACACACACACATATATATATATATATATATATATATATATATATACATATATATAATTTGTAAACAAATCATATGTTGATAAGTTTATTTTTAAATGAGTTGCTAGAGCTCATTTGTTTATTTTTTTTACATAAAGATAAATTGTTGTCAGTAATCAAATCTTATAGTAATAATTCTCTTTGATATTAATCATTTATTTGCACATAGTTAAAGGGTTTCAATTTGACATTTGTATCTCTACTTATCAAGAATTCTTAAGTTATGTGAATATTGTGCAAATATTTTCGAATAGATAGTAATGATAATCTTTAGTAAATGATCGAACAATTGTAATTGACCCATTGATGGGACCCTAATAGGTAGTAACAATATGAGTTAGTGTATACAAGGGAATAATAGTAATGAAGATGTACTCTACAATCTCAAAAGCCCAGGACAAGCCTCACCATCAGATGCTGCTTAGGGTAATCTCCAAGACATTCGTTGAAAGTGGTCTTGCTGAAGATCAGTCGGTGTATTCGACAGTCCCAGCTGAGAAGGCGGTACTATTTAAAATAATAAAATTATAATGATTGACAATCTTCCCCTAGAAATAAAGAAAATTCTATTATTACTGCTCATGTATTCACCAGGTCCCAGGAGACCTTCCCCTCAGGCAGCACCTGCTCCCTTGTTTAAAGGATAGGGCTGAGTTTATTGCATAGTGCTTGAGGCGCCCCAGAAGGGGGATGCCGAGGGGTCCAATCATTTTTGTGATCCCTTATGCATGTCTCTCTCCCCACCCCCCAGTATAAAGTGACTTCATGTCAATTCTGACTTTGCGGGAAGTCTGGAAAATCGCTTATTATGTCTAAAGATATTATTTACTTGTCTAAACTTCCAGATTATTTTCACCAGGATCTTATCTCTTTTTCACTCCATGGACTTGTCTTTCTCTCTCTTCTATCTTTGTTCTTCTTGCTCGTTTACCAACTCTTTCGCTATTCATTAGTATCTCTTTGTTGTCCTCCTGTTTCTCTTCCTTTCCTTTGATTCCTTCTGTCCTCTTTCCGTTTTCTCATTTTTCTTCTTCCTCTTCATTTCCTTTGTCTTTCTCCTCTTTTATCTTGATTTCTTCAGCACATCGTCCTTCTTTTCTCTTTCCTTGGTCTTCACACTTCTTCAAAGCCTTTCTCCTCTTTCTCTTTTGTTCGATTCCTTTTCCTCCTCCTCTTTCTTGACACATTCAAACCACCCCCTTTGTCTCCTCCTTTCTTTTGTCTCCTCTTCGCATATGTTTTCTTTGCTCGTTCTCCTTCTCCTCTCTTTCTCTCTCTCTTCTCTTGACTTCACTGTCTCTCTCCTCTTTCTCCTTTGTTTATCTCCTCGTTCTTTTCATCCTTCTTGGTTCATTTAAGCCTCCCTCTTCTTTCTCCTTATTCCTGAAACCTTCAAACCACCCTCCTTCTTCTCCTTTCTTTTGATTCTTTCAACACATCTTGTTATCCTCCTCTCTCTTCTCTTGACTTTTCTTTATTGCTCTCTATCTTCTCCTCCTTCTTCTTTGCCTAGTTCTTCTTTCACTTCTTTCTAAGCTTCTTTAATCTAACTTCTTTCTCTTCTCACGTAACTCTTTCAAACCACCCTAGTTCTCCTTCTCTTTTTCTTTGTTCCTTCAACACATTCCCTTCCTACTTTCTCTCTTTTCTCTTGACTATCCTTTGCTGGTCGTCATTTTTCCTCCTCCTACTTTGGTTGCTTCTTGTTTCACCTCTCTCTTAACTCCCTTAATCCACCCTATTCTTTTTCCTCACTCTCGATTCCTTCAAGCCACTCTCCTTCTCATTCTTCTTCGTCTTGGCTCGTCTTCATTACGCTCCTCTCCTTTTGATTTTCATTATTTACAACTCTCCTTTTTTTTCTTGGTTCCTTTTTACTATATTTAACCTCTTTCATTTTTTTTTTTTTGCTTCATTCTTTCAGCCTCCTACTCTTTTCTCTTGACAATACTTCATCACCGTTCCCCTCTTTCTTTCTCTTAGCTCCTCTTCGCTGCTCTTCATTCTTTCTTTTCTTATCTTGTTTCCTTTGACTTATCACTATTCATTTTTCCCTTTCTTCATATTTTTCTCAATAACTCTAAGCCGATTTTACCTAACCATTCCAAATCCTAATCCTAGGATTTTCAATCGTGATCTCACCCGAAAGCCACTCTCTAAAATCCATTATTTCACTTTCTATTCTCCTCTTCCTCTGCCTCTTTCCCCCTCTTCCTCCTCCCAATATTCATAACTGCGGCATACAAAAGACCACCCCGATCAGTCTTTCACTCAAAACCATCAATGATGACCAATACTTACCCTCCAAGCCAAATCTACTCCACTCGAATGTCCCAATAAATATACGGTTTACATGTCATTAGGTGCAAGTATGTCTATACTCTCATAAATTTATATTCGCATGTGAATGTGTCGGGTACGTGCAAGCAAGTTTCAGAAGGGTCATTTCTTTCTCTCAGTGTCCTGTATCCATTATAGTTTTCCCTTTCTTTTCTTCCTGTACCGTTTGCAATACTCTTAGAACTAAAGTCATCACCATTATGGTCTAAAAATGTCTGCCATATTGGAGTGCTCCCACCACACAATCTCATAGAATTGTCCCAATTTTTCGCCTCCATTCCCATCCCCTCAAATACTCTCTGGTTCGCAGCACGGTACTGTGACCCAGCCGTATGATATATGTCCGTGTCAAAATATGGGAATGGTTCCAGGTCAGTTGAGGTCATCTGATCTTCTGCAAGTCACGTGATAGTTGCGAATATGACCTGAATGGAATGATGGCGTTGGTGCTCGGTAAGGCTTAGGGGTCGTTGTAATAGTGATGAAAATGGCCGGAGGGAGATGAATAAAGTGAATGAAATATAAGGGGAAAATGGAAAGAAAAGCGACTGAGAGTGCGCGTAGCTGTAGCACTCAGGATGCGTAATAAATGAATATTTATTTGGTTGGATACTTTTAGGTTTCTTATTATCTATTTATGACTATATACCCTTTATCTTTATCGTGTTCAAACTATCTTTCTCGCACACACATATACACACACTTATATATATATATATATATATATATATATATATATATATATATATATATATATATATATATATGTATCTTGTTATATATATTTATATATATATATATATATATATATATATACATATATGTACGTCAATATTTAGTTCAAACAATCTTTCTCATACATGCACCCACCTCTATACATATATATCTATATCTAAATAAATCTATCTATCTATCTATCTATCTATCTATCTATCTATCTATCTACATGTGTATATATATATATATATATATATATATAAATGTGTATATATACACACATAGACACACACATATATATATATATATATATATGTGTGTGTGTGTGTGTCTGTGTGTGTGTGTGTGTGTGTGTGTGTGTGTGTGTGTGTGTGTGTGTGTGTGTGTGACGATAACTCTAAGCCTTTTAGGATGATCTCAACAAATGGGTTTTAAGTCAGCCGATCAACGCTGGAAATAAAATCAACGAATGGTGTTCAAATTCCGGCTGAGATATGAGTTCTATTTGACCCATAGATAAGACACTATCAGTTGCTACTACTGTAGCCAGAGCCACAGTAGACCTGGGAGCAATGGCAATGAATGGGTGCTCTGCATTCCCCAAAACTCCAGCATCACTTCAACCTCAGCGTCAGATTGTTTAGTGTCATAACAGGATACTCGTTAGGTAGGAGAGCTATACCCCTCTGCAGAGATGCAGTTCGTGTATTCTACAGCCCCAGCCGACTAGGCAAGCAAGTAATGTTCTCGGAAAAATGTACTTTGTCACTTCAAGAAAAAAGAAAGATATGTCTATATTAGAATGATCACATTTTTTTCTTTTTTGTATGAATTTGGCAACCATAATCGAGGGTGACCAGAATGCTCCCTTTTCAATAGCTACTACACCGAGGTGTAGGGAATGGCGCTACTCTTTTCCTGGATTGCTCCACTTTACCCTTCGTATGTACCTTATATTGCTGAGCGTTAAGCAAGGAGGTATAAAGTACCATTTTTAAAGTCTTTGGTGTGACGCAACCAACGATTGAACCCAGGTCTCCCAGACCATTGGCAAACGACACATAGAATAATGACAAATAGAATAATGCCACATAGAATAATGATACATAGAATTATGACCCATGACATGATAAATTTAAAAAAAAATTAACTTAGATTTAACTACGCTCGTGCCTCTGCCAAAGCAAAAAACAATTAATAAGGCCAGACTTTGGACGTTCTAATAGACATCTGTCCTTCAGTAACAGCCAATGAAAAACAGGGCATTCCACACTCCTCTACTATATATAATACCATCTTTACCTCATCCGGGTTCGGCTGACTACTTCCGGATTCGGTACCGACGTTAGATGGTACTTTTAATACTCGTCCACGTCCATGATTTACACTTAACAAGACTTACACAAATCCCCCCACCAAATCTATCCTATACTAAAACTTCCAAACTAACATTGAATATTAATTATTGATCATTTACTTTTTCTTTTCTTTTTAAATTTGATCGCAAGTAAGTATAATACAAAATCTATCAATAGGACCTAAATTGTCAATTAAATAGAAGAAAATTTTAAGCATTCAGGATCCGGCTCCTGACAAATTATGTTCTTTTCAGCCCTCCCCGAACTTAGGTCGTCCGCTATATCTACAAAATCTTGAGGATTAATGATTCTTGCTCTTCTACGGGGACCTATCACGAAGGTTTTCAGTTCAGAATGTTCCGGCCTCAAGATCAATCGCTTGAGCAAGACTTGAAAGCCAAATCAAAGTTACTACACATTACCAAAAAAAAAAAAAAAAAATGCATGAAACTCATTTTTGGTTATTCCCTAAGCTCAGAGGCTGTCGTTATGAGACAATTGAGGAGATGAAAGAAGCTGTGACGAAGGTCATTGATACGCTCACACAAGAGGACTTCCAAGAAGTTGTTTGAACGGTACAACAAGTGCATTGCAGCCGGAGGGGATTACTTCGAAGGGGACCAGAGTTTCATGTGTGTACTGTCAATAAAAGTGCCCATACGAAAATGTCTGGAAACTTTTTTAATGATCCTCGTATCTGTACTTTGCTCAGTATCAAAGATCTACTTGTTTCTATATCAAATATTAAAATTCAGTTAAATCAGTCGCAACAATCAGTCTCACGTGACAAAAATAAGAAAATATGTCAATGAATTTAACAAACTAAGGAAAGTAATTGATGACAAGAGGAGGGTAGAGACAATAGATAATGTTATTTCTCTCCAGAAAAATGTACATTATCGACTGGTAGTTGCTAATAACATAATACACACACACACACAAGCACACATATTTAAGTTGAGCATGAATGCACATGAACCACAATATCACAAAAATCTAGAAAAGCCCTGCAAGTATTATATAGATAATAATAAGTAACACCTACATTTCATCCAATATCAGGGACCGTAATTATAAAACATAGACAACCCTCGATAAATAAGGTATGAAAATCGGTGTTTTGAAATAATCTTTAATCATTGTTAAATTCATCATAACTAAGTCGATATCTTTCAAAACCATTTCAAAATCTTAAGGTTCATAACATGAGATGTAGTTGTTAGATTAGACCATGTCTCATTCTTGTGCAGCTTAAGAAGAGTACAGAGTATCTTACAAGATATGCTGATAAGTTTTGGTTTCGAGAAGTGTTCTTCTGAAGAATTTCTTTCTTACTTTTTCCTGATTGATGGCGTCCTCTTCAATATTTCTCAGGTATTTGTCATCATCATCATTACCATCAAGTCAAGCTTATAACATGGAGTCCCTGGATTATGTTTCATAATCCATCCTTATCGTGCACCACTTTTGATTGGTCCACTAGACATAATCCATTGTTCACACGGAGATGATTTTTGTGAGTCCTTGATATTTGGCTCAAACTGGTGCGTCCCTGGATAGGAGTTCACTTGAGAACGTCGCTTATGAGTTCTTCTCTGCATTACCCGCAAAGCACATCATGTCTTAATCGTCTTACTTGAATTGTTAGTGAGATGGGAGACAAGCTGTTGTTTTCGGAGGGAGGGGGCTTTTTCCAGGATTTATTTAAAACATCACACAGAAACGTTTAGTTCCTACCTACTAGTACAACTATTTCACAACGGCGCTAGCAAGTCTGAGTGTCAACAAGTAATCTCAAGTCTCCAATCGTAATAATGCTGTTGTTTGGATGGTCCCGCTCGTCCTCTGGTTTCTAAATCTTTCAGTCCCTTAGCCAAGCCTTTTGGAATCGTTCCAAGTGCACTAATTATAATTGGCATCACTGTCACCTTCATGTTCTATAGCGTTTTTAATTCTTAATACTAATCTCTCTTTTTACTTCCTTTGTGGTCGGCTGGGACTATTAAGCAGGTTATCTTTTATTTTCACTTTTGGTTGTTGTTGACTATAACTAGATCTGGTCTTCCGACAGGAATTAGATAGTCCGTTTGTATTTCAAAATTCCGGAGAATTATGTGTGTCTCATTCTCCAGGACAGATTCTGGGTTGTGCATATATCATCTAACAGTATGGTCAAATTAAATTTTTTTGCACAGTTACCAATGCATTACCTCCCCCCACACATTCGTGTCTAGTCTTATACATCTTCTACTACTATTACTGTGTATTATTATTATTATTATTATTGTTCGTTTGTATGTATGTATGTATGTAAAGGTTTTATACATGTAATGAAAATATGTACTTGAATATGATCTCTAATTTAATATACTTTCCTTTTATAGTTATATGTCTTTGTTCACTGGTCTGCCTGGACCTTGTTGTACACAGAAGGAGTTCAAATGTAACGGAGAAGAAAGAAGACTCCGAAGATTAGACTCCATTAGGCGGTGATCGCGCCACCTCTAATATGACATGTGAAGTTGTCATCTCTTGAGTGGATCCACTGCGTAAAGACAAGGCAAGGCAATGTCCGCCCGACCACTTCCCCATTCACTAACCACCAAACTGACCGGGCGTCCGGGCGCCTACCCGGCACCCTCTGGCCAAGATGATGTGATTGGGCTGCTGACCACGCCACTACTAATCGCTGCCAAACAGGCACAGACTGTCGCCTTTACAAGCCAAGCTGACCCTATCGCTCCGGCCATTGCCGTCGCTTTCCCCACCCGACCTCTGCCGTCTTGAGCACTCACAGATCACATTCTTCTTTGTAAATGCCTAATCCATCCAATGTACTTTAGTGAACTCACTAGCAGGAGCTCTTCCACTACAGTCTGGTCATTGTTTAGTTGATTAACAAACCTTTCGTCTTCTCTTTTCTCATCACTTCTTCATTTTCTTCTTGTCTCCAAACATTTTTTTATTCTTTTCATGTATGCCGAGAGTATATTTTACCAACATTATCTAATTCTTTGTTTTTAGTTTTACTTACTGACTACATTTTCCTTCTTTTACCACCAACGAATTCTTAATGTTCATTTTAGGTGGTTCATGAGTTGCTTTTTTTTTAAACTTACGGAAGTCTATTCTTCTTATTCCATCATTTTCTTTCTCCAATCTTGTTTTTCTCCTTTTACTCCTCATCTTCATTTTCGTCCTCTCCAGTCTCATTCTTTCTTTTTTCCTTTCTTTTCTTCTGTTTCTTCTCTGTCTTTCTACCACTCACTTTATTTCGTTCTTTTTCTTTCTTTCTTTCTTTCTTTCTTTCTTTCTCCTCCTCTACTCCTTTTTCTTTCTTTTTTTCCTTTCTTATCTTCCTTTCGTTCTTTTTCTCCTTTTCACTTCTCATTCTCTTCTTTCTGTCTTTCTATCTTTTTTCTTTCTTTCATTTTGTTTTTTTTTTTTCGTCTTTATTTCTTTCTTTCCTGTTTTTCTTCGATTTTCTTTCTTTCTGCTCTTCTCTGCTCTTCTTTTTTCCCTGTTTTTCTCTTCATTGTTGATATATTTGTTTGTTTTTTTCTTTACTTCTTTTTCTTTTTTTTTTATCCTCAACACATTCTGATCTAATTCTTTTTTTTTTTCCTTTCTTTCTTAAACATCTTCAATTCTCTTCACTTCCTTTCTTGCTTTCTTTCTTTCTTTCTTTCTTTCTTGTCTTCTTTTTTCTCTTCTTTCTTTCTTTCTTTCTTTCTTTCTTTCTTTCTTATATCATCAACTTAATCACTCTCTTTTTACATCTTTTTTTAAAATAATTTCATGCTCCGTAGCCTTTAGCTTCTACCCACTACATCACTTTTCACCCTCCATCTATATTACACAGTAATTATTTCGCCATGTGTTAACTGAGTATATAAATTCTTCTTCCTGAGATTCCCATCTTTTATTTTCCTTTTTCTTCTCTTCCTTTGCTTTTCCCCCAGCTACTTTCTTCTTCACTTCATCCCCTGATCATCTATGATCATTGCCCTAAGATTACATTGGGGCTCGTCATGCGTGGAGGTGACGGCCTAAGGGCTATGAAAATGGTGGCAAGAAAAGATGACCGATATTGTGTGCGTATGTCTGGCCACGCATGCGCATTTGACTTATTTTCCTTGACGCGCAAATATCTGCTGCCTGCTACGTATGAACCACTGTGCTCACTGTAATTCGCAGATATCACAAAATGCGTTTGCCTCTGGGTGTGAATATTGAAGGGTCAGTGGCAGCCGACTCCATATGGTTATAGATGAGTTTATTTTCCACTGACAATCATTCACTAAACTGCGTTTGTCTCGATGCTCTCAGTCCACCTGTCTGTTTGATCGTCCATCTCATTTCACAAAGTGAGTTTGCATAATAATCTTGTGGTTTTCATGTCAGAGATTCTCGCCAAGTGATGTAGTCTGGATGTTTCCTCTTTGTAAAGGCACGTCAACACAGTACCACTATTTTAGTGCAACGTTAAAGGCCACTATGTATAGTTTATATGCATACTGTGTATAGAGCTAAGAAAAGGCTAATTTTAAAAAATTTGGGAAATTAAAAAAACAAACTTTTTGTTTAATTATTTCGTCTGGTGATTTTTCTCTCGCCGTTTTTCATTTAAAAAACAATCTATTCTTTAAGAATAAAAAAAGCAATAAAACAGAGCAAAACAATTGCAGACTTATGCCATTGACGAGCTAATATTGCTTGGTTTGGTTTGGTTTCTTTGTTTAATGGCATATAAATCTTCGTGGTTTATTTAATGCCAACTGCATGTTTGTAGAAGGTTTGGTTTCTTTGATTGATGGCATATAAACTGTCGTGGTTTATTTGATGCCAAATTTATGCTTGTAGAAGTTTTAGATTCTTTGTTTAATTCCATATAAACATTCGTGTAGTATTTAATGCCAAAGCCATCCCAGTTGAAGATATTTTTTTGTTTTTTTAATGCCATAACAATATTTGAGGTTTATTCAATACCAAGACCATTCCTGCAGAATAACAGAAGAGGTAGTATTTAACCCATTGCTGGAAAATAAAATGGTTCATATTTTTCACATGACCCTTAGTCCAAAAGTGAATGTAATAGTATAACTGGAGTTCGATCCCATTTAATATGATGTGGCTGTCCATCACGTTAGCCACTACGCCATGCTGATTCCTCTCTCATGCCTTTTTTTTGCATATGACAGTTCAGGCATATGACAATCAGGAGATATTCTATTGTATATATCTGTTGAGTTACCTTTGTTAATCCTTGTGTTAAACTAAACATTGTTACACCCTCTGACTTTTATTTCGTCTGTTTATTTTTCTCTGGTTTATTTTTACAATTAAAAAATCTGGTCTGCAAGTATGTGGATTAAAAACCTGTCTTCTGACAAAGACGAGATAATTGGTTTGATTTCTTTGTTTATAGTCGGTTATCGAAATCCAAATCCATCCATGTTGAAGAACAGCAGTGATACTGTTTAATCCATAGAAGCAGGGGAATAATTCGTCTTTCGATAAAATGTTATTTCTTTCATCGTCCGGAATTTGAACGTAGCTCGCCAAGACCATCTTTCTTTCGACAATAGGTCAGCACCCCTATTTTACTTCTTAATAATATTTCTTACCAGTTTCTCTTTCAGAATATAAAAAATAGCAATTTAGATATGTGTAAAACAATCAGAAAGAAAAACAAGTGAAGTTCTGCTATTTTACAAATAGGCTTTTAAAAATAAAACGGCTGCTAAGTACTACTGACAAAAGATCTCTTTTGATGCGTATAATTGTTTTAGCAAACACCTATTAGGAATCAACGCTTAGTTCACACTGGCCAATGTTTTTGGCTGCTGTCCCGCTAGGCTCGGCCGGAGAGCGATTTGTTCCGGCTGTATATCTCTTGCTTTTGGCTCTCAGCCAGAATTCGCAGGCCGAGTTCTTAGACAATAGAACGGTGGGACAAGGTGGAAAAAATGGAGATTGCAGAGTCAGAGAAAGAAAAGACTCTTAAACGTTTATCGTCGAATCGAATAAAAGCTTTACATCGCTAATTCGGATTTTCTAGGTCTTAGCTTGGGCAAAAGGTGCGCGACCCGCTACGTGTGGTTTTCAAATAAGATGACCCTGACACCAGGACCTTTCATAATGTAATATCAGATCAGGTCAGGTCATGTCAGTAGAGATTAGATCATGTAAAAATAAATAAATTTCAGGCTCTCTTCAATGGCCTACAATGTTCATCACGTGTTAATGCCGCCTTTTGACCGGGGTTTAGAATTATATCGAACATATCCCCTATTACGTAGTTAGATAGCTCCTTCCCGAAAAGGGCGTCTGTGCTATGACACTAATCTGAATCCGATGGTGAAGCTCAAGTCCTGGAGCTTTAGTGTAGATTACCAATTCATTGCCATTACACCCAAATAAACTCTGACTCGAAGTAATTGTTCTTGCTACTGTCAAATCTACGGATCAATACAGATCTGTTTAAAAATTAGTAATATTAAACTGGAAAACCTGAAACCTTATAACTGTATACAAACAAATGATATCATTAAATAGCCATAGTTACTTAAAACAATATATTTGTATATAAGTTATAGGCTAGTGTCTAGAGTCTTCACTAATGGCCCGAGAGACCAGAGTTCAATCCCAGGTCAAGTCATACTAATGACTTAAGAAATTGTTCTTAATCCCACCTTGCTTAACACTCAAGATTATAAAGTACAGATTAAAGGTGACGTGGAGCAATCCATCGAAAAGAGTAGCACCCTCCCCTACACTTTATTTGTAGTAGCTAATGAAAAGGAAGCCTTTGGGTCACCCTCGAGAACGGTCACCAACATTACTTTGATTGATATTAATGATAGTTGAAATTATTATTTGTTTAAAGGCGATCATGATGAGTTATTTGAAGCCATGTCGTTAATTAAAAGTTTGACATACCCTAAAACCAACCAACCCACCCACCAGAAAACCAAATAAAGTTAATGTTGAACCTAATTTAAATCCATATCACTCTTTACAAACTATACCAAATTATTTTATTCTTTATTATATAATTCAAAATCTTTCCCTTTTTGTATACCAATATTTTAAGCAAAAGCAGGACGACCAGCTCGAACTTACATACAGCAGCTATGTGAAGACACAAGATGTAACCCTGAAGACCTTCCGGAGGCGATGAATGATAGGGAGAAGTGGCGAGAGATGGTCAGGGATATCCGTGCTGGCGGCACGACATGATGATGATGATGATTGATCTCTGTAAAGAGAAAATATCTGTTTAATATTTACTACGAAACTAGAGTTACAGGCAGAAAAGACCCGGAATGTGGTTTGGATTGCATTTTACGCTAATGCCCTTTGGAAAGTAAGAATACATTTCCATATCTTCTCTCCGCAACGATTGGTAAATAGTCGAGCAGACTGAATCCTTTAATCTTAGTTACGCAACATTTGCCGGTGAGTGGTGATCACTGGGAGATTATGAAAGCTGCTGCTGATGATGATGAATTTTTTTTAAAGAAATCAATCATATGATAGGATACCTTTGGATTTGGATTTAGTTTGGTTTTATGGCATATCAACCATTGTAGGTTATTTAATGTCAAGCTTTTTTTAAACATATAAACAGTTCTATTTCAAACAATTCAGTTTAACATAAGTACACATTTTGAATATCCAACAGTTCTATATGACCCGTTTTAACATCCTATTTTTATAAATCAATATCTGGATCAAAAAGGTTTCTGATTGGTTGTCCAATAAAAGACAATTAGGAGTCATATTCCCATTAGTCAGCCAATCCTAGTTCAGGACCATATCTCACAGGCACAGGGAAAACCCTTCTTTGACGTTTTGACCAATGGGAACAGTAATGGGGTTGAACCAAAAACTCCCAGCCTCACCCGACTGGATGAGCCATTCCCAGCACACCTTTATTTATAATTAAATCTCCTTTTTTACATTGATCTTTAAAACAAGGACCAGAAAATGCACTGCACGAAATGACTCTTCCTATCATTATGATCGACGTATGTAGTTGTCAAAATGAAAATTAAACAAAACCCGTCGACCCTCAAAACCAAAAACAAGCGTCCCGCACTTAACTGACCCTCAGAAACAATCAACCAGCTCCACCCAGGCCAATACAAGCTTTGAACAAAAGTATACTTATTTTAAGGATCCCTTTGTTTTTGAGATAGACATTAAATTTAAATATATATATTTCAATTTTTATACATTAATTAAATATTTAAGCGCAAGCAGTGCCACAACGTACACATTTTGAATATCCAACAGTTCTATATGACCCATAGATAGCACTCTATTAGGTGCTACTATTCCGATCCAGAGTGGACCTAGAAGCGATAGCAATGAAGAGGTACTCCGCGTTTCCCAAAGCTTCAGCATTACTGAAGCCTCACCATCAGATTGTTTAGTGTCATATCAGGACACTTATTGGGCAGGGGTCTTACTCCTTTGCAGAGATGCAGTCAATGTACTCTACAGCCCCAGCAGACAAGGCGAGGTTAGGTTTGGTTTGTTTGGGGTTTTTTTTTGTGTCATTGTATATCAACCTTCGTGGGTTATGTAATGCCAAAACAATCCATCGGGGAAGTCTTCGTAGCATAATGGTTAAATAGTACCGCGGCATCGAAGAGAGCGAGTTCGAACCTCAGTCTACTATTACCAATATTTTCTCACTAATACGCTTGGGAAAAGAATTAACACTCTTATCCCAGAGCCATGGATTAAATTGTACCCAAATGTTCTTTTATAAGGATACTATTGTCATTAAATAACCCGCCAAGGTGTCTTCCTATCTTTTTTAAATTAAACTTTCCTGAAGCAGATTCATGCATATCATTGTTACACCATTGTTTTTCTTATCTTTAAGTTGCCAACATCCAGGAAACTTGTTCCAATTAGCCACCCTGGTCGCCGGAATAAATTCCGGATTGATTGCGTCATACCTAATCTGTAGATCTTTCAAACACAATGTGGGCACAGGAGCAGATGATAAACCAACAAGCCGGAAACGCATGTGGTAGTCACAGAACGAAGGGCACAATCAAGTACCGTGATGAGCATAAGACTGCACGTGTTTACTGGTTAAACGTCAAGAAGATTACACGACAGTCTGTTTCACAGTCAAGACATTTTCTGGAGTTCGAGCCATTTGTGGTGTTCCAGCAGTCTTTCTTTTAATCGATGAACATGTGCTTCTGAGATTTTTAACCCCAAACTGTATCGGATTTCTATCCGGAGCAGCAGAATTCCGACATAATATGAAATAAGCATGAAAAATGTTACGTAAAACAATTACAAATGCACCACCCATAAAAAACAAACCGCTTCAACATTTAACGGACTTTGTGCACTGGTAGAAGCTACGATCATAACTGATTTTATTAGAAAAAATAGTAATAAGGAAAAGACCTAGAAAATCCGAATTAGCGATGTAAAGCTTTTATTCGATTCGACGATAAACGTTTAAGAATCTTTTTATTAGAAAAAATAGTAATAAGGAAAAGTTAACATAGCCACCTGCCGGAGTTTACTTGCGACACACAGGTGACCGACTAAAATATGGGAGATAGTTCAGTTGCATCATATATAAATATTGATAATAATTGATTATTAATCACACTGCCTATATATATATATATATATATATATATATATATATGTACTAGATGCGTCATTAGGTATCCATCGGCGTGTTCTTGCGATTATTGATTCTCTCCCCAACCACTGTAAAGTTTCCATCTGGTGATTTCGTTAGCCGCCGATAACATGTGTTGGCTATGTTCTTCGTTGTCATAACGCTAAGATGGGAAAAGTTAGTTGAACGTGGATTCGGGACAAAAGCAAATATGACGATATTTGCGATTAGTGCACGTTGATAAGTGGCTTTTTTCCCTCGAAATATCTCAATAGCCTAACTTGGTCCCAGGTAATGATTGGATTTGACCTCGGGGGAAATAAAGAATTCCAACAAGCTTATTAGAACCTTGATGGCATTCGACCATCTGCCTCTGCACGCCCACCGCCAACACAACTATTAATATAATCAGTTAGAAAAATGGACATATATTCTCAATCGACTATTATTAACACTCTAAAATTACTTCCCGCACACATACTACTATCTACCGAAATGACTGCAATTACTTCAGGGTTTCGCACGTTTGTTTGTACCTTATGCAACATGACAAGTTACATAATAAGCAAATCTTTCTTAAACCTGGTCCGGGTCAGCTGGGGCTGCAGAATACATCGACTTCATCTTTACAGAGGGGTAAGACTCCCACAAAGAGTGTCCAGGGTATGACACTTAACAACCAAATGGCGAGTCTGCAATAATGGTTGAGCGTCAGGAAATGCGAAATACCCCTTCATTGCCATCGCTCCCTGGTCCACTTTGGCCCGGCGTGGTAGCATCTGATATGATCCTGTCTATCGGTCAAATAGAACTAAACTGTGTTCTTATGCTAATCTGAAATGTTTGAAATAGAACTGCTTTTTGTATAAAATAGATTGGCAATGGTTGATATGCAATAAAAGGAAACCAAACTAAATCAAATTTCTTTCATCTTCATGTTTGTTGTATGAAAGTTTTAAGATGTATTAACCTCTGATATAGCATTTTCTTGTTTTTTGTGAGGGTTGGGGGTGTGTGCATTCTATACACACTTTTTTCTGTGTTATTTTTTCTGCAGTCCCATACCATTTATCTTATAACACACTTCTGTTATTGACGTCTCCCTACATTAGATGTTCTGTGTTCTAATCACCTTTCTACGTCGGGCCGCGGTCTGTCACTCCATGTTATGTTGTCTTTGTCTTTACCCTTTTATGCTATTATTCCTCAACGTTATCCGCTATCTGTCATTGCCATTTCTCTACGTTTGTTGCTATCTGTCATTGCTGTCACTCCACATTGCTCAATATCTGTCATTGCCATTTCTCCACATGTCACTATCTATCATTTCCCTTCTACGTTTGTCTCTATCTGTCATTGTCATTCTTCCACCTTATTCGCTATCTGTCATTGCCTTTCCTCCACCTTATTCGCTATCTGTCATTGCCATTCTTCCACATAGGTCGCTATCTGTCATTTCTGTACCTCTCCTTCGGACCCTCGGCTTTTAATGTCTGTCCCTGCTCAGGTTTCTGTCAGTGATAATGTCCTTCAACGATAGACTCACTTTTTCCCTGATGTTCCTTTCCACTTTTTTTGTTCTTCCTTGTTTTTCTCTTGACGTGTGTACTTTTTTTTTTTGCTCTTTTCTATTTCATTTTCTGTTTTTCTTTCATCAAGTTTTTCGATGCTTTTTATTCATTTATTGCTTTTTTTTTTCGGAAGATCTTTCGGATTTTCTTTGATCTTTCAATTAGATCGCTTTAGCCCTTCGTTAATACGGAAAAATGTGCAGCCGCTGTTTACTTTCTTGGATATTCAAACATTTTGAAGAGAAAATTAAAAATCGTGAATTTTTGTATTTTTTGTTTCGTTTCGTTTCGTTTCGTTTCATTTCGTTTTCGTTTTATGGCACATCCACCATCGTAGGTTATTTAATGCCAAATCCAGTTTATATATATAAACAGTTCGATTTCAAACAATTCAGTTTAGCATAAGTACACAGTTTAGTTCTATTTTATGTCAAATCCTTTTTATACATATATATTAGATAAATATGATTTTGTTTGTTTTGGGTTTTATGGCATATCAACTATTGTAGGTTATTTGACTCCAAATACTGTTTATATATACGTGGTGCTTTCGATAAGTTTCCATACTGTTTTTGTACAGGCATTTAAAAGTGTTGTAGACACTTGAAAATTCAATATGTTATTGCTATACATCTTATGAGATGACTGATCAATTTTTATGATTTCAGGTTTAAAGGAACAGCTACAGTAGGAATTGGAATACACCATACTAAATCCTGATTGTCCCAGCTGGTGAATTTCAAAACAGCAATCTGGACGTGAGGACATTTTAGAAGAACGATATGTAATAAAATTCCGTTTTAAACCTGGAAAAATGCCGCAAAAACGTATGGGATGCTTCAGACTGCTTTTGGAGCATCTTGCATGAACCGAGCATCAGTTTTTGAGTGGCATAAGAGATTCAAGGAAGGCAGGGAGTCTGTGAGGGATGATGAGAGGTGTGGGAGGAGTAAGGAAGTCAATAGACCAGAGTTGATTTGGCTAGGGTTAGGGTTACTGTGTTGAGGTTTTAAGGGATTTCAGCAAGAGATTCCGTCGGAAGAGGCCAGAACTCTTCAAATCGGGTCAGTGGCATTTCCACCAGGACAATGCACTAGTCCACAACTCCATCCTTGCCACAGACTATTTGACCAAGATGTGCATCAAGAAAGTTCCTCACCCTCCCTGTAGTCAAGACCTTGCTCCCTGTGACTTTTGCTTATTCCCTAAGCTGTCGTTATGAGACAATTAAGGAGATGAAAGAAGCTGTGACGAAGTTCATTGACATGCTCACGCAAGAGGACATCCATGGGGCCTTGAAGAAGTTGTTGGAACGGTACAACAAGTGCATTGCAGCCGGAGGGGATTACTTCGAAGGGGACTAGAGGTTCATGTGTGTACTATCAATAAAAGTGCCCATACGAAAAAAGTCTGGAAACTTATTTAATGATCCTCGTAAATTAGATATATGATTTGTTGATAACATTTTTAAACTATCATAAACCCATTTTTATTAGCCCGCAATTAAATGGATTCAAGTATTGTTATTTATCACTAAAAATTCAATTAAGCATCAGTCATCTATTTACACTGAGTTATATGACGTGACAATTCTATTTCAAACAATTCAATTGAACCAAAGTGCACAGTTTAAATGTCTAACAACTCTTTTTGACCCCGAGATAAGACTCCGGGTAAGAGTGGATTTTAAGATGATGGCAATGAAGGGGTACTCCGCATTCGCCAAAGATCCAGCATTATTGAGACCTAACCATCAGATTGTTTAATCTCATATCTATGATTGGAGAGGAGGGGTCGTACCCCTCTGCCGAAACCCGTCGGTATATTCTACAGCTCCAGCCGACTGGGCTTTTTATATTTTAGTATACTGCTCGGACGCATTTCTCTACATATATTAGACATCAGTTCTCATAGAGTTTTAAAATATATAGTTTTTTTATCCTTCCCCACTCTCTCTCTGTATATATATATATATATATATATATATATATATATATATATATATCTTGGCATTCCGGTTATGGTCCTTGGAAATTAACTCGGCAGCTGCTATGTTTCGCTTTGAGCTAATTCCTCTTCTTCTTTAGCTATGGTTAACTAGTAGGGTAGACTAAGCTTTATAGACTTGATACCGCAATCAGTCTAGTGGGAAAAATTCTGAATTTACACCAGCTGTATTCCACTTAAAATACCCTGTGTCACATCCTACCTATGGTGTGGTGCCATATATATATATATATATATATATATATATATATATATATATATATATATGTGTGTGTGTGTGTGTGTGTGTGTGTGTGTGTGTGTGTTTGTGTGTGTGTTAATAATAATAATAATATATATATATATATATATATATATATATATTTGTACGTGAGTATGAAGAATATGCGTATATACAGAAGTACTAGACTAAAAAATGTATCTTGGCTACGATAGTAAACTGCAGCTTATTATAAAGCTTCAGTTCTGGAGTTATGGTGACTGTTGATTACCCATTAATTGCAAGGACTTTTAGATCGGATTTGACCTTGACTCAGATATTATTATCATTATTATTATTATTATTATTATTATTATTATTATTATTATTGAGAGTTTTTCACGCCAGTGTAAGCTGATGGTCTTTCACTGAAGTTTGAGAGACTGCAAGTCCCCTTCAAGTCTCCAGGAATCTTCTCAGTATTTAGGCCGATTTCGATAATGCTGTAGTCTGGATGATCTTCACTTGTCTTCTCATCTCTAAGACTTCCGCTCCGTTTACCAATTGTTCCGTGCGCACCAATTACGATTGGTATCATCGTCACCTACATGTTCCATAGTTTTTTTTTTGTTCTCTTTCAAGATCCAAATACGTATCTCTCTTTTTTGCTTTCTTTCATTTTCACCCTGTGGTTCGCTGGGACGTCAAAGTTCATTATTCGATAGGTTCTGTTTTATTTCTATTTATTTATCTATTTATTTATTCTTTTTGTTCACTCTCACTTGGTCATGTCGTTTGATCGGTATTAGGTGATATGTTTGCATCACAAAATTCCAGAGAATTGTGTGCGTCTCATTTTTTGGATGTTTTTTGAATCTTGCATATACCTCTTGTTCGTATAGTCAAATTTCAATTTGTGGCATCATTCCTAGTGGACCAATTTTCCTATTCAGTCGTCAATCGTCTTATATGCTTTTCGCGATAATTTGTTGCATTTGCTTATTATGTGATTAATTGTTACCTTTCGACATTCACATAAGTTACATTTGCTATTTTATTGCGTTTTATCTATTTTTGCTTTAACGTACTCGGCACTTATGGAGTTGTTTTTGTTGCTGCTATTAGAAGTGATTTTATTATTATCATTATTATTATTATTAGACTCCTTGCAAGTTTTTCTCGCCAGCGTTAGCTGATGGTTTTTCACTGGAGTCTGAGTGACAGCAAGTCTCATCAGGTTTCCTGGACTCTTCTCGGTATTCTGGCCGATCTCAACAATGCTGTAGTTTGGATTATCTCCACTTGTCCTTTAGTTTTTAAGTCCTCCGGTATCTGTACTAATCTTTTGGTGACTGTACTGAGCGTGTCAATTATTGTTGGTATCACCGTCACTTCCATGTTCCACAGTTTTTTTTCAGTTCTCTAGCAAGGTCTAGATATTTAACTTTGCTTTCCTTAAGTTTTACCCTGTGGCCAGCCGGAAGGGCAAAGTCCACAATCCGGCAGGTTCTTTTTTTTCTTTCTTTTTGACTATTACTATGTCTGGTCGTCTGGCTAAGATTAGATGATCCGCTTATATCTCAAAATCCCACCGAATTTTGCGTGTCTTATTCTCCAGGGTGGATTTCGGGTTGTACATATACCATTTGTTCGTATGGTCAAATTAAAACTTCTTGCAAAATTCCTAGCGCATCAACTTCGCCATCCAGTCTTGTCTTGTCTTATATTCTCTTTGTGCTAATTTTCTGCGTTTGCTTATTATGTGACAGTTGTTTAGTCTCTGTCACCAGATAATCTACATCTGCTATTTTGTTGCATCTTGTTTATTCTTGCTTTGACATAGTCATTTTGGCGCTGTTTTGTGCTCCAGTCTATTCCATCGAATAGTGTTTTAGAATTTATTTGCATTTGATAAAACCATGTCAAAAATACTCTTGAGTAACCACACAAAAACTCTAAATGTGAACGCTCTATGAACGTGATTCCCCAATGTCTAAGCATAAACTAATCCAAGATAAGTTGACGTGCCATCAAAATCAATCATAGAGAGAAATAATGTGCCAATCATGATATGTATATTCTTGCATTAAATAAAAACTTTAAAAGATCTATAAGTACAGGTTGCTTGGTTGGTTTCCTTTTTAAATGGTATATCAACCAACATGGGATATTTAATGCCAACCAGAAATAGAAAACACTTTCACGAGAATTGTTACACGTTTTTTTATCATCATTTTTAGGAACACATTTATTTTGTTTACACTCTTTTAGAAGTAAATTATCTGTTTCATATTTATATTATCTATACATTATACTAAAAGGAAAAATGCAATACCAATAAAAGGTTTCATTAATAATATGGTGTCTTTGCTCATCACAGACTAATACGAACTTGTATGTCCCTCATAAATTTATGCTTAAGAGAGATTAGGTTGGTTGGTTTCTCTAATTCGGAAATGTATAAAAACCTCTACAAATAGAGATTCCAGTTCATGAATTTGTACCAAATTTATTTTTATTTGGTAAATAAATAGACACAAAATTAATTTTCTCTGTTCATTTTGATTCTCGTTTTTTCGCTGTTTTTCTTTTTTTTCTTTTTTTTTTTCTTTTTAAATCCTTTGTCATCAATTTCATTTAAAAAAATATTTTTGTTATTTCTTTGGTTCTTTTTTTATTTTCGGGACGCATTTGTTCTATCTCTGAATATTCTATTTTTTTACTCAATTACATGTCCTTATTTTTTAGTGAGTACTTTCTTGAATAAAATATACAATTTATTTGTTCCCAATTTTTTTTACGTGTTTCATAGTTTATTCCCAATTCCGTATATTTATATTCTTAAACTTTTTAGTTAATTTCTTAAGTATTTTTACTCGTTTTAAGTTCTTTAATCTGATCTTTCATAGAGTGCTATAAATTTTTTCTTGTAAGAAGTTCAAATCTCTTTAAATATTTCTTTCTTATGAACTGTATTACTGCTTTAGACCAACGATTAAAAATATATCATCATATTTCAAAAATTCTAAGTCTGATTTTCACTATGTCTTTTCTTAATACAAGTGTGTGTGTGTGTGTGTGTGTGTGTGTGTGTGTGTGTGTGGTATTTGCGAGTTTTCCACCTCTAAGTTTTACAAATAGCTGATGAGTTTTTAGCTGAAAATCCGAGAGACAGCCATTATTCTTTGGTCTCCAAGACTCCGAAATATTTTTCCAGATTTCGACATTCTTACAGTCTGGATGGTCTCAATTCAGCCTCTGATTTCCATCCACCTTTACAAGCTTTTCTGGACCATCTCAAGCGGGCTAATAATTAGTATTACCATAACCCACACGCTCCAAATTTTTTTTAGTTCTCAAACAATGTCTAAGTATTTGTTTCTCTTTTCGATTTCTTTGATTTGCTCCCTGAGGTCCGCTGGGACAGCAACATCCATTATACGTCAATTATGATTACTATTATTATTACTCCTTGACAGTTTTTCACATCAGCGTTAGCTAATGGTCTTTCACTGGAGTCCGAGTGACAGCAAGTCTCCTCAAATCTTCAGGACTCTTCTTAGTATTTTGGCTGATCTCAATAATGCAGTTGTTTTGATGGTCTCCACTTGTTTTACTTCCAAGTCCTCCTGTCCCTTTATTAATCCTTGGTGACTGTACCATGAGCACATTATTATTTTTATTATTTGGAAATTGTATTTATTATTGTTCATAATAATATTTACAGTATAGAATAGAAATTGTCTAGTCTGGTGGACTAGTAGGTGGTAGGAAACTGACTGGTAACCGGGTGTTGTGATAGATCAACCGGAACAGATATCCGGACAAGATAACCGGACATCCGGAAAGCTAATATGACAGCATGTCAAGGGATTATCAAACGTTCAGTGTTGCATGCAAAACTTAATGAGCACATTTGTCAATTCTGATTGATGATAATCCGCAAGTCACTCTTATTAGAAGTTATACGCGCAGAAATTCCACAGTGGTTAAATGAAGTAATATCCGACAGTATCACTTGGATATCGGGAGACGAATTTACCTTTCTCGTAAATCGTCCATTTTTTTCCCATTCTATTTCCTTTTTCGTTACTCCTGTTTCCAATTGACATTGCCTTACTCTTTTGATTTCTTATCTAAGAAAAGTGAGAACAATAAAGTTTAAAGAACTGCTTTATTGGAAAGAAGAAAACTGATTTAATTTAGCTCTGCCGTCGAAATTAAGCGTGTTTCCAGTGTAATTCCATGGTAAAGCTTATCTCTTCAACATAACTGACTCATCTACTAAGCTAAAAGAAAGTTATGCAAAATAAACATAACTAAAAAGCAAATTCATCGTAGTAAATTCATCGTCGGTAAATTTATCGAGAAAAATTCATAGTATGGTAATTTAATCGCAAACGAATTATTCGAGGCTAAATTCAGAATTTAATCAATGCTTTTTTTAAAAAAATTAATAAAAAGAGATAAAGCGTTAGGGTTAAGGAAATTCTAATATAAGAGCTATTAATCTGGTACGATTAATTTACCAGCTATAAATCTACCATACGATGATTTTACCGGCGACTGATTTACCGACAGTAAATTTACCCCAGGATGAATTTGCAAACGATATGTAAAAATTCATGTAAAAATTCATGTAAAAATCGCACAAAGACTAAATTCATAGCATTGCCAATGAACTTTAAAAAACACCAAACTTAAAACTAATGTAATCCATCATTAAATAAGTACAAAAACAAACGCCTTCAGACCAATTTCAAATATAAATAAAAAAAAAAACGGATTTACATTCGAAGTGATAATTTGAACAATGGCTTGCAAAGCAACACTCCAAAAATGAATGGGACGAAATTTTCCGAAACTTTATAAAAACATAACAAATAAACAACGTTGGGAACTTGAAAAGAAATAGCACGCTAATAGCAATCGCACGCAGACGTGATATTTTGTATTATTAAGGCTGTAACACAGTTGCTGTAATGGTTAATTATTTGATTACCTGGTTTAATTAGGCCGCTAATTTTTCAGTTAGCTGTTAAGTTAGCTAAAATCTTACAACGGAAATGTAAGTCAAATTGGAAAGATTAAGCAAATACATAATGTTCAACACAGGAAGGCCAAAACGTAAACAAAATGCATTCACATCTTGACTGTGAGAGGTTTGATTAGGGAAATGAAAACAATGAATTTGGGACTCGTGAGACATGACATAATAGTTTAGCAAGATGACATCACACTACCGATATACTGAATTTAGATATGTAAAAATTAGCGAATTTTGAAAAAGTTGTCAGTTAGCAGTAGTTAGCCGGTCAGTTAGAAGGTAGAAGTTAGAAGTTTGCGTTCTGAGCGTTCGGTCAGGCTGGGGGGCGTCTGTTTGTGTCCGTTCATAAATCCTTATAGATTGACGGAGAATACTCCTTGTTTTTGAGTTGCCAACACCCAGGCAAAGTTGTTCCTACGGATCACTCCGACCATCAGAAGAAGTTCCCGATGGATAGTCCCATTCTTTATCTGTGAATCTTTCAAACACAGCGTGGGCATAGAGAAGACTGATAAAGTAACTATCTGGAAACACATTTGCTACCGGACCAAATGATAGTGTTAAAATTGTTGCCAAGTCAAAATAAAGGTTCTATATTTGGTACCATGCCCAAGATAAAGGCCCAGACGGTGTAAACTAGTATCATAAGGCCAAGGAACCCAATCCTGCCAACTATCTATCGATATCTGTGGGGAGATCAGATTGATTCATATCTTTCCCCAATCGTATTAGCACAAAATGAAACACAAATAGCCTCGTCTAGGATTTGAACTCAAGTTTCTGACTCCATTTAATTCGATGATTGCCGTTATGCTACGACAGTAAGTCCGTAGACTGTCAATTATTAGTTGGATATTGAACTGAAACATTTATTGATCTTTCAGTCTCTATTAATAAATGTCATGATGAAGAAAAATTTGCTGTGAAAAAGAAATGCTTATTAACATCAAGCTTGGGATTCTTTGATATACCTACGTATATAACACACATAGGCATGTGCATCCTCAAAATAAGTGAATATTTGGTGCTGTTTTGAAGCACAATAAAATATCTAGTGCTAAGGACTATAATATAAAATAAATGGAAGCACCAGTGACATATAGGTAAATTGACCACGTGATTGAACTGCAAGTGCATATTCGTGACAGAAACAGTGAGAAAAAACACGACACAAATCATTCTTATTATCTTCTGTGATTCTATTCCAGTGACGTCACATTCTTTCACAGAGGTCATTTTAAAAATCTTTTTGTGCTGCCGTCGATATGCAACAATGCACAGGTGGATACTGAAAGAGCAGAATTTATCGTAACCAACATAGGTTAGTGTAGTTAGACACAGATACCTAATTGGACATTCTATAAGTGTGCCACTGTGCCAGAAAATATAGTGGGTATCAACGTGCTAAGCAAGACAAGAGTGATATTGTAGGTTGCCATTATAAATTTCACTTATCGTAGAATAACATTCTGCTTCATTATTTGATAAAATTAACTCGTTTTTTAAATACTTTACGCCTATGAATTACTACATATTGTCTTATATATATTCACACACACACACACATACACACACACACACACACACACATACACACACACACACACACACACATATATATATATATATATATATATAAGGGGATTAAGAAGCAATTTTAATGAATGTTTTTTCTTTTATTTAATAGTCTATAACACATGTTCTTTGTTTAAAACAATTATTCAGTATCTTGGTTTTGTATTACATAAAACTGTTGTATTCGTTTACTTTTTTCTTATATATATATATATATATATATATATATATATATAAAGGCAAAATCAAAGAGTAGGAAGACTTATGCATGGGAACTTGCTGAATTTTCATCTTTAATTTTCACTATGATTATATATATATATATATATATATATATAATTAAAATATATTAGTCTACCTACTCTTTGATATGTCTTTGTATATATATATATATATATATATATATAAGCACACACATTCTGTCAGTCATGTTTGTCAGATAAGAGGGATTAGAATTTTTCATCTTAAAAAATATTTATCCTCTGACCAGTCAAAGGCCGTAATATGTGACCAAGACTATATAAAAACTGACATATTTTTTTAGTTGTAGTCAGGCATTCAGTGTGTATGCTGGTTGTCAAGAGTACTGGAAATATATCTAAACTGTTTCGTGTTGTTTCATGTGGTTCTCAGTGAACCCTAAGTGGAAGCTCTGGATAGCGTTCTATCTATGGATCATATAGAACTAAACTGTAATGACGCTAAACTGAATTGTTTGGAATTAACTGTTTTTCCTTTAACTGTTTAAACAGAGTAATTATGCTAAACAGAATTGTTTGAAATAGATTTGTTTTGATATTTAACTGTGTGTAAATGAAAAAAAACTCTACTAATAAAAAACTGGATGGTTTGAAACTTCAATCAAAATGATTTAATTCGGTCTTAAATGACCCGAAAAGGGTTGATTTGCCGTAAAACAGAATCATCCAACATTAGGAAAGCAACTAACTCGGTTATCTTCACAGAATAGGAACACTGCTGTTCTTTTTTAAGAATTACTTAGAGATTAAATAATCCACGAAGGTTGATATGCCATTGAATCATAGAACCCAAACCAGGCTGTGGGTAAATAGTAGAGCAGAATTTGAAGCTTATCGTTGATAAGAAAAACGGGCTAGAAGTCGTACTCCGTTTAGAAATTAACCTTCGGTCGCATCCTATCGATGAGATTGACTAAATTTGGTCAGTAAACTGTATATCATTTTTATTCAATTATTGTTTTTTTTTATTATCTTGGCTCAAATATGTTTTCTTACGAGGTTTTACTCGATGAGAGTTCTTGATTTTTTTTCTTTGCGAGGATAGGATAAATATTTTTACTCTGTTTTTTCCTCTTTTAAAATCATTAACTGGAACAAAATGATTAAAGACAAAAAAGAAAAGGAATGAAATAATTTTTTTTTTGGTTTGTTTGTTTGTTTGTTTTTCACTCTCGATTATGATTTGATTTAAATAATATTTATTTGCTTTAAGCTTTCTCACACAAAAAAAATATCCTTTCTTGTTCATTTCCTTTTTTTTTTCAGTTATTTATTTTAATATTTTATATTTATTAGTAACATGTTTTCCTTTATTTGAGCTTCTTTTCTTTTCCCGCTGTCTTCTTGTTTGGTCATATTATGTTGATTTCGTTTTGTTGTTGCTTTCGTCGTCGTCCTTGTTTTTGTTGTTAGTGTTTAGTCTTAAGATTGAGTTTGAATTTAATTAGATTTCAGCGCATGCGCAGTTGTCCAGGTTTTTCCTTAAAAATTCCCCGATGTGTCCTTTTTTCACGAAAATATAGTAATTGTTTCAAACCGTCTTCAATAAATGAATCTACGAAGAGGACACAAAGAGAGAGAGAGAGAGAGAGAGAGAGAGAGAGAGAGAGAGAGAATTAAAAGAAAGTGATGGCAGCAGTGGTAGTGGTGGTGGTGATTGAAGGGGTGGTAAATGAATACAGAAAAATTGAACACGCATGTGCTTTTGACAAAAATTCTAATTAAGATGGATCTTAATCGTTTATAGAGAGTAAGGACTTATACACACGCTCATGCAAACATGGGCAAATAAGTGCGATCCCATAAGCAGAAATGCAGAGACATGTCTGTACCTTTCACACGCCAGTAGACATAAACAGTGATAGAACTGTATTTTCTTGAATGCAAACACCATATGATACTGTTAATATTGAATGGTTAGCTATTATCTGCGGTTTTGAGTTCAGCTGTTTCACTTGCTTACGGTTAAAATCAGAAAGTTTACGGAGCCTAGAATATACTGATTGCATCCCTTGCCGAGTGGTGCCACTGCCCTCACCAAAAAGGAGTGTCCTAGGTATGACACTAAACTGCGTATGATGGTAAGGCTCCAGTTGTAGTTGACATGGCGTTTAAACTAATCAGTCAATCTGTAATTTAAAAAGGTCCTATACAATGAATAATTGTGATAAAATTTTCGATGTATGATTTTATTTTAAAGGGTACTTCTTATAAACTAGCATAAAAGCAATCGAGTTTTAAAAAAATCATCAAAATATTTGCTTTTGTATCGCATCCTGACAAAGGAACGTGATTAATTCTGAGACGGGAAAAGACGGTTGTATCAGGTTCATTGTATTTTTAGAACCTACACCTGGTTAAACAAACAGTCATAAACAGCAGCTTCTAACACACACACACACACACACACACACACACACACATATATATATATATATATATATATATATATATATATATACTCGCAGAGCACGCATGTATATTTATAAAAGATTTTTACTTGCATTTTAGATTGCTGATCAGAATCAAACACACAAATACTAAAAGTGCAAAGGTCAAGTTCATTGCCTGATGCCTGAGGTGTCTTGTCGTTGCATTCATGTGCAGGAGGGTCTCTGCCTAAAGATTTACCTGTGTAATATGCTGCTCATGGCGAAAGGGTTAGGTAAATACTAAGGCCACAAACCCGGCTTCTGGCTTATATTCTGAAGTGCTTGGCTTCACATGGCCGCCCCTTCAAGCGGCACTTGTCCCTCGTTCTAACGATGCAAGGATCAACTTCATTGATGATGCATGAGTCTCCTCCTAAGACCAGGAAGGGAAGCCGACGGAGACTAAGAATGGCCTTCAATCCTCTATTCGAACGCTTGTGGATAGGTGGAAGCTTCACTTTGGTTTTGTATCGTATCCTGACGAAGAAGCTTGGTAAATACAGAGACAGGAAGAAGCAGTTGCTTTGGGGACACAAGCTATTTAGAAACTGCACCTGTTTAAACAACCAGACAGAAAGATCATCTCTTTACACACACACACACACATATATATATATATATATATATATATATATATATATATATATATATATATATATATATATATAGTGAGATAGAGTGAAGAGAGAAAGCACGTATATTTTTTATAAAAGGATAGTTATGCCTACCAAATATAGCGCGTATACCTATAGCATTTTAAGTCAGGTGTAATTAACACCTCTGAATGGATATTTTTTAAACTATAATTAAGGTGACAGCCAGTTGCCTTGTGTTTTTATGAAAGCCATCGTTTACCATAGCCAAGAAAGATAAAGATACTAGATACCAGATAAGAGATACGAGGGCACGATAGAATGAAGGTCTCGTCGATTTTTTGACGCGATATTTCAGTAACGATAACACAGATGACAAACTTCATTTTCTTATTGTTCTCTAGTAGGACACTTTTGCAGGTATCAATCTAAAGGATTTGATCAAGTAAAACGTCGATGTCTTGTTTTTCTATTTTTTTTATCAACAAGATTGTAAAAATGCTTAAACGAGGACGATCTAAAAAGTAATGAGACTGATTTTTTTTATTCAGTATTACTTTTTTTAAAAGATCATTGGCAAACCAAATGTAAAATCTGCTGATCAATATTGCCCTTGAACACGTGTAAAAATGTTTACTTTATAAATACCCTCAGAATGTTTTTAAAAAATTGAACAAATTAAATTCTGTATCAAAATTCTGTAACACGTTGTAGAAACATTTAGTAAGTTAGCACTGACTTCTATTGTAGTATCATGGTTTTAGAAGTTACAAGACATTCTTGACTGGCCAAAAGATGTGAAAGATGAACCCCGCTTCAGTCACATCATGAACTGAGGAATATGAGACAAAAAGAGTGATCATAAATTAGGGTTACCAACCTGAGAAATAAAATCTTTATCTTTCTTTTTACACACAAAATAATCTCATTACATTGTAGACACACTTTATTGCTAAAAGGATTACTTCTGAGGTTGTACAGCACCCTTGCTCTCTTGATCCGGGGCCTTATGACAATTTCCACTTCTTGAAAATCACGACCCACCACCGTGGTCACTAGTTGGAAACTGTCCAGAACCTGGAAAAGATCAGGACGAACCTATTGAAGAAAGTGTCTGTTTAAGATTTCCGACATGGTTAATAAAGTGGGAACGTCTTTATCTGAGTGCGACTATTTAAAATGGAATATTACTACAACCATAGTTACTCCTTGAGAGCTTTTCACATGGAGTTTGTGTGGCAGCAAGTCTTCTCAAGTTTTCAGGACTCTTCTCAGTATTCTGGCCGATCTTAATAATGTAGTTGTTGGGATGGTTTCCACTCATCCTCTTATTTCCAAGTCCTCCAGTCCCTTTATTAATCCTTTAATGATGGTACCAAGAGCACCAATACTTGCTATAAGCGTTTCTTTCATGTTACACCGTTTGTTTTTTTTTTTTCAATTACCTAGCAAGATATTTATCATCCTTTTCACTTTTTTTAAATTTTACTCTGTGGTCAGTCAAGACAGCAAAGTCTACAATTCTGCTATATCTCTTTTTTTGTTGTTGTTGTTGATTATTATAAGGTCTAGTCGTTTGGCTAAGATTAGGTGATCCGTTTATACCTGAAAAACCCAGAGTAGTTTGTGTGTCTCATTCTCCAGGACAGATGCTCAGTTGTGCATACACAATTTGCTCGTATGGTCAAATTTAAATTTCTTGCACAATACCCGGTGGATCAGTCCTGTCTTATTACCATTATTCCTTGCAAGTTTTTCATACCAGCGTTTGCTGATTGTCTTTCACTGGCGTCTGAGTGACATCAAATCTACTCAGGTCAACAGGCCCCTTCTCAATATTCTGTTCGACCTCTACAATGCAGTAATTTCGATGGCTTCAAGTTTTCCTCTTATTTCCATTTCATCTTGCTCTTTTAATAAACCTTTAGGGATCGTTCCAATTGCACCAATTATTATTATTATGATTATTATTATTATTATTATTATTATTATTATTTTACTTGTTTTTTTGTTTTTTGTGCTGCTGATATAAGAGCTTCAGTTTGTGTTATAATGTATCCTTTTCATAGCCATGTCCAGGTCTTCTCATATGAGATTTTGTCAGTTTTTTTTTTCGCTTGAAAGAGCCGTACAATTTATTTTTCTTTCCATTTCTCTTTCCTAGATTTTTGTTCTGTTCGTCCTTACGTTGTCAGTGCTGTAACTCGTGAATGTAATTAGTATTTCTTTGCTTTTTTCCTAGTAGTTTTCGGGGGTTCGAATTGATACATCCATGCTATCTTCCATGCTGGTTAGTTCTCTTCCGCCTTCTTAGTGTACAAATATTATAACCAAATAATTATTATTTTACTGATAAATGATAGACCATTCCCTACTCTTACAAATCCATAATTAAAGTCAGTCTATTCTGGATAACTATGCTTATTTAATAGTAAATGATTTCCATGAGTCGGTATCGACACATTGTCTATAAAGGCTCACCTGATGATCAGTCACGTGAAACTCTGTCGTGAGTATTAGTTTTCACCCTGTTTTATTGTTTATATATATATATATATATATATATATATATATATATGATAAATGAGTAAATGATAGAATTAAACGCCGTTATACACATTAATAAATATTATTTTTGTAGCTTGAGTGAAAGTTTGTTGAAAAACAAAACTTGCAAAAACTTTTTGTACGAGAAGATAATATAAATCTGAGCATAAATATTTTCAATATTTACATTACAAGAAAGAAGAGTTCATACAAGCAGTTTGCAGTTGCCTAACTCAAATTGATATATATTGTGTGTGTAAAAGATCTTTGTGTGAGTACACTTTGTGGGAATGACGTTATATTTATGCATTCATAGGTACGCAGATGTAGCTACAATTTTAATCAGCAGAGGAGAGATTGAAATAGAAAGCTAATAAGTTAATGTAAATGATATTTTTATTTAATTTAGAATTATTAAATGAAGTTTAAATTAAATGCAAACTTGAAGGAAAAGAATGTTAGATTTTCACTTAAAAGAAATAAAATCAATTGTATTGAGAAGCTTCACGAAATGAATCCGTAAATCTTCTATATATTTTATCGATTTCATTGCTTTTTAATAAGATTGATGTTGGCTCGAAATGAATTTAAAAAGTTTGATTTATCTATGATTCTAATGGGTTAAAGATATATTCAAAACAATGTAGAAGAGAAAGATTTCTTAGATAATTTTGTGCTTTGATCTTTCAAATTTTTCTTGGTAAGACAAATATTCTTGAATATCAAGGAAATTCTAAAACAAGTGCGGAAGCACCGATTGGTCAGTATAGATACAAAAATATAGACACAAAAATTACAGCTTCTCGAAACTCATTTTGCTAAAAAAAACAACACTTTTTTAGTATTGAAATCAGTTTATATATATATGAAACATCAACTGATTTCCATACTAAAAAAGTATATGCCAGGGTCATTCAAAAACTTCTTAGCCTGAACATACTCATTTTTAACGGGGATCTTGGGGATGAGCAAACTATCTGAAAGATCGTTTCTAAACATAATAACACTACTGCACCATCGAAAATAAGACACTTCTGACTCTCCGATTATAGATTAAAACTTTTTAAACGCATCTTATATATATATATATATATATATATATATATAAATTAGAATCTTAGAATAGACTTAAAATGAACGATCCATAAAGAATATTTGACTAAATTCAAATAAGGAGCTCAATGTATGGCGATGAATATATAATAATATAAAAAATAACATACAGAGCAAATATATCGTTAATATGAAATAAATCCCAACAGGTGTAATCCATTTTAAATCTATTTCAACAATCTGCTTGCCAGATTGTTTCTTCAAATGGTGAACAATTTTTGATGAAGTTTATATATATATTTATATATATATATATATATATATATATATATATATAGTTTGATTTGGGGACGTTCGTAGTGTGATGATTATCGTCGAAAGGAACTCGGTGAACTGTATTCGAATCCTTGACATGTTTTTTTTGTATTTCATATTGCACTTTGAAAAACCATCTTTCAGATAGCTTGCTCATCCCCAAGATCCCGTGTTGGTCATTTTATTGGTTGTATTTTACGTCATATTAACCCTTGTTGATTATTTAAAGCCAAATCTGTTAGCACATATGTATATTAAATATATATGATTTATAAACGAATAGGTAGTTGGAAACATTTTAAACCATGCTGAGCTCATTATTATTATTTTTTTTTTTTTTGGCAAACAGTTAAATGATTTCACGTAATGTTTTTTAACACAAACAATTCAACCACAACCCATGAACTCTAACATATATGACCAATGCGAGTCAGTCTGGAACTGCGAGTTAAGGCGATGAAGAAGTACTTCATTCTCCCCAGAGCTCCTTCACTAGAACTTCCCCATCAGATGGGTTAGTGTAATATCCAGGACGCTAGTTGGAGGGGTTCTTACTCCACTGGAGTGTGTGTGTGTGTGTGTGTGTGTGTGTGTGTGTGTGTGTGTGTGTGTGTATGTGGACCATTGTACATAAAATCATATGCCCATGTGTTTATCTGCACGCGAGCATTAACCCTGACCTAATCTTACAACTCCATGATTAAAAGAAAAACATCGAACGACCAACACACGCACAGAAAGAGCAAATTCATCGACTAATTTAAGGATTAATCAGTTCAATCTAACAAATACAGATGCTTTTAGAAACAATCAAATGACAGTATAAATTCATTAACAGCTCCAACTCTCTCTGCATTTGCCTTCGAATGTACACAATAACACAAGCACATCTAAACCTCCGCCATCTCTCTCGCGCATAGATACACTTGTATGGACACATGCATTTGACTGTAGACACAAGCATGTAACGTATGATCGATTTTTCCCGCCACTCCGAGAGATATTGGCGGGAATTGTTCGCCTGCAGTCACTGCATTTTGTTTTATGTCGGATTGAGTTTGAGAAGATTCATAGCCTCTCGCACACACACACACACACACACACACACACACACACACACACACACACACACAAATGAGCTTTTCGGCAAATGTTTTCGCTCATAATTAAAATGTTTCTAGTTTTTTTTTAATCGTTTCTTTGTTGGTTTTATTTTGATGTCCGAACACCAAGTAAGGTGTGCTGAAATATTTAGATACTAGTTGCAGTACCATCTTTGTTGACTAAAAGGTCAACACTGAGATCGCAGACAACGATGAAATTCAGAGAGTAAATAATGTCTCCTCTTTTTGAATGATGACAACATTTTTTTACAAAGTATTTCAATGATTGATTGATTTTAATAGCATGTCAACCTTCTTTGGGTTATTTTATGCCGAGAGGTTACGGAATCACGATCATTTTATATTTATATTTACATTTTTGTGGAATCTTTTTTAAGAGGTCCTATCGACCTCGAATAATTTTTCAATAGAGCTATTTGAATCATACATGGAATACTACTAGACACTACCATTCAGGGTTTGAGTGGACCTTGGATTAATGATCATGAAAGGGTAGTCAACATTCCTCAGAATTACAAATCTTGAAATTTACCATCTGATTCATTTTAGTATCATATCAATGACACACAGTTTTTAGGGTTCTTGCGTCTCTGCAGAGGATACAGTTAGCGTATTGTAAGCACTATTGACAATTAAAAGTTTAGAGAAATGGTAAAGTTTTTAGTTGAACCAAATTATTTTTGAATACCTATTATATTTAGAATAATAGCATTTTTGACTTGTTTTATGTTTCTTTTTCTGTTATGTTTTGATCGGTTCTTTCTCCTGTCAATAGCTGGTGTTAAATCTGTTGATGGTTACTTTGCTATATATAAAGTAATAAGTAAAGTGTGCGAACGGAGTCGAGGGCGACCCGAAGGCCCCCTTTTCAATAACTGCAACACCGAGGAATAGGGGAGATCACAACTCCTTTCCCTGGATTACTCCACTTTACCTGTGCTGGGTGTTACGCAAAGGGGCATCAAGTATCATTTCAGAGTCTTTAGTATGATTTGACCTGTAATTGAATCTCGGTCTCCCGGGCCATTAAGCGAAAACTCTTTCCATATGAACTTGTGTGTTTTTTTTTTAATAATTTGATTGTTCTCAATTCGTTTCGTCCTTTGTTCATCTTTTGGAGAAAAGTTTTTTTTCAAGCTCTTCAGGAAGTTTTTAAGATAGTTTTTGAGAGTGGAAATGCCGTAATTGAAACAACGGAAAATGAACTGGTGATATATGTATTTATCTACTTGCTGAAGTTCAAGTGTCTTCAATTGATATTTATATATCTGCTCACTCAAGACACTGAACTTTTCATTTAGGAAGTATACGTTAAACATGGGAGGTGGGTGTTTCAAATTAGCCACGGTTTGCTTGGTTTATTTATTTAGGTGTTTATGTGTCACCCTTCATCTGTCCACCCTGTTTCAAAGAAGCACCTTCCAAAATATAGCAAAACGTTCTATTCTAATAAAAGTTTTCGGTACCTATTCATTAACCGATGAGAATAAACCGGATATTAAATCGAGTTATATTCAAATCTTTTTGTAATTTTTACTAATAGTTCTAGCTTTCAAAATCCTGATTTTTTTTATTTACTCCATCTGCTGTTGAGAACATATAGACACTATTTTCCAAATGTCTGTATCAAAAACTTGTTTTTACACGGGTACGGATAATAACAATACATTACCGGGTACAAATCAATTTTATAAGCCTGAAAAATCACTCCAAGACTCATACGGCAGGGCTAAAATCCAAACCTTTACAACAGAGTTATCAATTAGTGGTATAATCGATATGTATCACTTACCATAACGCCAGCTGACTCCTGCAAACATTTCCAACTTAAACTCGTGTTTAGTGAATATATCTAACAAATTTACATAGAAATTAATATAGAATTATAAAACTGTTAATAATTATTTAGTTAACTCAATAAAATTCGCCGTTTCCAATAATTGATAACTGACTGTAAACACTAACTGAAACCGCACAGCCCCCATGAAGCCAGTCAGAAAACTATGGTATGTTGTTTTCGGTGCAATTTTATGAGAACGCAGTAGATTGTAAAGTCATATGTATTTAAGCTCAAATGGGTAAGATTTGCATGTTTCATCTATTTTACCAGTATTTTACTGAACGCCTAGGAGTTGACTTATACCGCCAGTGAATGCCTAACCTAGAATTTTGCACAAATGGTGCCAGGTCAACATGTACGCAACATAATAATCATTTTATTAAGAGAAATATTTTTTTGTAGTTTGGAAATTCAAATGCTTTCATTTATTTACGTTTTGCAGCAATATGGTCTGTAAATTTTTACGAAGTATAATAATTGCACAGTTAAAAACAATAAAAAAATTCTTTGAGATGGGCCATTGGTGATTTATATTTATATTTCAAAATTTTCTGTATTAATAACTTGATATATAATTAAAAATATAATAAATAATAAATAATGATATACAAGCTTACGAAAAGAAAAAACGAAAAAAAATTGAAGGTTCAGTTTTGTGAAGCAAGTATCTCATTTTTGTAAGTAAATACATTCATTTTATTTTTTAATGTTGTCAACTTTTTAGGTTGATTGTTCAATTTGCAATAAGGCTCACTTTGCCGGTTCGTCTTCAGGTCAAGCCATGAAAACGTATTAAAGTCATCTATAATCAAAATCGCCTGTTTAAAGAAAAGTAAAACATTTTTTTATAAAGATTTTAAATGAATTATAAAACATAGATATTTATTTTAGTCTAAGTTTCCTTATAACCCGTTTTATTTTTATCATGGAATTTTAAAGCAGAATTGGCAAATTAGAAAACCATATCGGGAAAAATCGCTAGATTTGTTTGATTAAATCCTAAACTATCAAGAAGCCTCTTTGAAACAAGAGGAAACGATTTTATGTCACACACAGACCCAGAAGAATTAGCAAACAAATAAACATACTCACAAGCTTCACATATATATATATATATATATATATATATATATATATATACAAGATTGGTTGGTTTCAACAGCATGTCAACTCGTCTGCGGTCATTTCAAATAGAGAGAGGAGAGAATCACATTCATATTTTTATTTTAGATGTTGTTTCTTAAATGGTTTTTGTTTTGGCTATATTAGGTCAGGTCATATGATTTGATACACGATTCTATTTACACCCACCCACCCACACACACACACACACACACACATATATATATATATATATATATATATATATATATATATATATATATATAAAGTATTTCTAAGCGAATAATTTGTTGGTAACATTATTCTAAAACAAGCCAGAGCTCACTTGTTTACTCACAGTAATATGATTTTTTAAGAATCTATATCTAACACTAATAATTCTATTTTATATTTCTCATTTTTTTTCACGAAGTTAAACGGTTCCGAGTAGTATAAATCATTGTATAGTTCTATATGCCCCATAGATAGGATTCTAGCTGGTATTACTCTACAGATCTAAGAAAACATAGGAGTAATGGTAATGAAGGAGTACTGCACGTTCCTCAAAGCTCAAGGCTTGAACATCTCGAGTAAATGGTTAAGCGTCATACCTAAGAAAGGCGGTGGGGGTTTAATCCACTGTAGAGATGTAGATGGCGTATTCTACAGCCCCAGTTGTCAGGGTGGGGATTTGGTCTTGCATATGACCCTATCGAATACGAATAATTTTTAAACAGATATATTTTACCCATAGATGGTACTCTAACAGTAACTAACACTCCAGGTTAGAGTGGACCTAGGAGTAATGCCAATGAAAGAGAACTTCACGTTTCGTAGATCTCCTGAACTGGATACTCACCATCAGATGCAGTTTAGTGTCATATTAGGGACACACTCTTAATTTGGGATAGAATCAGGGGATTGAGTCGGTGCATTCCAAGACCCGTCGATCGTGCGTATATATGGAAGGACTTTTCTAGCAAACAAAAGAAAAAGGAAAGACGGAAGAATCTGGTAGGTGTTAGCACTTATATAACGAGAATAGAGACTAAATTAGAATATGTTCTCTTGCAATATCCTAAACTTCTTTTGAATAGGTTAAAAAAATGTAAAAAATCGAGCGTAATATTCATATCTGATTGTCAATTGCATCTCAACTATCCCGACAAAATCGAGACAACATTCCTAGAGTATTTGAATTGTTAGCACAAAATTCGATATCTTTGCGTATTTTATTAAATGCTTGCTGTTGGCTTCTTTGGTTCCCGCCCTCATAGAATAGTTATTTAGAGGCGAGTATGAGAAATTGGAAAGAATAATTAGCTATTATCACACTTATGGGCGTAGGCGAAAACGCGTCGTTTAAATACCCGGCAATATGAAATCTCGTTCAGCGTAATCAAGCATTGTGATTGGTCGTTATCGATAATTTTGGTTTGTGCTCTCGTTCAGCTTCTTCTGGTGGCGACATCTGGCGGGGACAACGAATAATTGGGCAACATTTCTTAAGAAAAAGACGAAATTAAAGAAAATGAATAAAAAAAAAGTGCAGGATGAGACAAAGAAAAAATAAAAGAATGAAAGAGGAAAAGAATGAGTGGAAGAAATAAATATATTTTGAGAGAGAAAAAATTGGAGGAATAAAGTTGACAATTTATTCGAAAAGATAATGAGGTTTTCAAAGAGAAAGATGAAGGGGAATAATAATAATAATAATAATAATAATAATAATAATAATAAGAAGAAGAAGAAGAAGAAGAAGAAGAAGAGAACTTGCCGAATTGTTGACTTCGCTGTTCAAACAAATCACAGAGTAAAATTGAAAGAAAGTGAAAAGAAGTATAAATACCTTGACCTTGCTAGAGAATTAAAGAAACTGTGGAATAGGAAAGTGACGTTTATACCAATTGTAATTGGTGCTCTTGGTACAGTCACCAAACGATTGATAAATGGACTGGAGGATGAGTGGAGACCATCCAAACTACAGCATTATTGAGATTGGCCAGAAAACTGAGAAGAGTCCTGGAGACTTGAGGAGACTTGCGGTCAATCAAACTCCAGTGAAAGGCCCTCAGCTAACACTGATGTGAAAAACTCTCAAGGAATAATAATAATAATAATAATAATAATAATAATAATAATAATAATAATAATGAACATTTAATCACAGACTGAGCGAATGAGGCAATCTGGCACAAAGGAGTATAATATTAGACATGACTGGGTGGAAACGATGATCTACTGGGAATTATGCAAAAGATTAACATTTTACTATGCTACCAAATGGTATTTGCATAAACTTAAATCTATCCTGGAACATGACGCACATAAAATAATTTAGGATATTGATTCAGAAACGGATACCCCAGTTTCATCCAAAAGGCCCGACGTAGAGTTAATACAAACAACAACGACAAAAGACTTTGTCATCCTATGGATTTTGCTGTGAGAGTGGATCAGAGATTAAAAATGAAAAAGATAGAAAAATACCGAGATCTTGCTGTAACAGCGGACCGCGGAATAAAAATGAAAGAGAAAAATACCCGGATCTTGCTAGAGGCGAGACAGCTGGCAATATAAAGGTGACGGTGATACCAACTGCAGTAGGGGCACATGGAACAGTCCCTGAATGCCTAGAAAGGAGACTGGAGATATTGGAAGTACGAGGAAGAATAGAAAGCATATTGAAAACAGCATTGTTAAGATGAACTAGAATACTCAGACGAGTCTTGAAGACCACAAGGAGATTGCTGTCACTCCGACTCCAGTAAAAAATGACCAGTTAGAGCTAGCGCAAAAAACTTCCATGCAGTAAAAATCATTTGTGAATATATCTTGAATCGTTTCTAAAATATTAGTATATTTCCCATCGGTATATGTTCGAATCAAAGTCAGTATTTGGAATACTGATTTTATAAACAGGTAATCCCTTCACACTCGGTCGAATCAAATAATACAATTTATATCACTATTTCCTTCTACTGGCTTTGTGTCTTTTCACAAAGAGTGCCAATTTAGTTGGGTCTGCTTCATGGTTGAGATAGATAATTATTTCCCACTTGTGGCAGAAATCGGTGGTCGAAAACTGGTAAAAACCAGGATTTCAATTATTGATTTTCTGGGTAGACAGACCCCCTTCACATTAGATAGTTTGGCAATACAATCCTTGCTTAGTTATGCAGTATAGGAACTACTTTTACTATCATTTTATAAAGTGTCTGCTTTATTTTCACATTCTATAGGCATAAAATTAACTTTTTATTCTATAGGAACAACTTTCGTTCTTACTTTATATACGTAATACTTTCACTCTTTTATTATATTTGTATTATATTTACTCATATTACATTCGCAATATTTTTTGGCTTAGATTTTATACATAGTTATAATACGTTTACTTTATAAAGCATCTGCTTTCATTCTTATGTTATAAAGATACTATTTTAACATTCCTCTTGTGTGTATTTATCAACCCTCCACATAAGCAAGATGTGGCACATCTTCATTTCTTAACAGGTTTGAGTTCAGAGTTTTTATTCTCATTAACAGGTTGTCGTGCCTAGGTTAAAGAGCTAAGTCTGTCTTATTATTTACCCAGAGATTGAAGAAGAATTACATGCCTAACTTTTCCCAAGCCTATTGGCGCTCTGAGAAATGCAAACAGCCTCGTCCAGAGTTTGTACTCGGGTCACTGTGCCTATTTGTTAAGACGATAACCATTATACCACGTGCGTCTCATTTTTGTTAACAATTATAGCATCAAATAATTATTCTTAATATTCATTATTTATAAAGAATTATATGTTTTCAAATAATTTTATTTAATCATAATTGTTTATACAATTTCCGGGTTTCTTTGTATACGCAGTTCTTATATCTTTATATTTTATAGCCCCTACTATCATTTTAAGCTACATAAGTAGTACTTTCTCTTTCCTGTAATATATCTGTACTACTTTCACTTTCCTCTGGTATAGGCACTATCTTTACTCTTACGTTGTACGTGCAATACCTCCATTTTTATGTTATATCAGAACAGCTTTTATATAACCTTATGTAGATATTTCATATTTATTTAATATAGGCACTACTTTTACTTTTATTATATAGGCACTACTTTCAATCTATTTATCTAGGCCCATTCTTTCATTCTTACGTCGTAAATACATTATATTCCCCCTTTGCTCATATTGGAGCTACTTTCAGTCTTATATTATATGTTCTCCTTTCATTTTTACGTTGTATAGGTACTACTTTCACTCTTGTTATATATGCATTATTTTCACCTAATAAGCATTACATTCATTCTTTTGCTATATACGCACTACTTTTACTTTTATGCAATGTACGCACTATGTTGAAAGTATTGCCTCTAAATTTTCACTACTTTCACTTTCATGTCATATACCTATAGTTATTAGACTTTTGTTTTACAGACACTTGCATGTTATATAACTTCTTCTTTCACTCTTACGCGACATAAGTATTATGTTAATATTTCTGTTCTATAATTCCAAAATATTCACTTTTCTATTATATAGGTTCTACTTTCCCTTTGAAGGTATATAGGTACCACTTTTATTTCCATCTTATGTGTCTATTTCGTTAGATGTGCAATGTTTTTCTGTTTTTTTTTTATAAAGGAGCTAGATATCTGCACAACTGTAAAATTGTATTTTATCATCCCCCAAATAATCCTATATCTTATATGGTCTACTTTCATTTTCACTTTCTTGTTATATCGACTAATTTGTACTCTGCGATCATTCTTACTTTATATATACCTTTCTATCACTTTTCTGTTAAAGAGACATTACTTTAACTTTCATCTTATAGAGCATTCTTTACAATTTCACGTTCAATAGACTCTACTTGAATTTTTCCTTACTTATGCATTTCTTTCATCTTTGCATTTTATATACACTATTTTAACTTTTCTGATATATAGGCATTACTTTCATTTTCATTTTATAGAATACTACTTTCAATTACATAATCTATTTAGCCTACTTGAATTCTTACGTTATATATATCCTAGGGTCACTTTTCGGTTATAACAGCATTACTTTCACTTTCATATTATACCGCACTACTTTCACTTTTATATTCTATTGGCTCTTCTTGAATACTTTCGTTACGTATGCACTACTTTTATTCTCACATTATACATACCTTGCTTTCACCTTTCTGCTACATAGACATTACTTTCAATTTCATATTATAGAGCAATATTTTCATTTTTATATTCTATTGGCTCGTCTTGAATTCTTTCGTGATATGTGCACTACTTGAATTCTTACGTTATATATACCCTACTTCCATTTTCTGTCTTATAGGCATTACTTTCACTTTCATATTGCATAGCACTACTTTCAGTTTCATGTTCTATAGGCTCTTATTTCGGTCATTCGTTATATATGCACTATAGTTGATGCTAACTTAATTATGCACTATTTTCATTCTTGCGTTTTATAATCACTACATTCACTCTTAAGATATTTGAAAAGTATTTTCACTGATGTTAAAATTCTTGTGGAAGGCCAAGATTTTTTTCTTTGATAAAAAATGTCATTGACATAACTTTTGATTTCTCAGGTTAAAAACGAAAGAAATACCATTCTTTCTCAATATAGAAATATACCAACATGATTAATCGGAAAAATGCTATCAATAAAAAAATAAATGAAACAAATTAGCGCAGTTGTTTCGTACTTGTCATTGAAGAACATAAGTAATATTCACCAATAGGCTATTCGATACTCATGTGATTTTTATGAGGCACAACACACCATAGTAATATATGCCAGACCTCGTATTCGTTTGCGAACCAAACGCCTTCATTAGAAAAAAATCCAAAAGTTTCAAAAAGAGTGAGGAAGCCATGGAGGGCGTAGAAGGTGGATAGGAACAGGAGGAGTTTTCTTTTCTTTTCTCATCTGGCGTCGTTATAATTGGACCCCGACACTGGCAGCAAAACATACGACGCTTGGTACAAAAGCCATTAGCGTTTTCTTTTTTTTTTTTTTTTTTTTTTTTATTATTATCATTCGGTTCCAGCCCGCAATCAGCGAGTTCTGAGCGTGAACGATGCTTAACAGCTGGGTGGGGAAATTAGTCAATGCTACATACGTGCATACGAGAAGGAAAGTGGTTTAGTAATGGTGCGTGCATTTAGAGCTGCATGTACTTGTTTGCAACTCATCTTTAATAGTATATACGTACACAGATGTCAGAATTTCCATACATCGTTACATGTAAGAGACATAGATTCCTCTCAGTACATTCTATTTTGCCCATAAAAAACACTAAAAATGTCTTTCTTTATATATATATATATATAATAAAATTCACAGGCAGGAATCCAAATAGGATCTTTTAAAAATGTCCAACGAAACATCTGCTATGAAAACGGATATTATTAGTTTGTACTTATTACCAAACTTCATGGAAACCCTGTAGCTATAGATATGAATAGACTTAGACTTTCTTTCTTGCTTTCTTTCTTTCTTTCTTTCTTTCTTTCAAACGTCTTCTGCTCTTTCGTCATTCCCCTTAAAGATAAGTATATTCCTTACCACTTGGAGTTTTTCGTTTTAGGAAATATAGAATTTGTTATCCAAAATAAACCCATACCTAAACATCTATCTCTCTCTCTCTCTATATATATATATATATATATACATATATATATATATATAGAAATATTATTTTTTTCCTTTGACCAGATTCAATGCACATACGCACACACAGACACACACTCACGCAAAATATATATTTACACACACGGAATTTCAGCAATAAATTGAGACCATGTAAAATTCATTCACAAATATGAGTTTTATGTACCCTTTCTTCATGCAAGCTTTTTAACATTGGATACGTGAAACTTAAAGTAACGAGTGAATTTTGTTATGTTTTGATTTATTTAGAAATATTATGATATTTCTCTATGCATAGAACTCAATATGTTACTGGTTTAGACCGTTTTTAGTGATATATTTAATACACACACACGTATATATATATATATATATATATATATTCTCATGTTATTTAATATTTGATTGCATTTGTATTGTAATTTTATTTTTGGTTACAATATTTCAATCTTGTAGAGTCTGGTGATAAATAATAACTAATAACATTCTTTTTGGTTTTATGGTATTTCACTGGTGTACTTATTTATAGGTGATACTTTATATGCATCAGTGACTCCTGACGTATATACAGGTGCCTATTAAAATATTTCTGCTTTTTATTTAAGTCACAGCTCTATATTTTTCAAGCAAATTCATTTCTTTGCATATGTTTTTTTCCATTATACTAGCACTTTAGCACTTTTTAAATATGTTGGCGCCAGGTTCTACCGTGTCTGGTGGTTGTTCACTTCCGAGATTTATTTCCAGAGAAAAACGGCCCCCATTTAAACACTTCCACCATTTCTTTTTCAATCCAATATTTCATTTACTTCTGGTTTTCTGAGATCTGCAAGCAGCATCCGAAGTTTTGAGGCCCAGTTTAAAATGATGCCTCAAATTTGACACCGGCTTGTCATTAGAGATTAGTATACGCTGAATGTATTCCTCTCCTGAACAGTAAGACCTCTGCCAAAAAATGAGTGACCTGAGTATGACACACAACTGCATTTGATGGTGAGGTTCCTGTACTGAAGATCTACGAAGTTTCCAGTACCAATTCATTGCCATTACTCTCAGGTGTACGCTGACCCGGAGTAGTATAATCTATTAGCGTCCCATCTACGGGTCAACTAGATCAGACAGAGTGAACAAAAATCGTAACCAACAACCACATAGAAATGTAAATATGAACGCAAAATGAACACAATTCCCTAGCCTCTTGGCGGAAAATAACCCGAGACGACATATGACATTAAAATCAATTAATCTGTTTCCCTACTTGATCCAAAATATTTTCCAAAAATAAAACCTTGAAACACTGGCCCAAGCCAGCAAGAGTCGCAGAATACACAGACTGCATCTCGGCAGAGTGGTTAAACTCCTCCCACCCAAGGAATGTCCTAGTTATGACATTAAACAATCTGATGGTGGGGTTCCAGTAATACTTGAGCTTTAGGAAGTGCGGACTACCCTTTCATTGTCATCGTCCCCATGTACACTCTGGCTTAGAGTGGTAGCACATGATAAGGTCCAATCTATAGGTCAAATAGAACTAAACTGTCTGCTTATGCTAAACTAAATGGCTTGAAATAGAACAGTTTTGACTTTTTACTGAGTACATATTTGAAGATAGGAATATCTTGAATCGTGTTAACTTTTATCAAACTGACTTAATTCGACGTTAAATGACCAGAAAAAAGTTGATACACCGTAAAACAAAACAACGAATAAACTAACAAACCATCCTTAAATCCTTTAATAATATAATTTTTTCACGTTTCAGTTTAGTGGGTTTTATGTGGTTCACTTTGTCCTTTCATTCAGTCATCAACTTTTATTTACTAAACCTGTGAACTGCTACTATATCTGGGGGAAGAGCAGATGAGCTTTCTATAGAAATTGGTTTCTCACTCATGCTTCTTTGAAAAATGTAGGTTAGGATTCTTTATTTAATGACATACCAACCTTTGTGGGTCATCTAATATCAAAGACATCCTTGTAGAAGGAAAGTAGTGTTACTTTTTTAACCTAAAGCTGGAGGAATAAGAGGGAATACACCTTTCCCAAAGGTATATGTCTGGAAAAGGAATTTAATAGTGCTACTTGAGTTAGAACCTGTTTACAACAGTTTTGCAGTTCAGTATGGTAGCCACTCTATCTTAGGGAATCCCACTTTTTTGATAAGTATACACTTTGATGACGACAGACAAAATTTCTAACAGTGAACTAATAATCATAGCTAATAATTTTAATGATACAAAGCAAATTTAAAGAACTTCTCAACTATTAAGATACCTATAAACACTTAGTTTTCTCTCAGCTATTATAAAAAAAAATTGTATAGGAAAACAAATTGTTTTGGTTCGACCATTGAGTGGAACTGCTGAATGTGGTAGGGTTCGTCTGAACTCGGGTATTAATCCGCCTCAGTTGTCCAAGAAAAATTGTCGGTCATCTTGACTGGGTTTCGTGTCATGAACAAGAGAATTTAAAGTATTCAATTGTCTTTATCATTGAAGTTATTTGAATTGACTTGAAATTTTCACGTAAACAGATTGAAAACAAAACAAAGCGGCCTTGTTAAACACGGCTTTGTTTCAAGAAACAATAGCTTAGTACGAATCAATATCAGAACCTAATAATAAAGAAAAAAACGTATCTACATCAATAACGTAAAACTTGCCCCGGGTCTTTCTAGGTATTTATGGTTTAGGGAAGAAAAAATTGAGGCAACCATCGTCAAATTGAAACAACAACGCAGTAACTTATTTTCTTGTTTGTCCTCATGGGCTCGTTTTTGTTGAAAAGACAATGGAAACAATGTAAGCTTTGTTCTAGACAATATGCGTTCTGACCAGATAGGCGTCAGGCGGTCGGAGAGGCCCACAGCTATGGTGTTACCGAGGATATAGCCGCATAGTCACAGATGAATGTCACTGTCGTTTGTCGAAATACCCGCTTAAAGATAACTGTCTTCAGCGAGGAAAAAGGTGTTTAGTTTATGATGACGACATAATAAGCTAGGAATATTGCATTGTGAAAACGTCTGGCCTCAAACCATAATGCAGAAAGTCTAAATTAAAAGGACGTATTATTTTTTAATTATTTTCTGATAGTTCTCAGGTATTAGTCTATAGATGTCCATACATATAAATTCTGATATTTTTAATGATCTTCTACACTCAACTCTATCTATCTATCTATCTATATATATATATATATATATATATATATATATATATGTCTTTGTCTGTCTCGCTCCATATATACATATACCGTTATCACTTTCTTTCTTCTGAATAAAATCTTTTGAATTATCTTTTACTTTATTGATAAACATCCAGTTTAGTTCAAACTTATATCTGTGTGTCTTTGTATGTCAACCTTTCTCTCAGTTACTGCATATACTTCTAATCAGTCAATTTATATATCTCTCTCTGTCTCTCTGTCTCTCTCTGTTTCTTCGTTATTTCTTGCTCTCTGTCTCTGTCTCTCTCTCTCTCTCTCTCTCTATATATATATATATATATATATATATATCTTTAAATGTGTGCTTTTGTCTGCGCTTTTGTCTTTAAATGTGCGCTTATATCTGCGCTTTTGTCTCAAAATTTTATTCACGGGAATTTCTGGCAGTTTTTCGTACACGCTTATGCTTATCTTAAAATTCACCCCTGAAAGCTATCTATCTATCTATCTATCTATCTATCTATAACCTTTTTATCTGTTTGAAAATGTTCATATGATGAAAAGCGAAAGGTTACATAGGATACATACAACTTCAGATTTTCAAATCGTATTTCTTATTTCATATCTATCTATCCATCTATCTATCTATGAAATTCAAAATAAATATATCTCTCTATCTATATATGAATATGAATGGCTATATCTCTCTATCTTTAAAGAATCAAAAAAATGGTATTTGAAGCCGCCTTGGTTAACAATCAGTATTATAAGGTAAGGATCAAGGGTAAAGTGGAGCAATCAAGGATTCGGTGTGGTAGCTATTAAAAAGGGAGCCTTCGGGTCACACTTGACTATGGTCGCTAACTTTTACTTTTTTATCTATGTGGGATTTATGAATTTAATTAGTCTGATGGTAACAACTTCGAAAATCTTTCTGATGCGTACATTTACTTCAAATTTACAAGATTGTGCACTTTTAATATAAAATTTTAAATGATTTTGAAAAGAAATACCTACTGTCTGTTATCAACAATTACAAAGATTAAAGCATAAAACCTCCTGTGAGACTCGAACTCACAAACAATGGTCGTCAAGCGTAGCTTGATTAACATTACGCCGGAAAATATGCAGAAAAGGTAATAAATGTTAGATGATTTAATGTTTCATAAATTTGACAATAACTCTGATTGACTCATACAAACGCAGTCATGTCTGTATGCATGTAGAAAGCAATATATATATATATATATATATATATATATATATATATATATATATATATATATTCAATTTTGTTAAAACAATAGAGGTTTCGTGTCTTTGTGAGATTCTTTGGTTGGCGAATAATTATGCCTTCTTCCGACATCGAAACGTTGTCACAAATATTAATGAGTCGGCCACAGAAGATGAAAAAGTGCAAAACAGTATGAGTCCGATATTGACGCAGGTCACCAATGTAGAACGCTGTGATCATTAGCAATGCAATCGGAAAAGGGGACAAGATAACTTTCGAGATCCGACAGAAAGGAAGCGGCACAAGGAGAGACAATCACCGCGCGACGACGACGACGACGAAGAAGAAGAAGAAGAAGAAGAAGAAGAAGAAGAAGAAGAAGAAGAAGAAGAAGGCGTCGAACATGTTAGTGTTGAGGTTGAAAATTAGCAATGGTAGCGAGGGCCAGACAAATTGGGAAGAGAAAACGTGAAAGAAAAATAAGTCGAATTAGACGAGACGGTGAAGAAGGAATAGAAAATCGGGAAAAAGCAATAAGAAAGGATAATAAAGAAAAAGTAGATGATCAAGTAAATAAAAGAAAATAGGTGAGAGGGGATTGTTTGAAACAAGGAAAGATAATAAGGAGGGAGAAGATATGTTGTTGTTGTTTTTTAACGGCTTATAAACCCGTCTAGGGTTATTTTATACCTAGAGGATGTTCATTATACGTTGATCTTTGCAATTTTTGTGTAGATTTTTTTAAGAGTGGCTCTTTCTTGCACACGATCGAATGCTTTTTAAAAAGATATATTAATGAAGGTGTCCTTAAGGTGGTTTGATTTTATGATGAGTGATTTGGCTCAGCATCTAGCTTAATAGCTGCTGATGGTGTCTTTTAACTTAACCCGCTTAAAAGACACCATCAGCAGCTATTAAGCTAGACGCTGAGCCAAATCACTCATCATAAAATCAAACCACCTAAAGGACACCTTCATTAATATATCTTTTTAAAAAGCATAATAGCCACTGAAGGCGTCTTTTAAGAGGTTTAAGCTGATTGATTTATTTAGCTCTACATTCTGCTAATTTGCTGCTGAAGGCGTCCTTTAAGTGCTTTAAGCTTATGCTGATCATTAAGTTAGTGTGAGTTTTATTTTTTACATTGGTAAAGATAGTTTTAATTTCAGCTTTATAAATTGAATCTGGCTTTCTAAGAACGGGAAGTAATAGAATAGGGAAGAATAGAGAGAAACAGTAAGAAAAAAAAACGGTAGAGGATAATAAATTGAATGAAATGGACAAACCATCCTTCCAAGAAAAAAAGAGTTTTGAATGCATCGATCTTGGTAACAATAATGATTATGATGATAGTGATAATGATGAAGGCAGTCGAATAATTGTGGCGATGGGTGGTCATGTTTGGTTGGGGAAGTCTAGATGATGACGATAGTTCGAGCGGTAGTAGTGGTCTTAGCAGTGTTGCAGATGCCTTCTATATTAACGACGATAATGGAGATGGGCGCGGAAGATTTTCCAAGGTACTCCAGTGATTTATATGCAATCTCCCAGTGGCAAGTTCCGCTAATGGGGACTCGTTACTAAATACTTGATGAAGTCGCAAAGTCACCTCCACCTCCGTCACTGCGACCATGGACGCCACCATCGCTGCATGTGTAATCTATGACGGGGACAAGAGATGGTGGTGTTGCTAGAATTTGCGACAGCGGCGGGTGGTTGATGTGGTTCCCTTCCCAGAAGTCCCTGGCGTCGCCAAAGACATTATTATAAACTGAAAGAAAACCATTAATCACCGTCAAAAGCTATGCTCTCTCGCGCGAAATACCAGACAAGTACGAGGAGTATTTCGTTTAACGTAAGGACGTGTACCAACACACACAAACACACACTCGCGCGCGCACACAAACACACACACACACGCACACTCACACACGCACACACACACACGCACACTCACACACACACGCACACTCACACACACACACACAAGGTAGCGTTACGGACTCATACTAACGTGTGTTCAATACTAACTGAATATTCTTAAAGAGTAAAGGTTGTTTGGTTGGTGTGTAATGGCATATCATCCCTTGTGGGTTACTTAATGTCAAATCTTAGATACATATATATATTTATATATATATATATGTGTGTGTGTGTGTGTGTGTGTGACTTGTAAGAGAATATTTGGTCACTTTTTTTTTAACGAGTTGTTAGAGGCCATTTGCTACCACACAGTCAAAATGTTTCACGTATTGGTAACTAAAACTAATGATACTAAACATTTGTTTGCACACAGTTAAATGGTAGCTATTTAACATTATTTATTCGATTTATAAAGTATTCCTATGTAATATACATAATTTCCGCACAGTTGTATGGTTTCAAATAACTAATATTTATAATGGTAAGTAAATGATTGAATAGAGGGTGTTCTCGTAGTGTAATGGTTAAAGCGCTAGACTCCGGAATCGTTGTAAGCGAGTTCGAACTCCAGGCGCACAATCACGTTCACTTTCAGACAAATACTTTCTTAGGAAAGGTATAAACTCCCTTATCCTCCAAGTTATAGATTAAATAGCATCCACACTCTTTCTTTCTTTCGCTCTTTGAACCGATATATATATATATATATATATATATATAGAAGGATGGCTTCAGCATTAAATAAAATCACGAAGATTGATATGCCATTAAATAAAAAAACCCAAACCCAAATAATTGAACAGTTCTGTTCGACCCATTGATGAGACGCTAACAGGTACTATCACTTCAGGTTAGACTGGACCTGATAGTAATATCAATGAAAGAGTTGTTGGCTTTCCTCAAAACTCCAAAAGTGGAGCCTCACTCACTGATGCAGTCTAGTGTCTTATCTAGGGCACTCGTTGGGGGAATGGTCTTATCCCGCAGAGAAGTTATATGTGAATTCTACAGTCCCAAACTTCAAGTCGAATATAGAGTAAAGTAATTTTATAACCTATTGAGTATCAAAATATTAAAAGGAAAATGTAACCTCAAATCTGACCGTTCGATTGGATCGGTATTTAGACATCGCTTTCGTAAAATCAAAAGGTTCAACTTTCTCTGCACGGACAAGTTTATAGTCATACACAGTGTCTTCGAAAAATATTTATAAGAAAGCTACTAAAACAATAAAAACGGAGGAGAAAGATATATATCTGTAGAGACAGACAGACAGACAGATGGGAAAGATTTTGAGAGAGAGGGAGAAGAGGGTATTTGAAAGATTGATATACATAAGGTCCCAAAGTTCTCGGGACAATTTTCGCAAATTCATCCACCAATTCCAACCTGAAACCAAGACACTTATCAGGAAACTTGAAAGGATCTTTAAAAAACTATACAGACATAATATGTGTTTATTATCTAATCAAATATGCTTAAACGAAAAAGACTGCTGCTTAACTAAACACACACACACAAATATCTATCTATCAATCTGTTCAAAGAGCGAAAGAAAGAGTGTGGATGAGAGAAAGGGATATATATTTATATAGACAGAAATGGATCGAGAGAGAAATGGATAGAGAGAGAGAGAGAGAGAGAGAGAGAGAGAGAGAGAGAGAGAGAGAGATTTTAAATGCATATCACTGTATTTATTTTTATTTTGAAATGATTATTTCTAAACCAAATGCAATTTTCCATCTTGTGAACCTGAAACATTTGAACTATTTAGTTTGTACGCATAGCTGTTCTTATTCCACTTCCTTCCAATCCTTTACAGTTGTGGTAAAAGTACCGTAGAGGAAAGACTCAGAAGTTGTCACTTGATCTCAGGTGACAAAAAATGACCCAAAACAAAATTTGAAGTTTGCTTCCCACGTCCTTTGATGTTCTTAAAGTTACGTCCAGCCACCTTAGTGAGTCTCAAAACCGTCAATCATAGGCAATAGCAAATTATTTGCATAATCTAAAGATCTTCATTGACTCTCCTATGATTGGACTTGAACTAACGTTGAAAACCCCAAAACAGGTATATTTCGTGGTACTCCTGCCAAAAACTCAAAACGAAAAATCATTGAAGCAACTTCCAATCGACGTAAACTCTAACCTCAACTGTCTATCAACGCCTCCACACTTCCGTGTTTATAGGTGATAGGAGGACATGATATCAGCTTATTGAGCGAGACTAGCAGAACATTCCTTGTTCAAGGTTTGGTTAGGTTTGTTTGGTTTTATGGCATATCAACCTTTGTAGGTTATTTAATGCCAAATCCATTTTTATGTAAATAATCAGTTCTATTGAAAACAGTTCAGTTTAGTAGAAGTACACAGTTTAATTGTCAAAAACATTTCCATTTCAAACTATTCAAGCAGTTATATGTAATAATTCAGTTAAGTGTAAATACAGTTTTACTGTCAAAAAAACAGTTCTATTAGAAATAATTCAGTTAAGCATAAGCACGCAGTTTAAGTGTAAGTACGGTTTAATTGTCAAAAACGTTTCTATTTCAAGCTATTCGTTTACTCAATTCATTTTAGCATGAGTATGCTGTTAGTTCTATTTAACCCATAGATAGGGCCCTATCAGGTGCTACCACTCCGGGACAGAGTGGACCTGGGAGCGATGGCAATGAAGGGGTACTCCGCATTCCTCAAAGCTCCAGCACTGCTGGAACCTCACCATCAGATTGTTTAGTGTCATATCCACGACACTCGTTAGGGGGGTCTTACCCCGCTGCAGAGGTGCAGTCAGTGTATTCTACAGCCCCAGCTGACTGGGCAATACACAGAGTTAAATGTCAAACAGTTTTATTTCAGATAATTCAGTTCAGCATAAGTAGACAGTTTAGACGTCAAAAACAGTTCTATTTCGAGCAATTCAGTTCAGCACTAGTACGCAGTCTCAATGTCAAAACAGTTCTATTTTAAATAATTCAGTTTAGCATAAATACGCAGTTTAAATGGAAAAATCAGTACAGTGAAAGAAACACGTAGTTCTATTTAACCCATAGATAGGACCCTATCAGGTTCTACCACTCCGGGCCAGAGTGGACCTGGGAGCGATGGCAATGAAGGGGTACTCCGCATTCCCCAAAGCTCCAGCATTGCTGGAACCTCACCATCAGATTGTTTAGTGTCATATCCAGGACACTCGTTGGGGGGGTCTTACCCCGCTGCAGAGAAGCAGTCGGTGTATTCTACAGCCCCAGCTGACTGGGCAATCCTTGTTCAAGTTTTAATATGTGCTCAATACTTTTTTATTGAGTTGAACTAAGGGAAGCTTGGCAAATAACTTATCAGAGCGAGTTAAACTAGCAATTTAGTTTCATTCTCACAGGGACCCCTATACTTCATGCCCGATGAGAAATTAAGCGAAGGTTAGTGAATGAATATTCTTATTGACAAGGTTTTCCCGTGAAGTGGATGAAATAGTACACATTTTTGGTTGGGTGATTGGTTGGGTGGTTAGTTGTGTTTTACGGCATATCACCCCTTGTGATTCATCTAATACTAAGTCCTCTTTAAACATATGTGTTAGATATGATATGTGAAGGAATACTTTGAAGGTAACAATTTTTAAACAAGCAAGAGCTCATTTGTTTGCACACAGTTAAATGGTTCATAATATTGCTAACACTAATAATTTTATTCGCTCTCAGTTAAATGGTTTCAAGGATTACTGTTTAATACTGACATTTTTGTTTTCCCACAGTTAAATGGTTCCGCGTGTTGTTATCTAAAACTGATTATTAAATTTGATATTTATCTTTTTTTTTGGCACATGTAAATGCTTTCAAGCACAGTAAATGATTGATAAGTTTTATTTGATCAATAACTGGGAGCCTAACAAGTCCTGCCATTTTTACTTCGAGTGAACCAGGGAGTAATGATAATGAACACGTATTCCACATTCCCCATTGCTTCAGGACGAGAGTTCTCCATAAGATGCAGTTTTGTGTCATAACTCGCTGCAGAGAGAATTTTTTTCGGGAATCAACTGAGAATGATATGTGGTTGTTCCTCGCAGAAAGTGTGACGACATTTGATTAATAGACTGATTTCAACAGCACACCAATTCGTAAAGGGTTATTTCATGCTTAGAAAAAAGGAAATTGAGTTCATTGTATCTTCATATTTACATTATTCGTGTAGTTGTTTATATATATATATATATATATATATATATATATATATATAAACAACTATATATATATATATATAAACAATTATATATATATATATATATATATATATATATATATATATTGCCCAATCTCTTGTGGAATAGTAAAATGTTTTATACAGATCTATTTGAACAATTGATGAAAAAGATACAATCACTTCGAGTCAGAGTGGATATGAGAATAATACTCATGAATTTATTGTTCTAAAAGGCCGATCTTAACTCTCTAATTAAAAATATAGTATTAATATAAAATATAAAACCTGCGTGTATTTGTTTTATGGATAGATTTAGCTCTAGATGAACACTTTGTGTTGTTGTGGCTAAAGTGCTCGACTCGGATGTCGTATTAAACGATTAAGTGAATTTCAGTCGCAGTATTGCGTTCAGTCTTGGACCAGTACCTTTGAGGATTGGTCTAGTGGGTAAAATGTTCGCCAATGGTCCGGGAGACCTGGTTTCAATCCAAGGTCACGTCAAACCAAAGACTTTAAAAATCCTACTTGATACCGGCTTGCTAAACACTCGGCAATATAAGGTACGTATCAAGAGTAAAGTGGAGCAATCAAGGGAAAGGTGTAGCGCCCTCCCTTACATTTCCATGTAGTAGCTATTGAAAAGGGAGTCTTCTGGTCACTCTAGACAACGGTTGCCAGCGTTACTTACCAACGTTTTACCTTTGAGAAAGGAGGGACACACTTCATTCCCCCAGCTGTGAGTAAAATAATACCATTACGGTCCTTCAACAAGGATGTGTTTGGCATTAAAAAACCCACAAAGCTTGATATACCATTAAAAACCAAGCAACCAAAGAAAGATTTTCAACTATATTCCTTACAAGTGCTATGCAAACATGGTTTCTTTGATTAATGACATATCAACCATCGTGGATTACTTAATACAAAAGCTGTCCTGATGGAAGAACAGCAATAGTACCATTTTCACCTAGAAGGGGTGGGTTGCGTAGTTCATACCTTTACCAAGAGTATCAGTCCGAAGATTTAAATAATAGAACTAGTTTAGTTCGAACTCGTTTACTATGATGTCGCAGCCCAGCACGTTAGTCACTACTCCACAGAGAGCCCCCCCCCACACACACACACCAATATGGACGAATGGGTACGTTGAAAGAAAATTTTCGAGAACCATTGCACTTCACAAAAGATTAATATTTTACTGACAAAAGAGCATATGAGTCCGTATTCATACACGAACGCATGCCAGTCACTTGTATATAGATTTAGAATTGAAATTCATGAAGACTGTAAAAAGGAAAAAAAAAAGGCCAAGACTTTGACAATATATGAGCGACAGACTTAAAACAGCGTACAAGTCTCGTGAAAAAAAAAGTCAAACTCACACACTTTATTCCATTCCAAAACATATATTGATTATTTGCGTAGAGGCACATCTCACTCAGGCGCAGATAGAAAGACAGTATGAGAAGCAAAGCACACATGCTCTCGCACTCACACTGCTTCCTTTCCCCCACGGAGAGATGGAGCAGAGTTCATACGCGGTGATGTGCGAGCGAGTCCGAATACGTTGACAAGAAAAATGCAATTCGCAACTCGTCAATCGCAAAATAGAGGCGCTGATTTGTTAGCAGTAGCGAGGCCATTCATCTCAAGCCACCAGAATGCAACGTTCAGATCAAAGATAACGAATATCGGCCATCAAATCTGATTTATACCGTGTTGACACGAGACGCGGCACGCTGATCGACCTTTCTTTATTTCATTTTATTTATTTCATTTATTTATTCATTTATTTATTTTCAAAGATCGCCGACAACTCGCCAATCGAAAGAAAGCATTTGTAACGGAAGAAGGCCGATGTGGCGGGAATTTTTATTCATTTAATTGATATATATATATATATATATATATATATATATATATATATATATATATATATATATACTCTTCATTCATTTATTCATTTTAAGATTTTCGTTTTGTCAGCGTCCACTTTACTATAAAATCGACGTTAAATGATTGATAAATTGATTGATTTTAACGGCATATCAACACATCTAGGATTATTTTAATCCTGAAAATGAAGGAATCGTGCTCATTGTAAGTCCATATTACATTTTTTTCTGATGATGTTTCTGTTGGCCTAGTGGGTAGATTGTTTGCCAATAGTCCGGGAGACCAGGGTTCAATCCCAGATCGAGTCATACCAAAGACGTAAAAAATGGTACTTGATACCTGCTTGCTTAACACTCAGCATTATAAAGTGCGTATCAAGGGTAAAGTGGAGCAATCCAGGGAAAGAAGTAGCGCCCTCCCCTACACCTCTGTGTAGTAGCTATTGAAAATGGAGCCTTCTGGTCACCCTCGAAAACGGTCCCCAATTTTTGTTGTTTTTTAATATTTTTTTGTACATGGTCTTGTTGAATACGAATTTATTCTTAAATACAACTATTTTACCCATAGATGGGACACTAACAGATGCTACCAATATGAGCCAGAATGGATCTGAGAATATTGCCAATAATTCCCCAGAAATCCAGCGCTAGAGCCTCACTATCAAAAGCAGTTTACTGTGATAACAAGGATAACTCATTTGTGGAGAGGAAGGGTTACAAATGGGCAAAGAGTATAGTCAGCGTATTATTGAATAATCGGTTTTAATCTATTTTAGTCGGAAGTGAGAGTTGAAGAGAAAACAGACTAGTTAATAAAAACGATTATACGCAAAACAGACGTGTGAAGATAAGGCCATTAAAATATTAAAAGATATTGATTGATTATAGCCCTGATAAAAAGATTTGAAAATATCTACCCGTCAAAAAGGAAACAAAAAAAACAAGACAAATAGAGGACATAAGAAAGAAATTTTCTTTATTTTTAACTATTATAGTAGTTAATAAAAGTAATACATATACGAGGTTTCTTCTAAGAAAACTAAGTCGGAAGTTTGGTTTGGTTTTATGGCATATCGACCATTAAAGGAAATTTTATGTCAAATCTTTTTTATACATAATAAATATATGATTTCTATTCAGATTTTGAAGATAACATTTTTAAACAAGCCTGAGCTATTTTTTTTTTTTGCACACAGTTAAATGTTTTCACTTTATTTCAAATGATTCAGTTTAGCAAAAATACAGTCTTTTGTTTACACACAGTTAGTCAATTGTTTAAATACAGTTTTTGTTTTCACACAGTTAAATGTAAAACAGTTCTATTTCAAACAATTCATTTTAGCACGTCAACAAAGTTAAATGATTTCAAGTATTGGTTTAACTCTGACAATTCAATTAAACATCAGTTATTTTTTACACTTAATTAAATGATAAAACAACTCTATTTCAAACAATTCAGTTTAGCATTTTTTTTTACACACTGTTAAATGTTAAAACAGTTAATTTCAAACAATCCATTTTAATTAAGTACACGGTTTTGCTCGATTTGACCTAAAGATAGGACTATATCAGGTGCTACCACTGCGGACCAGAGCTGACTCGGGAGCGATAGCAATGGAGGAGTACTCCACATTTCCGAAACCTCACTATCAGATTGTTTAGTGTCATATCTAGGACACTTCTTGGGGGCGTCTTAACCATCAGCAGAATCCTATCTATGGATCAAATAGAACTAGACTGCGTTATTATGTTAAACTGAATTACTTGAAATAGAACTGTTTTAATACTTATCTGCGTACTTATGCTAAACTTAATTGTTTAAAATAGAACTGTTTTGACATGTAAGAATGTGTGGACAAAAACTATATCGATACTAAACTGAATTGTTTTGAATTAGAACTATTTGTCTAAATTGAAAAGCTTGGAATAGGACTGTTTAAACATTTAAACTGCGTATTTATGCAAAACTAGATTCTTTGAAATAGAACTGTTTATTTGCATAAAATGGATTTGGCATTAAATAACCGACTAAGGTTGATATGCCATAAAACATAAATAACCAACCAACCAACCAACTACAGAGATGCACTCGATTTTTTTCTGTTGCTCCAGCCGACTGGTCCAGATGCTGAAGTTGTATTTAGCAAGACAAAAAACAAACCAATCACGAAACGCTGTGGTTTTTTTGTTTTTGTTTTTTTTTTCTTCGATACATTCTCCTTACCATCTCCATGACATTTACATCCTTAAACTCCACTTCTGTTCTGTAGTGAAGTGACGCCGTTGTATTTCTTTTTTGCCCTCCACGTACTCAAATCGTAATCTTGTGAACTATCTTAAATTCAGGAAATAAGCTAAGGTGATTTGGTTTATCGGCATATCAAACTTTGATGGCTAGCTTATGCCAAGTCCTGTTTATTCATATATATAATTGTTTTAGGAATTGTTTGCTGTTCAATTTTTTAAGCGAGCCTGAGAACATTTGTTAATCATCATCATCATGTCGTGCTGGTAGCACGGATATCCCTGACCCTCTCTCGCCACTTTTCCCTCTCGTTCATCGCCCCAGGCAGGTCTTCAGGACAACATCCCGTATCCTCACATAGTTGCTGAATGTATGTTCGTGCTGGTCGTCCTGCTTTTTCACGGCCATGTGTGGCGGTCCATAAGACTACATCACTTATGAGTTCGTCCCTGCTTCTCCAGCAGTGTCCTGCATGTCTGGTTCGTCTAACTTGAATAGTTTTCGTGATAGGAGGCAGGTGGCCGTACAGTTGGTGTCTTGTGAGGTGTTGCCGCCAGGACTTGTTCAAGATTGCTCGCAGCATTCTTGTGTAATTGCCGTCTAGCTTCTTCTCCAGCCGTTTTGTTAGAGTCCATATAGTGCATCCATATAGCAGTAACGATGTGACCGCTGCCTGGAAGAAACTGCGTTTCATTTTATCGGTTAGGTCTGATTTCCATATAATCGATAGCCTATTGATAGCTGTCCATGCTTTCGTTAACCTCGTGTTGATGTCCTTTTCGGTTGAAGCGACGCTGCTTCCTAGGTAAGTGAATTTGTCTACTAGTTTAAGAGGGGTTCCGTCTAGAGTGGAGATGTCCCCCGTTTGATTATAGCACATATATTCCATTTTGTGTGCATTAAAAAAATATTTGTTAACATAGAGTTTAAAAGTTTCAAGTATTTTTAGTTATTGTTTGCTCACAGTTAAATAGTTTCACGTAATGCTGCTTATTGCTTGCACATTGTTAAATGGTCTCACTTATTGCTGCTTATTGCTTGCACTCTGTTAAATGGTCTCAAGAATTGCTGCTTGTTGCTTCCACACTGTTAAATAGTTACACGTATTGCTGCTTGTTGCTTGCGCACTGTTAAATGGTCACAAGCATTGCAGCTAATTGCTTGCACACTGTTATATGGTATCATGTATTGCTGCTTGTTGCTTGCACACTATCAAATAGTTTCAAATATTGCGGTTTATTGCTTGCACACCTTTAAATGGTTTCACTTATTACTGCTTGTTGCTTGCACACAGTTAAATAGTTTTAAATATTGCTGTTTATTGCTTGCATACTGTTAAATGGTTTCAAATATTGCTGCTTGTTGCTTGCACACAGTTAATTAGTTTAAAATATTGCTGTTTATTGCTTGCGCACTGTTAAATGGTCACAAGTATTGCAGCTTATTGCTTGCACACTGTTAAATGGTCTCATGTATTGCTGCTTGTTGCTTGCACACTATCAAATAGTTTCAAATATTGCGGTTTATTGCTTGCACACCTTTAAATGGTTTCACTTATTACTGCTTGTTGCTTGCACACAGTTAAATAGTTTTAAATATTGCTGTTTATTGCTTGCATACTGTTAAATGGTTTCAAATATTGCTGCTTGTTGCTTGCACACAGTTAAATAGTTTTAAATATTGCTGTTTATTGCTGGAACAGTTAAATGGTTTCGTGTTTCGTGTTTCGCTATCTAACACGATTTGCCACAATCATATAGTTTCAAGCATTGCTATGAAGTATTGATTAATCAATTTTATATTAATCATTTTCTTGCACACAGTTAAATGGTTTCAAGTATAGTAAATGTTTAAGCTGTTTGTTTTAACACTTAGATGAGACCCTTACAGCTGCTACCACTCCGGCGCAGAGTGGACATATGAGTAATGCGCATGAAGGATTACTCCACATTCCTCAAAGCTCCTCACCCTCAGTTTCAATTCGGCGTCATATTGAGGACACTCGTTGGAGAGAGTCTTACTCCTCTGTAGAGATTCAGTCGGCATATTTTACAGCCTCAGCCCACATGGGTAAGGAAGCAAGAATATAATACTCGTAGCTTGGTCGTTCACGCATAAGTATTTGAGCTTATTCTTGATTCAAGGGTCAACCTATGACTATATACTAGATATTTAGTTAACATTATATTATCTATTTATCATTATCTATCTATCTATCTATCTATCTATCTATCTCAGTACATTATCTATGAATGTATTTCTCTTTCTTATATATATATGTATAAGGTAAAAGTAAAGTTGGTAACCGCAGTCAAGGCCGACCCGAAGGCTTCTCTTTCATTAGCTAATACACCGAGGTGTAGGGGAGGAATCCACTCCTTTCCCTTGATTGCACCACTTACCCTTGATCCGTATTTTATAATGCTGAGTGTTGGCAAGAAGGCATCAAGTACCATTTTTTTAGTCTTTGACATGACTCGAACTAGGATTGAAACCCGGTCTCCCGGACCATAAGCGAACGCTCTATCCACTAGGTCAATGGGATATATATATATATATATATATATATATATATATATATATATATATATATATATATATATATATATATATATATATATATATATATATATATATATATATATATATATATATATATATATATATATATATATATATATATATATATATATATATATATATATATATATATATATATATATATATATATATATATATATATATATATATATATATATATATATATATATATATATATATATATATATATATATATATATATATATATATATATATATATATATATATATATATATATATATATATATATATATATATATATATATATATATATATATATATATATATATATATATATATATATATATATATATATATATGTGTGTGTGTGTGTGTGTGTGTGTGTGTGTGTGTGTTCCTTTTCTATCTATCAATGCTTCTATCTATCTATCTATCTAGGACTAATTAATGAAATAGTATAATCACAAACGTCTTAGAGCAAACAAATGATGCAGTTTATCAGATTTATCTGTGTTGTGTTGCATATTGACCTTTGACAGAGCCGTCAATCAAGGATTTCTGGGACAAAATGTTCCAGTTGTGTAAATAGGAAGACAGTGATGCGTATATGTAAGCAGTTCATGTTGGTTGACAGCCCGAAGCGGGTCATGTTCATTGATAACCGGGATTTTGTGGGCGTTATGAAATTTTATACACAGGTACCCACATATTTACGGTCAGTTGCACTCAGTCACAGTCCATCTCACAGTCACGGTGAGATAGTGCCCAAAGGATGCTGGGACCAAGTGTCCCCCACCTGGCGGAACATAGTTGAGTACCTCTTGTCTAGGAAGCAAAGACGTAAAGGTTAATATATGGAATCACAAAGTAGGTTAAGAAAATGGCAATTGAGCAGTCCTTCGTCTGTCTTCGTCTCCCTGTCCCTATCCTTTTCTCTCTTTCACGTATTCGCCAGTTTTCACCCTTTCAAGAAATAAAAAGAGATATATATTTTGTAAAGTAAGTTTCATGCCTCTTTCGTGTGATAATATACAACAGTTGGTTCAGGACTTTCAGTCCGACGACCACTTCTTATTCCATTACATAATCAATAATATTTACAGGGCTGCAATGGCAGAATTGTTTTTTTTTTTTTTTTGCTTTCGTCGGTTTGGTTAATAATATATAAACTACTTATCAGTCGTTTAATACAGAAATTTCAAATGCAAATGTTTGACCGCAATTAAAACTGCATTTTCAATGTAACCTACGTCTTCTTATTTGTCTATAATCATTTAGATGTTGAACAATAAGAAAAGTGTCAGATGGAATCAATTTACCTATCACAAAGTATACGAGATATATTTTCAAT
>OY757907.1:52778781-52800154 GCA_963585895.1 Sepioteuthis lessoniana
GCTCTTTAACCATTACACCACGAGGACATGCTTCGCTTTTTCTTTGAGTAAATTTTTTTTTCATATACCCACTTATGTGTTTATATGGATATAAAAATTTACTTATATTGTTCAGTAAATTGTAAGAAATAAAGACGAAAAATGTTTTATTATACTTCTGAACTATACGGGAGATCAAAAAAATGTGAGAATGTTATAGCAGAACTGGGGAGATTGAAGACGAAAATAAATAAAAAGAAACATAGAAATACCAAAACAACTAATGTGAGGAAAGATTCCTGACAGACTCGTAGACGCTCGCGAAAAAGGTAATGGTGGTCGGCACGGGGATGGAGGGCGGTGTAGTTGTCTGCTGAAGAGACGATATTTGGCGAATCAAGAAGAGAGACTCGGAGAGGTGGAGGAGTTGCCAGATTATACCGACACTTCCCTGTTGACAGGTCCCGTGTGGTCATGTGACTTTACGAACAAATGTGACACAGACGTACATGTCCCGTCTGATACAGGAAAGTTCACAAGAAATATCGACATATAAAGATATACAAGAATACGAAGAAAAGCCTGGTCTGCCAAATTACCATAATCAAATTTTCTTTTTATTTTGAAAAGCTCAAAAGAAATACTCTATAGTATTTACGTGAGAAAGATTTATCTCCGATCAGAGGTCGGAAAGAAGTGATGTGGTTGTCAGCGACGCTACAATGGGGACTAATGGTGATTATATCTTCGTCTCAAAATATTGTTCTTACACGTGACTTTAGAATATATTTGAATATTATTGGTGCCTATTTAGAATAATGTAAAGACTTTTTATATCATATCCAGTGTTCGTTGAGGGATTACATGTTGTCTAAATCAAAAAAGTAGAAACCAAGTCGCTGGGTCTAGTTATACTGAAAATATTAATCCATACTTGATCGTCGAAGTATCAACGGTCCTGCTCGGTCCTAGAATTAATCCTAGTCAAAATTAACAAGAAAATAACTGGTCATCTTGTGGGATTTTCCATTTTACTAAAGGTAAATGAAGACGAAGAGATAGACTAATATCTGGGTTTTAACAGAGAGATGAAAAAGCTGTGGAACATAAATATAACGATAGTTGGTGCACTGAGAACGGTCCACAAAGGATTCAAAAAGAATTGGGTATCAGAGTGAGAATCAAGACGAATCAAATTACAGCACTGTTTAGATGAGATAGAATGTTTAAAGTTTGGTTTGGTTTCTTTGTTTAATAACATATTAACCTTTGTAGGTTATTTAATGCCAAATCCATTCTCCTAGAAGAACAGTAATGGCACTATTTAACCCATAGATAAGGGGGTTCATACCTTTACCTAAGGGTATTTGTCCGAAAGTGAACGTAATAGCTCGACTGGGGTTCGAACTCGCTTACTACGATTCCGGAGTCCATCACTTTTACCATTACACCACAAGGACTGCACCGATGATGTTTAAACCTGAGGTGATTTTCTGTAAACAAGCAATTAACACGAAGGTCAATTAAAAAGTTCTAAACCTCACCGAGATACTAAATTTGTTGCATACCTCACACCTTTGAATGAGCCTTATCAAGACAGAAGTTAAAACAGAAATCTGAATTGTTTTTTCTAGTTTTATAAGAAATGGTTGAATGTTGCCTCACCAAAAATATTCAGCTATGGCTCTTCTTTCCATATAAAGCGTAGAACTCTTTGAACCAGCTTCGAATTTATAAATAGGAATACTGAAAGCTCAACCCAAACCAGAAAACTTTTTTGAAGCTTTATTTGTTCATTGAGACACAGATTTTTTTAAGAATACGTGAAAACGAGTATATTCAGGATAGGTAGATAAGAAGTTACTTATAATTTTGAATCGTGAGATATAAATACGAACAAACTTATGCGAACGTGAGTGTGCGTGTGTGTGTAAACAGGTACGTATGAACACTCTATTTATATATAAAGGCTGAAAAGGTGTCAGTCGTGTTCAATAAGCCTGACAGATATTATATATACTGTCATCTAATAAGTGATTATGGCTGGTTCATTTACAGACTATCCCAAATTCTATTTTAATGACAACAGAATTAAGGTTTGGTTTCTTTGTTTAATGGCATATCAACTCTTTTTAGGTTATTTAATGCCAAAACCATTCTCCTAGAAGAACAGTAGAGGTACTATTTAACCCATAGCTGGGAGGATAAGGGGGTTAATACTTTTCCCAAGGGTATTTGCCCGGAAGTGAACGTAATAGCGCGACTGGAGTACGAACTCGCGTACTACGATTCCGCAATCCATCGCTTTAACCATTACACTACGAGGACACCCCACAACAGAATTAAGTATAATAGTGGTTCCCGTGGAAATTCCTCTGAACAAAACGAAACAACCAAGAAGATGATTCGTATCAAATCAAACACTGAGCTAACTTCATCTATCCTCTCGTAGTTGCATCGTAAACATAAATCATTACATAATAATTTGCTGAAGGTCTGATGAAGTCCAAGAATCTGATTTCCCAGTCGGCAGAGACTGTAGAATACACCGACTGTATCTTTGCAGAGGGGTAAGACCTCCTCCCAACAAGTATCCTTAATATGACACTAAAAAAATTGATGGCAAGGTTCCAGTAATGCTGGAGCTTAGGGGAATGCAGAGCATCCTTTTATTGCCATAGCTTCCAGATCCACCCTGGCCCGGTGTAGCAGCACCTGATAGGGCTCGATCTATGTTTTAAATAGAACTAATCTTCATACTTATGCGAAACTGAATTACTTGAATTAAAACTGTTTTGATATTTAAACTGCATACTTATCCTAAACTGATTTGTTTGAAATTGAACTGTTTTGTCATTGAAACTCTAGTTACGAAAACTGTTTTTGACATAGAAACTGTACTTACACTGAACTGAACTGTTTGAATTTGAACTGTTTAACTAAACTGAATTGCTTGAAATGGAAAGGTTTTTGACAATTAAACTGTGTACTTAAATTTAAACTGTGTACTTACGCTAAACTGAATCGTTTGAAATGGAACTGTTTTTTGACATTGAAATTCTACTTATATTAAACTGATTTTTTAAAAATAGAAATGCTTTGACATTTAACTGTGCTTGATACTTATATTAAACTGAATTGATTGAACAAGGACTGTTTGAATAAACTGAATAACTTGATATAGAAATATTTTTGATAATTAAACTGTGCACTTATGCTGCTAAACTGAATTATTTGAAATAGAACTGATTATTTGTATAAAATGGATTTGGCATGAAATAACCCACAAAGGTTGATATGCCATGAAAACCAACCAACCAACCAAATAAACAAACAAACTAACAAACAACCGAGGATCTGATGAGCTATTTCATAAATTCCAACAATGTGCTGTTACAGGCTGAAAAGGGATGAGAAAAAAAACTCCTTAGATTCCTTGGATATGCTACGACACCAATACATTATATATATATATATATATATGTATGTATATATATATATATATATGTATGATGTATTATTACATTATATATATATATATATATATATATATATATATATATGTTCGCTTAATGTCCGGGAGACCTGGGTTCAATCCAAGGTCGCGTCATACCCAAGAGTTGAAAAATGGTACTTGATACGTCCTTGTTTAACACTCAGCAAAATAAGGTGAGGATCAAGGTTAACGTGGAGCAATCCAAGTGAAGGATTCACCCCTCCTCTACATCTCGGTGTAGTAGCTATTGAAAAGGGACCCTTCTGGTTGCCCTCGACTATGTTCGCCAACTTACTTAATTATATATATATATATTGTGGGATAAAACATGGGCCTCAGTCCAATGATCAAACAGTGATGAAGACCGGCTTTCTAGGATAAGTGACCTCTAAAATCAAAGCTAGAGAGATAAGCTCCAGTGTCAAACCTCTGATGACTTCTTGGTATCTTTTGACGGGAAGCCTAAGAAAAAGTACTTTGAAAGAAAACCTGTACTTTGTTTAGTCACCAATTATCTTTCTGTGTTTGTCTCTGGGTTGTAGAACCGGAAAAGTGGCCTAAGTATCATACAAGTCTCTCTGTCTATAATTGAATGAGCTACAGATGTCTAACTATTTTATCATTTTCTGCATCTTATATTCTTTTCACGTGTTGGATTAGCAGTCAATCAGTATGCTTTAGATGAAATTTACGTCGTAAAGACGGTTATCATCTATCAAGATGTAACACTCAATATATATATATATATATATGTGTGTGGGGTGTGTGTGTGTGTGTGTGTGTATAGGAATTCATGGTGTAATGGCTGACGTAGTAGGAAATGGATACGATAATCCGAGATTAAGTCTGGTTTGAAACTGTTTACATTTTACATCGTGCTAATACCCATTGGGAACAGTATAAAAAATTATTCTCCCTCCAACTCTGGGTAAATAGTAGGACAGACTGAGATATTTAACATGACAACCATTTTAGGAGAAGAAAAACTCTGAATTCAAACCTTTTAAACCTCGCTTAAAAAGTAGCCTTGTGTCACATCCTGATCGTGCGGAGGGGTTATATATATATATATATATATATATATATATATATGTGTGTGTGTGTGTGTGTGTGTGTGTGTGTGTTTATGTTTCATCTTCAAAACTGCACTTACTCTCAAGTAATGTAACTTCAACTATTAACTCTAATTTAAAATCATTTGAAATATTTTTGATGTTCTATTCGTGTCAACATTTTTATTAAACATGTCTATTATCAAATTTCGAAGTGATATTTTATGAGATGTTTTATGATTATCCTTTCTATCGTCTATTCAAATATGTACACACGTAGCTGCGAGCTCCGAAATATGTTTCTGTTAGGCGCCTTACTCTCTACACACATAAATAACCTTTTCGATCGCTTCTTTCTGTTCTCTCTTTTATTCATTTATTTTATAAAATTCTCGTCTCTTTGCCGTTCCTTTTTTTAGGGTAACCTTTTGCCTTCCCTGTAAAAGTGTTCGTTCTTTATTTCAAAGTCATTTTTTCTTCTTCATTTGTTTAATTTTTTTCTTTTTTTTTTCTTTCTTCTTTTTTTTTCTGTTCATGTTGTCTAACCTCGGAGCCGAACGTTAAGATCTGGGGCGGCGGAAGTCGATGTTTGACCTTTCTACTCGACCTCCGTCTTTTCTTTTAGATTTGTCTGCGGCAGAAGTGTCTAATTTAAGGCACTGCTCTTTTCGTAACTCGCACGTAGGCAGGCACGCGCGCGCTCTCTTGTACACGTTTGTCCACCCCGGCCCTCTCCCTCAAATTGCTAAATAGCACCACCACCACCACCACCACCGAGTCGCTTGCATGGTAAAAACGTCTAAAATCGTATGGTGAAAAAACAGTCATGCATCAATTTATAGAGACAAACACATGAAAAAGACACGGTCCAGTGGTTGTGACATTCTATGGGTTAAGTAACATCATATACGTGTGCTGGGTCAGTGAGATTCATTAACTTCCATTTCAAGGTGACTGATTCTTACAAGAATAGTAGCAGAATAGTTATTATTTGATGCTAGTTTCAGATGAAAAGTGAGCAATAACTATAGTAATTGTACTTGTGGTCACACTGAAACCACCGGTTCCTGTTTGGTCAACGTTAACCAACGAGGATCCTACTAAGTGCTTACATTGGTGAAATAAGGAAGCGCTCGTGATGTAATGGTTATTTTCGTAGGAAAAGAACGCGATGACCAGAGTTATAATCATGGAGGGGCTGTTGGCGTTTCTCATTGGGTTAATTCCCTTAGGGAAGGTGTGAAGCTAACTGTTATGCCTCTAGCTATGGGTAAATAGCCGGGCAGATGGGACCTTTTTTTACTTTGGTATGGCAACTGGTCAAACAGAAGAAAAATTCTGAATTCAAACCTGTTAATCTTCGCTTAAAACTGACCATGTGCTGTGTCCAGCTCGTGACAGAGGGGTTGAGTAAGTTGTGATGGGGACATTAAATATGTAGCTCCCGCATTTTTTTTAGGAAGATGAGTCTGACATTTAGCTCTCTCGAGGTTTTAATAGAAACAAACCTTCGAGAGTCGTTCCACAATTTACGACACAAAGAAATGAATAACACTGACAAAGAAAATTAACATGAAACAGAAAATTTGATATAATAACAACTAATAATAACAACACAAGGTAAAAAAAATATTCGAATATTGTTTTTTATATATTCATGAATATGCAGGTATGTCTAAAACATATACAATACTAATGTTTTGTACGAATATGTGTATAAGTGCGCTGAGAAACTAAAAGGTACATAACAGCAGCCTGCCCTCTAAACGTGTGTGTTTGTAGGGCAAGGTGATTTTGAGGTCCATGTGAAATTTAGAACCTCGAAGTGTGGCAGATATACAAATTTCATTATAACAATGAATGTATTATTGCTGACTCCCATTTTAGGCTGCGTGTCTGAAATAGTGTTTGGCAAAATGTCTGAAGCTATGTGTTGCTCGCTGGGAAAAATTGTGAACTAAAGTGAAGACTGTCTCCTTGTCTTCAGCGATGTGTCGCTAGCTCGGAGAGTGAAGAACGAGAATGTTTAGCTGAGACTCAAACGTGAGAGAGAGAAAAAACTTCCGAAGGCGTAGACTATATAGGTTCCATGTCACGTGACCAGCTCCAGACGCAAGATTTATTTTTGCATGGGACTAAATCTAAATGCGTGTACGTAGTAGAAAGTACACGGCACTTGACAACTCTGTCGACTCAGGTTCCCGAAACTATTTAATTTACCGTCGCTCCACTACTTTTGTTTCGGAAAGAAGTGAGTTCCAGATTCTATTTTTCTGCTCCACGTCGTCTTCGTTGACATGTTTTAGAATATAGGAGTGTGAATCTTATACAGTACTTGCATGGGTGTCAACTTAGAAACGAGAGGTACAACAAACGATCTGAGTCTCATCTGCCAGATTACGGTAGTCCGGCTGGTCAGTTACTTATCTGCTTTTTTTCCTTTTTACCGTGCTTTTTTTTCCTTTATCTACACGAGTGATTTGAAAAGATTTCAGTCGACAGATGTTTCTGAGATCTCAATACAAAATTATTACTGACACAACCGTCTCAAACCCGAAGACAGACAGAAGTGCCGATCATTTTATAAATAATCCTTTTGAAAACTATGCTGGTGATTTAACCAATAATGTCTCTCTTGTATATATAAGAATTCACTCTTAGCAAGTGCTTCTAATGGTGTATTTACTAAATAGAAGAAACTAGATTAAAGATAAGTCTTTGTCCAACTTGGAATATTTCATATTGACGAAAGGTCTCTTTTCATCTCTAGTCGGTAAACCTTTTGAATTTCTTGATCTTCATATTGACCTCTGTATTCTTTTCTGAGGATTCATAGACTTGAAAAGCTGCTCTCTCTGTCTCTCTGTCTCTGTCTCTCTGTCTCTCTCTCATCTCAGAAGATAATTATCATAGCATACAATTCCCGAAGGATGCTACAGAAATGTCGCTCTATTACTTATTGTCAATGTTGTATATTTTGATATGAACTGAATTTAAAAATGAGTACACACTAACAGAACAATTTGCTTCTGAATAATTCCCTTCGCTCGATATTAAAAAAAAGAAAACGAAAAAGAATTTCCCCTTTGATCAGATATAAAACCCACTTTTTACACCGATAAACAAACGTTATCAAAACGTGTTGAAATTTAGAATGAAAAATAACATATTATTATGTTTTCGGGAATTCTTCCAAGCTGCAGTGATGTCAGTTCTACTGAATGGATGCACCACTTGGACATTAATGAATTGATTGGAGATAAAGGTAGATGGGAACTACATCATCATCATCATCATCATCATAGCGCACGGATTCCCCTGACCATCTCTCGCCACTCGTCCCTATTGTCCATCGCTATTTGTAGGTCTTCCATGCTACATCCTATATCAGTACAGAGGCGCCTCTGGTGGTGTAAGGGTTAGCAAGCTCGACTAGCAAACCTACACGAGTGAGTTCGAGTCTCATTGGGTGCCCCTTTCATATGGTCTTGTGCCACATCTAAGCAAAACGCTTAGCAAATTTCCATCCTATATCAGTACAGGGATGGAAACTACACCAGGAGGAAATTTAGCTTGCAAATTATTCCACCACCCGAGGTCCCATGGGAACTTCACAGGAACACTGCGTGTTGTTTTAAACAAATCTTGGAAGTAGCATCCTTGAAAACAACTGCAATACGGCTTCTCACGTCCCAACTCACAAACCATCAAACTCAGAAGTGATATTTTTATGTGGATTCCTACAAATGGACACTCATATAGCGTGTCTTGGGCAGGTCTACAAGTGGTTTGAATTCAAAGTTTTCCTTTTACTTTTCAAACCAAGGTTATAGAGGTTAGTATGTCCTACAATTCCCTCTTAAGTGGAGAGACCATAATTGGATTCATATCTTTACCAGGGATATTAGCGCCATTCGAAATGCAAGCAGCCTCACTCGGGATAAAACTCAATTAGCCATTTTCTATGACGATAACCACTACACCACAAACGCCTCCGGTTTATACTGTATATTATACAAAATCCTACCTGATATCAGAAAACAATTCTGAGACCACTTTTATTTTTAATTTCTTTTTTTTTTACCAATGTTGTCCGTAAAATTTAGTTTGTTTTCTTTGTAGATGTACATCGCTCTAATACTGATATAGAAAATGTTCTGCCACTCGAAAGTAAAGTGCGAAGGCCAATGTTCTTATCAAGGTACGCTGGTCTTTTATAGCTAAAATATAAGCCCAACATCAAAGCAGCTCACAGGACAGAAGAATATGTAGAGTTAAATTGGACCGACAATCTATAAATTTAATTATCGAAATATTGATTTTTTTTAATAAATGAAATACTGCTAGCTATAGTGACAAAACATTTCTCGTCGGGACATTATGAATAAAAAAAATTAAGAATTGAAAAAAAAAAATGGGAACGATATTAATCTTTTCCAACATACCACAAAAAGCATAATCATCGAATCCTTCTTGAACACATAAAACAGAACTTTGGTAAAGGACTTTCGGCGTTTTAAAACATTCATGAGGTCCGTTTTTACAAATATAACGATGTTTCATTTCGTGTCGATGCGATTTCTCTTCTCAATCCACGCTTCTCTCTCTCCCCCCTCTCTCTTTCTCTCTCTCTCTCTCCCTCTCTCTTTCACAGTATCATATACTCATATCCAATCGCTCCTCTCTCTCTCTCTCTCTCTCTCTCTCTCTCTCTCTCTCTCTCTAAATTTCTTCCATTCACTCTCAATGTTGCCCTGAGAGTCAATAGGTCTACGTCGTACTGTGCCCAAGGCTATCAATCAATTAGATTTTTATGATGTTCTGAAAACCATTCAAGGAAAATGTTTCGGTGAGGGGGGGAAGGAGAAACTGGGGCAAAATTTTTAAGCACAGATTACTTTTTAGAAATTCACTCAATAAAAGGCTTAAATACGAAAAAAAATGTTTGGCATGAATATTTTAGAATTCTTTACTCTGCCAACAGAGTCACCTTATTAAATAAATTAGAGAATAAAAAAATCTGAAAAAATTATATCTTTCCGATTTATAATAATAATAATAATAATAATAATAATAATAATAATAATGATAATAAAGTTGGTGTGATTGAAACGGTTCCCGAAGGCTTGGCGAAGGGATTGGAAGAATTGGAAATCAGTGGAGAAATCAAGACCATCCAGACTAAAGCATTGTTAAGATTGGCCGGAATACTGAGAAGAGTCCTGGAGACTTGGGGAGACTTGCAGTCCCTGAGACTCCAGTAAAATCTCACCTGCTAACGCTAGTGTGTAAATCTTGTGAAAAGTAGAATGATGATAATTATGATAATAATATGGAATCTTTAAATCTGAAAAATGTTATAAACACCAAACAGAACCAATAATAGAAACCGTAGAACCTATCATTCTCAGAAACTTTTCTATCCAAACTGACGGAAAAATAAGGACCAATAAATCAGATACAGTGATTAAGGACTATAAAAGAAAAAAATACTTTCTAATTTATATATCTGCGCTAAAAGTCAAAGAATATAATAAAATAAGTAAATACGAAGATCAAGAAAAAGAAATTAAGAAAATGAGGCACAAGAAAGGAAGAGATACACATATTACCAAGATACGTGGCTGTCCCAGCTTATATAGAATACAAAATATTGCACTTTGCAGAAATTATCATGTCTTTAGGCAGCACTACCAATGTTACTGAAAAAATATCACCCAAAAGAGGCAGCTGAAAATATAAATACATATAATACATGCAATTGCTAACTTCCTTCGTCCTGGGTCTTATGGTTAAGAAAATGAAACTTTAAGAGAGAAACTGAATCTCTTCTAATAGCAACACATAACAACTCTATAAAGTCCAACTACGCTAAATCAAAAATAAACAGACAGAATTATCTATTCAGGATAAAAGTCAACACAGTAAGTATTTTTGGCTGTGTGGATATTAACAGCAAACAAGTTTATAGACAACAAGTCTATAGGTCTGTAGGGTAATTTTTTTTCTGAGCAGATTCTTTTTACCTGTTAAACATTCACAAATCGAATCTGAGACGTTATTGTAACTTTATAGAGGTTCTTCCGCAGCTGAAAATATACAGATGCAACATTTTTGTTTGTTTGTTTATTTGTTTGTTTGTTTCTGTTAGATGGGGATGCAATTTAATGTAATTCGATATGGGATCTTTACTAAGTTGACACGACAGAGGTGCCGTGAAAAAAAAAAACGAACAGATAAGTTTATTATGAATGAATGAGAATTTCGAAAAGGCAAGTTTTTGCCGCTCAGAATCAGTAATTTTGGCATCTCATCGAGATTTGAAATGGTCAGTAAACTAGTCTTGCGAACCAATTATGACTAACTTGAGGGTTTGATCCTCACAAGGTCGTCTAGACTTGCTGCCTCGAACCAAATTAGAGCAAGTCAGTTTCTTTGTTTCGATTTCTTTGTTTAACCTTCGTAGGTTATTTGATGTTAAAGCCATCTTTGTTAAAGAAAAGCAAAGATACTGGTGAATAATGAAGTTAATACCTTTGCTGATGAATATTACATCGAAAATGAAAGTTATAGCAGGAGTTGGGTTCGAGCTCGCTTATTTTGAGACTTTAGCAATTATGACAGGGATTCCCCAAAGGGCAACTTCGTGGAATGTAATGGACAGTAACCTAGGCTTGCAGAACAATTACTAATTAGTAAAGAGTTCAATCCTGACTTGGCACACTATAGTTGTTGCGCGTGCCAAAGGGGATCAATGCGGATTTTTAAGGGCAACTCGTCGTGGTGTATAATGGCTAGTAAGCTAGGCTTGGAGAACAATTACCAATGAGATGAGAGTTCGATCATTACTTGGTGCTCTATAGTTACTACCTTGTCCCAAAGAGAAGCAATGCAGATTTTTAAAAGTAACTCGTCGTGGCGTATAATGGCTAGTAAGCTAGGCTTGCAGAACAATTACCAATGAGTAGAGAGTTCGATCCTCACAGGTGCATTATTGTTGCTGCTTTGTACCAAAGAGAAGCTGTGCGGATTTTAAGGGTAACTCGTCGTGTTGTATAATGGTCCGTAAATTCTGCTTGCAGATCAGTTACAGTTGAGTAGAGAGTTCAATCCTCAGTGCGACCCCCATACTTCTGGCATTGTACCAAACAAAGTGATGCTTAGTATATGATTACTCAAGAGATCAATTTACAGAAGAGATTTTGGTATATTTCGACTGAGATCAATGGACATTTCTGAACCCACTTCGAAGTGATATATACGTGGATGAGAATAGACTGAATACCGAATACATCACATAGATCGATGAATTGATGAATGAATCTTTCGGTGGTTAATGAATGGATTGATTATCGATTATTAAATAGCCACTGGTTCAGAAAGAATGATGATTGATTAAAGTTAGGATCAGAAAAAAAATATTTCTGAAAAAATCTTTCTATGGCAGATTTTGCAAGTAAATGAATGCATATAATTTTTTTTTATCTAAGCAAATGAGATGTTGTTCAATAAGATCGAGACTGATGATGAATTGAGCAACACAGAAATCAACTATGAATGAAGCATTAACATTCAAAATAGTCACTTTTGCATTATATACACATATTCCAGCTAGTTGTCCAGTGGTCTGAGCATCTCTGTTATTTATTGTGATAGAGGGTGAAAACAAACTGATTGAAAAGATCAAACAAAAAAACAAGGTAAAAAGAAAGGAAAGAAAATAGGAAAGAAAAGAAAAGTTTGAAAAAAAGCGTACAAACTTGGAAAGCATTCAAAGCAAATTTTTCTGAGACACAAATGGATAAACCAACAAAAAAAAGATCACTGCCTAAAAAAAGACGACATAATTTATCATTTCTTCTCGTGGGCTAGCTGTAATATGATACGCTTGGTCAAGCATACCAGACCGAGGTTTATATGGTGACAGGGACCAGATGTCACACACCCAAGACGGAAGTGGGTATGGGGTGTTCTGTGAACTCTAATATATATACATACACACACACACACACACATATATATATATATATATATATAATGGTGAGTTCATGATTCGATCTCTTTTTTCTCTTTTGTTGGGTGGAGTTCGAGATGAAAAACCTGAAGTAAGAACGAGATACAAATCAAAGATACAAGAAGAATACTATTCCTTGAAGAACGAAGAAACTACCCACGTGGGTTGCCTTTTCGAAATTCCTGCTTCCGAGGTATCAGAAATTGAATGAAGAGAGAAAATAGAGCCACGAAATCCCTAAACGCTATTTTTTCTCCTCCGTCGACGAATAGCCATTACAGACGTAGCAGTCATCGGTGACAATGTTATACTTGTTTCATCAAAAATGAAAAGAACAAACAATTATTTAAAGAGTTTTAACCCTTGGCAATCAGCACGCCGCTCTATCCACAGAGACAAATCAGCAAATGTCTAACCAGTGTCTGAAAGTGCTTGCGTGTGGTTTGAGCTGATTTTGCGGTGGAACCAAATTATATAAATTGTTTCTTTTCTTTTTCTTTATTTCTTTCTTTCTTTATTTTCCCCAATTTTTCTTTCTTTTTTTTTTATTTATTTACTCTATTTTTTTTTTTTTTGCGTCTAATCTTGGCATCATGGAAATAAATAAAATCAGCAGGACGAGAGGAAAATAGAACATTGGCTGATGACGGTAGGGTAAGTACGTTAGGGAACGGTTGAAGAAGGGTGAGGTGCTTAAAGAAGGACATATGTCACGAAAAAGACTGCAAAAATACATGGAAAGAAAGGGGGCGTTGTTAGATTTGAGACAGAAGAAATTGTGTGAATGTTTAAGAAATAGCCATTTGTATAAATCTGTAAAAAAATGGAAAAAAGGTCCAAATTGATTTGTATCTGAAGAATTCTGTAGTATTTATTTATTTCAAATTGAACTAGATTGATTGATTAATTGTTTTATTTTCATGGCATGACTGCTGAAGACGGTCACTGTTTTGACTAAAATAGAAGAGATGATGATAGTGGTTCAAATATATCTGAGAATAATAAAAAGATTGATTTTATTGGCATGTCAATCAGACGAGGGTTATTTCATGCCTAGAGTCATAAGAATCGTATTCATATACGTTCATATTCATATTTTTGTGTTGTTGTTACTCAAGTTTTATTTATACATGATTTTGTGACATCAGCTATTTCGATCTAATACAACGAATTTATTTGGTTTTGTTTTAGTTTTCTGGCACATAAGCCATTGTTAGTTATTTAAAGCCAAATCACTTTTAATATTATATATTAAATATATGATTTCTAAACACATTTTGAAGATAACATTTTAAATGAACCCGAGCTCATTTTTTTAAACAGTTAAATAACTTCACTTATTTCTATATGATTAGAATATTTACTACTTATCATTTATTTGCACACAGTTAAATGTTATCAAGTATTGCTATGTATCACTAACAATTCACATAAACACCAGTCATTTGTTTGTACACAATTAAATGATCAAACAATTCAGTTTACTGTGTCAAAAAAGTTAAATGGTTCCAAGTATAGCTCTGTATCGCTACCAACTCAATTAAACGTCAGTTATTTGTTTACGCTCAGTTAAAAGATTAAACAGTTCTATTTTAAGCAATTCAGTTTAGCATAAGTCATTTGTTTGGTCTCAGTTTTACTGTCCAAATAAACAATTTAAATGTCAAACAGTTCTATTTGACCCATTGAGAAGACCCTTTCAGGCGCTATCATTCCGGATCAGAGTGAATGTCATATCCAGGACATATGTTGGGGAAGTCTTACACCTCTATAGAGATGCAGTCGGTGTATTCTACAGCCCCAGATGACTGGACCACAGGACACTCGGTGGGGGAATTTTACTACACTGCAGAGATGCAGTCAGTGTATTCTACAGCCCCAGCTGATTGGCTGAGCAGACAGTTGTGTGGTTTAAAGTAACTACTCATAATAATGCATTTCAAATGGTTGAATAACTTTATTTAACCCATAGATGAGACCGTTAAAGGTACGTCTATTCCGGATCAGTGTGGACCTGGGAGTAAGGACAAGGAAGAAATATTCATCACTTCCTGGAGCTCAAGATCTGGAGCCACACCATCAGATAGTTTAGAGTCATACGCAATACATCTCTTTTGAGAACTGAGTTTTATCCCTCTGCAATGGACTCAGTCAACGTATTATATACTCCATCGGCAAGGCAAACCATTAACCATGGATCTACCTTGATAAGAGACCGACTTGTACATGAATATATACGTTACCCGGACGAAGATCTTAATCTTGGTTGTGATAGTCACAGTTTTTGGTTGCTGCGCTCTCTGGACTTCTTCAGTTGACTGCCGTAGTCAGTCAGTGCTCTGATGCGAGGCGCTCTTGATGTAATCGTTATCGTAAAAAAAAATGAACCAGACGCCCTGAGTTCAAATGCAGAACTTGACTGTTTGCAATTGCCATACCATTAATACCCTTCGGAAAGACATGCGTCGACATATTCTCCTGGAAGGTAGGGGTATATAGTAGGGCAGATTGCTATTTTAAGATATGGGTGTATAGTAGGGCAGATTGCTTTTTTAAGGTATGGGTAGATATTAGGGCAGATTGCTATTTTAAAACTTTGTAGGACAAATGATCAAGAAGGAAATCATTGAATTCAAACCTGTTACAAGGATGTGACTGAGGACTACCTCCGGATACGAATCCCCGAGAAAATTTACTAATGAATACTCGGGCGGTACCGGCTTAACCCACACCGGATAAATGCCGTTTTACACACACACACACACACACACACACACACACACACACACACACTCACTCACTCACTGTTCTGACATTAAATAACCTCAAACATATTGTAAGTCCAAATATATCAGTGAATAATAATGAGAATTTATCATCTTAGAAATTTTGACAAAAATTACATGAATATCTCGTAAAATAGACAACGATAACCAAAAAACTCTCAAGAATTTGAGTGAATCTATCAAAATAGCATTCATAGTCGAAAAATGAGACAAAAATGATATCAGAAGAAAAAGAATTGAAAAAAAACTTTATTTCGAAGTAACCATTTAGATGTTGATAAAGAAGAATCAATTAAGATCCAAAAAGAGTGGAAAATATAAAGATAAAAAGAAGGAAGAAACAGAAAAAGAAAGTAAAACATTACATACAAATAAAAAAAATCGAAAGTTAACGTATAAGACATTAAAATGGTCTTTAATAAATAAATAAATAAATAAATGAACAAATGCACGGATTGAGTTGGGTCGGATATGGTGTCAGCCTGTCCAAGGAGTGTTGAGAGAGCCGTTGCAAGGTGCTGTGGAGAAAATGAAAATGTCTGAAGGTGTGGGAGGGAAAGAAGACGGACAGGATTTTTGAAGGAGTAAAAGGAAGTGGTGGGAAGAGTTTCCGATGCTTCCGTCGTTGAGATTTGGGGATTGCCGGTAGACGTTTTGTTACAAATTTGTATAAATAATCGTTTATTTATTTGCTATTTATTTCTAGTTTTATTATTTTATTTCTTGTTTTATTTTCGTTGTTTTTATTTATCTATTTGTTTGTTTGTTGATTTATTTTGCGGTGAAATAGTTTCATTTAAGTGTTTATATCCTCTCTTATTTTATTTTCTTTTTCTTTTCTTTTTCATCTTTTTTTTTTCTTTAAATTTATTTATTTTTTTCGGAGGGAAACATTCGAAGGTCATTTTATTGATATCCGAGAATCTACTCGAATCTTTTTGTTCCTTTTCTAATGCGTTTATTGAAGGAAAAAACTTTCATTGTTTATAACTTTGATTTCTTTTTTTCCTTCGTTGAGATCGTTTGCCTTTTATTTCTACATGATCTTTCAGGTTTTTACATTTGTCCTTTTTCTGTTTCACCTTTTTTTTTACTTCTCTTTCGTGTTTCTTTTTTCCCCTTTTCGTCTTTGTTCATTTCTTTATCGGCTTTGTTCCTTTCCTTTTATTTTAAGTTTCTTTCTTTATTCTTTTTATTTCCTTTCTCTTTTCTCTCCATTACTTTCTTTCTTAGTTCATTTCTTTTCCTTCTGTTTGATTCTTCATTGCCTTCTTCTTTTCCTTTCTTTTTCTTTCATACTTTGTTCGGTGCTTTTTTTTTTTTAATTTCATTTCCTTCTTTGTTTCTAAACTTTCTTTCTTAGTTCATTTCCTTTTCTTCTTTGTTCCATTGTTCTTGCTTTAAATTCATTTCCTTTTTTGTTCATTTTTGTTCCATTCTTCATCGGACTTCTTCTTTTCTTTTTCCTTTTCTATTTCTTTCTACAGTTTGGTTTCATATCATTTCCTCCTCTGTTTATTTCCCTGTTCTTCTTATTTCCATTTTTCCTTTGCTTTTTCCTTTTCTTTTGTTCTCCATTCTTTGTTTTTTTCTTCGTTTTTTTATTTTCAAATCACTCCTTCTTCGTTTCTTTAATCCGTCTTAATTCATTTCCTTTCCGTTATTCAATGTTCATTGGCTTTTTCTATTTTTTTCTTCGTTATTCCTTTCTTGATTTTTTTTTTTCATTTTATCTCCTCCTTTGTTCTTTTCTTTATGGTATTCGTTCATTTGATTTCGTTCGTAGTTATTTTGATTTCCTTCTGTGTTTCTATCTTTATTGTCCTTTTTCTTTATCCTTTGTTCCCTTTTTATTATAATTTTTTTTTCTTTAATGTATTTTACTTTTTCTTTCCTTCTTTGTTTCTTTTATTATATTCTTTGTTCCTTTTTATTACGGCTTCCTTTTCTTTCCTTTTTTTTTTTCTTATTAGTTCTTTTCCTTCTTACTTCCCTTACCTTTTCTTCATGATTTTTTTCTTTTCTTTATTGTTGCTTTCTTTTCCTTAATTGTTTCTTTATCCTTTACCTTTTTCTTTTCTTTTCCTTCTTTATTTCTTTTCTTTTCTCTTTTTTTCCTTTTCTTTTTTTTTCATTCCTTTCTTCATTTTTATCACTTGACTTCCTTCTTTGCTTCTTCCTTTATTGCTCGATTTTATTTCTTTTCTTTTCTTCCTGGTTCCTTTCATTTTTTCCGTTGTTACTTTCTTCATGTGGCTTCTTTGTCTTCTCCTTCCTTATTTATTTCTTCCTTTGTCGTGTTTGTTTCTTTCCTTTTCTTCTTATCTTATTTTCTTTTCCTTCTTTTCCTTTCCTTCTTTTTCTTTTCTTCTTGTTCTTTATCTTTTCTTTTTTCCTCTTTTTTCTTTCCTTTATTATTTTTTCTTTTCATTTCTATCTTTGTTTGTTTCCTTATTGTATTTATTCTTTTCCTTCGTTATTCTTTTCTTCCATTTCTTTCTTTGTTCTTTTCTTTTTAAATGAAAACCGACCTTCTATAACCTTTCTATATTGGTTTCTTTCTTTCCTTCCCTTTTCTTTCCTTTCCCTTTTTTCTTTGTTCCTTTCTTCATTATTTCATTCCCTTTCCTTCTTTGTTTCATCATTCACTGGCTTCTTCCTTTCCTTTTCTTTCTTTTCTTTCCTTCTATGTTTTTTTCATTAGTGTTTTCATTTCTTTTCTTTCTTTTTCTTCCTTTATCATATTTGTTCATTTCTTTTTTCACATTAGTTCCTTTTATTTTCGTCATCGTTTTATTCTTCACCGTCTTTTTCCTTTTTCCTTTCTTCTTTGTTTCTTTCTCTATCAATGTTGCCCATTTCCTTTTTTTTCCTTCATTATTCATGTGTTAATTTTTTCATTTCATTTCCTTCTTATGATTAAGCACCAAGTTTTACCAGTTGATATTTTTGATTAACGAAAACTATCTCTTCTAAAATTAGCTAAAACTAAATAAAAACTGTTTTAAATTATTTTGATCAAATTTTTCATCTTATGTATCTGTGAATCGGAAATTTGTTCACTTATATAATTTTAAAAAAAGAGAAGAACATTTTTTATATGGATGAAGATTTCTTATTGATAACTATCCTTAATTTATTTAGTAAAAATGTAATTATTAATGGAAATCTGATCCCACAGATAAAATAAAGTAGCTGTCAGTACTGCTGTATAGTTGCACCACATGAACTTTAACGAAACACATAGAGTAAAAGCTAAATGGTAATAGTACAAGAATGCTGCGTGTAATTTTGAAAAAAATATTGAAAGCAGAATCCTACAAAACAGTAGCTGTATGGCCACTTAACTCCCATCTCACAAACCATCCACGTAAGACGAACAAGATATACTGGGAAATACTGGTGAAAAAAGGATGAACTCATAAACGACGTTCTGCTATGAACTCCAACACATTGGTGTTGACCGAATTGCAAAAATTTTCATTCATCAGCTAATATAAACAATGGATGCTGTCTAGCGGACTTGTTAGTAATTATTACCGATAGGAACGGAGGATAAGGGAGAATCAAGGGAGTTTATGCGGTTGGCACGCCTTTATTATGATGATGGCTTAATAAGTAATAATGTTCTGCAGTTGAAATTATTTCTATAATCAAAAAGGTAGAAATATATTTTCCATCAATTATTGAATTTCCGTTCATTTTTTACCAGAATGGTTTTCTTACCTCTAACCTGTGAAATAAAAAGAGAAAATTGGGATTTAGGTTTGAATTGGTTTGCTTTTATAGTTTATTAACCATTGTGGGTTATTTAATGCCAAATCCATTTTATAAATATAAACAGTTCTGTTTTCAAACAATTCAGTGGAGCATAAGTGCACAGTTTAGATATCAAAAATAGTTCTACTTCAAACAATTCAGTTTAACATAAGTACACAGTTTAAATGTCAAAAACAGCTTTATTTAAAACAATTCAGTTTAGCATGAGTACACTGTTTAGTCCTATTTGACCCATTGATAGGAGCCTATCAGGTGCTACCATTCCGGGCCAGAGTGGACCTGCGAGCGATTGCAGTGAAGAGGTACTCCGCATTTCCCAAGCTCCAGTATTACTAGAGCTTCGCCATCAGATTGTTTTGTGTAATATCCAGAACACTTGTTGGGGAAGTCTTACTCCTCTGCAAAGATGCAGTCGGTGTATTCTACAGCCCCAGCCAACTGGGCCAGAATTGGTATTTAGTTGCCTAGAAAATCTGCATAAAAACCATGGCATGTTTTTATTTACCTGCCTTAGAACATCGATTTCTAGCACCAGTATAAAATTCGTAACAGCTTAAGTATACAATCATTATTTTAAGGCGTGCTTAATGTAACGTATATATATATATATATATATAGGAGCCTATCAGGTGCTACCATTCCGGGCCAGAGTGGACCTGCGAACGATTGCAATGAAGAGGTACTCATCATTCCCAAAAGCTTCAGTATTACTGGAAGCTCACCATCAGAGTGTTTAGTGACATATCCAGGGCACTCGTTGGTTTGTGGGAGGTCTTGTCCCATCCACAGAACAGTAGTCGGTGTATTCTACTGTCCCAGCCAACTGGGCAAGGCTAAAGAGAGGGACTATGTCTTCGAAGTAGACGAGTTCAAACACCAGTCGCATTATTACGTTTTTCATTTCGGATTCATATTTTCGTGAATGGAATGAACCCGCTTATCCCTGAGCTATCGAATAAATAGTATCACTTCTGTTTTTCTACAAGGGCGTACTCGGCATTAAAAAACCCTCAAAGGTTGATATGCCATTAAACAAAGAAACCAAACTAAAGCACACTACATGAGCAGCACCTCTACGACCAAACAAAGTTTGGGGTCTAAATCTTGAATGAACGAGTCGCCTTGAAATAGAAGCTAAAAAATCTCGCCAACTCACTACTCGCATATCATGTACATGACCACTGGAAAAAATTTTGCATGCGTTTAACTTTATAAATTCATGCATGTCTGTTCTTTCACCATGTGTAAAAATAAGTTATTCTAAGATGCTGAACGAGTACAAATTGAAAATTCTTTGATACCAAGCTCGAAGTTAAGTAAATACATATTTTCATTCTTTTTCCTCCCCTTATTATTTCTAAAGTGTTATTATAGCTTGATATGGAACACGATCAATCAATTAAAAATTAGAGAATAAAGAGGAGTAGGAAGATAGAGTTATTATTATTAATTTTAACAAGTATTTTACTTCATCATTTCTATTGCTTTTTGGCTTGGCTGGGCTGGGCTTGGTTAAGTTTCTTTGTTAAATGGCATATTAACTGTTGTGGACTATTTAATGCCAAAGCCAGCATGTAGAATGATAGTCATGGGACTATTTGGTAGCTTGGCGGGGGTATAAAAGTTTTACAGCTTTTAAATTTCAAATCAGTCAGGACATTGAGTATCAGAGACAACAATAAAAGATTAGATCTCATTGGTTTGGTTTGGTTGGGTTTCATGGTACTTCGTTATTTAATGCCAAATCTTGTTTATTCATATATATATATATATATATATATATATATATATATATATATATATATTTAGGCAGCATTTCTTCGTTAATGCAAATTTCATTAAACATAATAGACATTTTATGTCTACATATTTTCTTCTGGATCCGTTCGAATTCCCGTATTACTTTTATCGTATTCGGGGGAATTGATTTATGTATTGTCCACAGTTTTATGTATCCCTAGAACTTTCTACCCGACTTTGGGCCATCATCAGGGGAGGATCTATTACCAAAGTGATGTAACTTTTGTTTTAGCATATTACTACTAATAGAATTACAAATAGAATTAATTTTCGAACCAGTGCTAATGTATTTGAATGTCTTTAGCTACTGGCACTAATTATAGAATTACATTTAAAAGCAAACGCCAGAATTTTAACGGCAAAGACGCCCTTACACAGTAGTAATATGCTAAAACAAAAAGTTACATCACTTTTGTAATAGATCCTCCCCTGATGATGGCCCAAAGTCGGGCAGATAGTACTAGGG
>OY757907.1:52800354-52825354 GCA_963585895.1 Sepioteuthis lessoniana
GATGCCACACAAGGTCAATTTTAAGTGGAGCGTTCCAGGTTTGAACTTGAAGGTTTCCTTCTCCATGGCCGGTTTCCATATACAAGGTTAAAGGGCCCTGTTTGCTCCACAATTTACTTGTAGTCAAAAGGAAAATAGCATTAAAGTAATATAAAGTGCAAACAACCTCGACCAAGATTTGAACTCAGGTTGCCGGTTCATTTCCCGTGACGCTTGTCATTACACCACAAACGTCTCTATAACGTTATAATGCACCTCTATTAGATAGATAGATAGATAGATAGATAGATAGATTAGAAAGTAAGTCCATATAAAGATTAAAAGCTATCTGACTTAAGAGGATACAAATTTGATAGATATATCAGAATGTAAGTAAATATTATAACAATATAGAGATATGTGGGCTCAGCAAATGAGTAAGCCCTGGGGAAGTAAATCCAAGTTAAACAGTAATGAGATATGAGAACATTGTTAGCAAAAGAAGAAATAGGTATTTCAAAAAGAAAGAAGTTGATGATTAGAGGAAGTAAAGACTTCCTCCTCACCATGTTTTTTTAGTTTTTCTTAATGTTTAAGTAATTTTTAGACACCATAGTGAATATCGGAAATGTGATTTTTACCAAATTCTTTATGATTGTAAACTTGTGCCAGACTAATATGAACATTGCATAGACTCTGTCTCAAAAAGAATGCACTCGTACTTTTCATAGCCCGGAGAAAAAGTTTTTGGCTTCTTGAGCAACCTATATTTCAACACAACACAATTCACGTATTTAGTTTTCTTTGAAATTTTCAAGGGTCAACCACTATTGTGATCTTGTGTCAGACTGAGATTGTTTTTCTTCTGTGTTGTTTGTAAAATAGTGACCGCCTCTCTCACCTCTACTACTGATCCTGGTATCCGGCCATGCAATCCGCTATCTCATGAACTCTCGTTTTGAGGTAAAGAGGCAGTCAGACACGAGACTTAAGAATTTTTTAAAAGAGTGAGTTACTGAGCAGGACAGTGACAAGTCAGGACCAAAATTCCAAAGCTAAGCGAGACTCCCTCCTCCATCTAGCCGAAAGTATGACCAAGACTTCCTCTATCGACAAAGTAAAGTCAAGCGACATATATCGGTACCTTCCTATTGTTATGAAGGGAAGGATTTTTGTAGTCATATGTTCGTATTTTCCTTTCTCATATGGAGAACTTATTCATCTCTTCGTCTCCGTAATTTTCTCCGACAACTTTTTCTCCAAGAATTTTCAAAACCCCCAACTACACAACAGTTTACAGATGTATTCGAAAATGTGCATTTCATTTTTGATTTGCACATGATTGTCTCGGCAATTTTACTCAAGGATAGTTTAATAAGCTTTCCCCAAAAGATTATTTTCAGCAGGTCTAGCTTAAGGTTATTTACTTCGGTTTTTCCCTATCCATAGGTTGCACCAAAGATTTGTTTTTAAACTCTCTCGTAAGGATGGATGGGCTAAAAATAGATTACGACTAACGGTATTTTTTGAAGACTGCTTAAAGCAACAGGCAATGATCCGAGCACTAATGCTTTGCGCTGCCTTGAAAAATGGCTTCGTGAAGGCTAAGGCCATTAATTATTTCAAACAGTGTGCACCAATTAAGGCCTGCCTTCGGCTGGGCCATCTTCCGGTGGGCGAACTGCATTGATAGCACAGTATAGCTCTAGACCTGCTGGTCTAGTTTAAGCTATCAACAGGCATAATTGACGGACCCACGTTACATCTAGTGAATCCAAGTCCCGCAGATTTATCTGGCGCACATTCCACCTCATAAGCAAATGACCAGCATAGAGCAGTTGGGCACGAGTCTCGGCTTGTTCCTGGCCGACCTCGACCCTAAAACCCCACAAAGTGTCAAGTCCTGCCCGATGGAAGGCAGAGACAAATATACTACCTCAAGGTCTATAATACATCAATGTAAAGTTTTTTAGCTTCAAAACTGTTAGTAGGTTTAGATTCAGATTTGTTTTTCTCCTAAACTGGTAACACCATCGAGACTAGAAAGCCGTGTCTTTTTTTCTATTTCATACCTGAATGGTGGTTTGTAAAGACATACATCAATGTGAAAGTGAACAGACTCTGCAAGAATTTGAACAGGTGTTGCCGATTCTATTTTATCTGCTAACAACTCTTGCGCCACCCGTACACCCCTAGACTGAAATAAATCTCTATGTATCAAAAAAGTGTGTTTGAGATGAAACAGAGTTATGCGATTGCCTAACCTCTCTGCTACGAGCAGGATGTGACAGAAGGTTATTCTTTAAGTGAAATACAGCTGGTTTGAACTTAGTTTACCGTCTCCTGTACTGGTTGCTAGACTAAAGCTAAATATTCCTCTCTGTCCTACTATTTACCCATTTATAAGGAGCATTATCCTGAAGTGAAACGAGCACAGTCTTGTTCAATGTTTCAACACGGATCGCCGATTCTATTTCCTACGACGAAAACCGTTACGCTAAGAGTGTCTCCGTAATGAAAGGACTGTAACTACCAACATTGAGCTGAGTTGCACTGAAGATCGAAGAGAGAAACGTCAAATCAAAGAAAACAATAGGGTTAAACCATCAAAGAAAAAGAAGCCGAAGTGAAGGGAGAAAGAGTGAATCAAAGTGAAAAAAATGAGATTAGACTGGTGAAAAAATCTATTTTATCAGAACCCAATAACTCCGTCACCAGCGCTGTAAATCCTGGAATTAGCAAAGCCGCTGTCGTATTGAGTACACACCCACCACACATGCACCCAACTGAATGTCCACTTACCGAACCCATACTACAGGTCTCTTCAAGTATCAGGGCATACTTAGATACAGTGAATACATCCTTAATTATAGTAAAGTCAACGTAATCGAGCCATGAATGAATGAATGAAAGGGAATGTTGGTGGAGAAGGCGGCGAGACTCTTTTGATAAAAGCGGGCGGCAGCCAGAACACAAAAAGGTTGTGGTGGAGGCGACGGTTGTAACTGAGGCGCAGAAGCACGAATGGAATCTTATCCGGACGGTGAAGATGACGGCTAGAAAGGGGAAGGACCACTTCTTGTCTTTGTTCTTTTTCAGGTCAATTCGAAAAAGCGGCCGGCCTCAAGAGGATTCTCCGAAATTCCGTTTGCTTGCAGCCGGTCTACTCAAGTGAACACGGCAAAATGACCGGTTCAGTGGTTCTTGGAGTTCCACATCGAAAATCCCTTCTGCAGTGGCCCATGCGGAAAGCCCTTCTCTCCTATTCCCTTCCAGAAGGATTTGCTTTACCCATTCTAGATATGGATAGGTCCTGCTAAAAATCAAAGAACAAATGCAGGGTTTACAGCTAAGCTCAACTAAATACCAACTACAACAAAAAAAGAAAAAGAAAAAAATATATGAAAGACTGTGTATCGCCAATCTTGATAATGGGAAATATCACTTTTTAGAATAACGGTTTCTCTCTGAAACTAGTAGACAAGTTCACCTACCCAGGAATCAGTGTCTCATCAACAGAGACGGACATCAACACACAACTAGCAAAGGCATGGAGAGCTATCGATAGTCTATTGGTCATGTGGAAGTCAGACCTGACTGATAAAATAAAACGCTGTTTCTTCCAAGCAGCAGTCTTGTCGATACTGCTGTATGAATGCACTACATGGACGCTAACTAAACGTATGGATAAAAAGCTTGACGGCAACTACACAAGAATGTAGTGAGCAATATTGAACAAGTCATGGAGGCAACACCCCACAAAGCAGCAGCTGTACGGCCACTTACCACTCATCACGAAAACTATCCTAGTTAGACGAACCAGACATGCAGGATACTGCTGGAGAAGTAAGGACGAACTCATAAGTGATGTTCTCCTATGGACCCCATTCACATAGACAAGCAAAGGCTGGATGACCAGCTAGATCCCACATACAGCAGCTCTGTGCCGATACGGGATGTAGTCCTGAAAACCTGCCGGAAGCAATGGACGATAGAGAAGGGTGGCAAGAAAGGGTCAGGGATATCCGTGCTGATGGTGCGACATGATGATGATGATATAGACAGCTTACGGAAGAAAAATATGGACTGAATTTTTAAATTTTTTTTTTACTAGTTTTTGACAAAAACGAGATAAATCTAAATTTTCGTGATTAGTTCTATTATTCAAGCACTTATTCAAATAAAAATTCGACCCAATATAAGTGAGCAAGAAAAGAAACGACAAGTTATTTATGATTTACTTAACGCTGAAACCAAATCAAAGTTTCTTTGTCTACCCTATAAACGGCAAAGGAAAACATTTTTACAGAATTAGAGCTTTTTTAAGGAAAGTGAAGAGATTTAAACAAAAAGTGAAAAGAAGGCTTTTTAACTGCTCTAGTGGCGGTGATTAAGAAGGACCCCACAACGTCACTATAAAAGCACACTAACGAATTGAAAGTCTTCGAGAAAACTGTGAGGACAGCAATTAAACAAGTTTCAAGCTCAGGCCTTAACCTCTTATGCTATAAGGCTTTTGCTTTGTTTTCAGGACATGTTAAGATGGGCAATTATATAACATTTTTGCAGTTTTTTGTTATAGATTTCTTCATTTTTCGCTGAATATTCTATTTTTTCTCCTACGTACTCGTGGTTTTCAGTCAAACTATTTTATCATAATGTTATTATTTAGAAGATTTATATTATCCAGAGAATGCTAATCAAGTGTTTTAGAAGTCGGACCTAGAAAGAAAGCATCCTCCAAAAATAAGCACACCAAAACCAATTTTTATAAAGATTTTTTTTCTTCAGAATGTTATTATTTCTACTGGAGCATTATACGAAGAAAACAGATGTTATTAGGTGTTATTTATTGCAAACACCTAAAGTATGAAAACTCTAAAGACAAAAAAAGTATCTGTTTAATTCCTTCAGTTGTTTTTCTTTTTACTTTTTTTATTTAAAGAATCACGCATTTTTTTTCAATACCAAATTCGATTCCTATGTTTATTTATTTTAGTTTGTATTTGGGTTTCTATTTCTTTTTCATTTAAGGCAAAAATATTATTATTATTATTATTATTATTCAATTTTCAACTTTACTTTCGGTTTCTTAGAACCCTTCACCGGGTCTTCACCCATGACCTTGCCTTAGGGAAGGTAGTGATTATATGCTTTTTTTTCATCTTTTGTTTTATTTTTTTTCATTCACCTTGATAGAACTTTCTTAAGGTGATGTGCATTAACGAGTTGTCTGGTTAGTTGGTGCTAACCAGACAACCAATCAAATGTTTTGTATTTCATATAGTCTATGACTGCCAGGTATCTTGTTCGTGTGTTTATCTGTTCCTTTCTTGATCATACCCAGGGCTCCCAATATTACTGGCACGGTGATAGTTTTACGGTGCCACTTTTTTTTTCAATTTCTATTTCTTGGTCTTTGATTTTTACTTATTTTATTGTATGCTTTGACTGATGTTATTATTTGTTGGCACTGAAATATTACTAAGAATTACTGTTTTTCTTTTATATTCCTAAACACAATATTTGGTATTATAATTCTCTTTGGAGAGATTTTCACACCAACTCTAGCTGACGGTTTATCACTGGAGTTTAAATGACAGCAAGTCTCCTCAATTCTCCAGAACTCTTCTAAGTATTCTGGCCGATCTCACAAATGATGTAGCTTGAATGGTCTCAGCCCATCCTCTTATTTCCAAGTCCCCCAGTCCTAGTACTAAACCTTTAGTGACTGTACCAAGAGCACCAATAACAATTGCCATCACCGTCACCTTTATGTTCTACAGTTGTTTTTGTTTTGTTTTTTTTTCGATTCTTTAGCAAAGTCCAGGTACTTATCTTTCTTTTAGCTTTTTTTTAATTTTACTCTGGGGTCAGCCGGGACACCAAACTCTACAATTCGACAGGTTCTCTTTTTTTGTTGAATCATTATTATTATTATTATTATTATTATTATTATTATTATTAAATCGTTAGTTTTATTTTCAGTTTCTGACGAGCCTTCACCAGGTCTATTGTCAAGACCTGGGGTAAAGGAAAGATAGTTCTTTTATGTGTTCGATATATTTATACTTTTTGATGCCTCTTTTGGGTGATATTTTTCAGTTACAATGATAGTACCCTCCCAAGGTTATGAACATTTTCGCAAAGGGCACATTTTTGTAAATCATATCGGCTGGGACTCCTCGGTATTTTGTTAATGTGTTTATATGTTCTTTTCTTAATTACATCCTGGGCTGCCACGATTACTGGTATAATGGTAGTTTTAAGGTGCCAATTTTTTCAGCTCCTATGGCCAGGTCTTTGTATTGATTTTATTTTATTCTTTGGCTGATATGTTGTTGTTGTTGTTGTTTTTATCACTATTATGATTATCATTATTATTATTATTATTATTATTGCAAGTTTTTGACACCAGCGTTAGCTGATGATTTCTCATTGGAGTTTGTGTGACTGCAAATCTCCAGGAATCTTTTCAGTATTCAGACCGATCTTGATAATGCTTTAGTCTGGATGGTCTCCACACGTCCTCTTATTTTCTAGTCCTTAAGTCTCTGTACAAATCTTTTGGTGACTGTATCAAACGCACCAATTACAATTGGCATCACTGTCACTTTCATGTTTCAGAGTTTTTCAGTTCTCTGGCAAGGTCTAGGTACTTATCTCTCCTTTGGTTTAATTTTTTTTTCGTTTTACCCTGAGGTCAGTTGGAACAGTTCTCCTTTTTTTCTTGTTTTTTTTTTTTACTATTACTAGGTCTGGTCGTCTGGTCGAGATTAGGTGATCCGTTTGTATCTTAAAATCCCAAAGAAACTTTGTGTGTCTCATTTTCTTGGGTGGATTCTGGGGTTTGTATATACTATTTGTTCAAATTTAAACTTCTTGCACAATTCCAAGTAGATGAACTTTCCCACATAGTCGTGTCTTGTTTTATACTCTTTTTGCCCTAACTTAATGCATTCACTTATTATGTGATTGATCCTCTATATCACCTCATAACCTACATCTGCTATTTTGTGTGGTCTTGTCTATGTTTGCTTCGACAAAGTTAGTACTTATGGCGTTGTCCTGTCTTGCTAGTAGAAGAGATCCAGTTTCTCTCTGAAGGGTTCCCTTTCTCAGCCATGTCCAAGTTTTTTGAGATTTCGGTTTCTCGCTTGAAATTTTCATACAGTCGCTTTTCTTCTCCCCTCTATTTTCTGATTATTTTTGTTCTATTGATACTTGTGCTGTCTGTATTTGAAATAATGTAGTAGTGGAAAAGATATTCAATGAAGTATGATGTGTTTACTTGATAGATATAATTGCAAAAATACATTTTTGCACCAAAACGAGCATCGCTATTGAAAATCACAATACTTGACAAGCCATAGAACCAACCAACCAACCAACGGGTTTTCAGATGGTCACTAATGTTCATAAGTTGCAGAGTGTGACTTAAGATGAACAATCCGAACCAAGGGAAAAATTTTAACATAAATCTCTTAAAATTATGCCTACATAAAAGAAAATATTTCTCTACAAAACAATTGAGAAAAATTTTCCCTCTTGAATGTAAACTTCATAAGATATTCCTAAAGTGAAACATATAATCGCTAAATCTCTTTTATGTGGCTTTATCTCTAATAATACCAATTAGTATAAGTTATAATAAATATGGCGCAAAAATATCTAAAAAAAAATAAATTAGTAACTGACTAAAATAGTATTCATCTTAATTGAATATTGCCAATTAGGCTTATAAGTAGCTCTTCAATTTTAAGATGTAAAATAATAACATAGCATTCATTATTACTTCGGATGAAAAATTCGGAGCTGCAAATGACTATATAGTCGACCATAGTCGAAGGTGACCGGAAGGCTCCCTTTTCGATAGCTTCTACACTGAGGTTTAGAGAAGGGCGCTACTCCTTTCCTCAGATTGCCCCACTTTACCCTTAATCCTTACCTTATAATACTGAGTGTTTAGGAAGGAGGCATCAAGTACCATTTTTTAAGTCATTGGTATGACTCGACCTGGGATTGAACCCTGGCCTCCCGTGCCATTAGTGAACATGCTAACCGCTTGGCCAATGGAATTATATGTTTAATTTATAAATACAGAATCTTTAACTTTTTGCGAGGCTTTATTTTAAAAGCCTAATTAATTTTTTAAAAATGCCATTGTTAAGATGTTTTTTTTTCTTTCTTTGTTTTTTGCTAGCTTGTGTGTTTTAATTTATTTCTTATGTTTGGTTTTGTTTTGTTCTTTTTTTTTTTTTTGCATGGCATATAACGTTCCGAATTATAAACAAAAAAGAAAAGAAAAACATATTTTCATTAACACATAATTCGACTATTTTGACTTTCATCAACAAATCTAATAAAAAATAATAAGCAAACATTCGATGAAGATGATTTAATGTATTTTTTTAAATTTTATTCTTCTCCGTATAAGTTCAATACACAGTATAAATTGATTTTAGATTGGAGAAAATTTTCTCAGTATTTATTCTACACATTGGTATTTTTTCTTGTCAAAAATGCGTTCAAATTAACAGACATTTAAAGGTTACATGTTTTCTTTGAATATCAAGCATTTTACTTTGTTATCTCCTTTGCCAATCCTGGTCTTAATTTGCGATTATCTAAAGTTATAGTGATATAAAAATGTTTCATTTTAGGGAGTAAAAATCAAATGATCTTAAAATGATATAGCTTAAAAACTATGGGGAACGTGGTGTAATGGTCATCATCAGCACAAAGGAATACGGTGACCAAAGTTCAAATCCTGGATAAAGCTTTTTACATTTCACTTCCGGTTATTATCCTTGGGAAAAGCTTAAATCCATCTTTTCATTTACCAGCTATCGGTAAATAATTGGGTTGACTGGATTATTTAGCCTGTGAACTGCAACTGGACTAGAATGAAAATTCTGCATTCAAGCTCCGCTTAAAAATTGACCTTGTGTCACCTCTGCTCGTTGTGGAGGCGATGGATGGATAAAAAGTTTCCGAGAATGATCCTAGTAATTTCTGGAAGTTTGGTTCAAATCGGACAAAAATGGCGGGGCTTTAGTGTACGACCGGAAGGACATTTAATGAATTATACTTTCGATTGCAAACGCTATTCTCATTATTGTTGATAGTGATGGTAGGATATATTTCTTCTTCTTCTTCTTCTTCTTCTTCTTATTATTATTATTATTATTATTATTATTATTATTATTATTATTATTATTCCGTATATTGTATCATACCCTTCTTCAATCCCTTTTCCCCTCCTTATAACATGACTCTCTTCGTCCTTTTTTCCTTTCTCTTTTATTTCCTTTACTTTTCTTTCACTTCCTTTTCCTTCCGCCATTATTTTTCCTTTCTTCTCCCCGTTCATCGAATCTGTCTCGCCAAACAGAAGCCTGTTACTCAATTATAACGCTCCACATCACAGTGTTGGCGCGCCGACCATTATGCCGTTGTAGAGTGATACGGAACACGACCGATGTTGGATCGCTCATGCGAACAGGCGCGGAATGATACGTATCCTGTGAGGCGTGAAGACAGCGATCGTAGAGGCCTGACCAATGGGAAGTCAGCGGTAGTGTCACGTGTCACTACTTCCTCCAATAAAAAGGAAAAAATATATATACAGAGAAAAGCATCAAAAAGAAAAGGGAAAAAATGAAACTGTAACTGCTGATCTTAGTTGAGTGTGTTGCTTGATGTCCCGCCGGAGTTGTCGCCAAGGCAAATGTGTATTATTTAATTAATTCTTCGTTTTAATTTTCCCTGGCAATCCATTGTGACTCCAAGCTGGGCGCATGACAGACGGCCTGACAGATAGATTGGCTGTGTAAGTGACAACGACACTTTTAAGAAAATTTGATGGACTTCGACGTCAGATGATAGTAAAAAAAGTGAATGATGATAATAATAATAATAATAGTAATAATGGTAGCAATAGTAATAGTGGCACTAGTAATTGTACAAACAGTACATGCACAAACCAAAATCTGTCCCGAAGAATGAGACGCACAAAATTCTCTGGGATTTTGAGATACTAACATATCACCGAAAACCAGCCAGAAAATCAAACATTGTGGTAAAAAAAGAAAAGAAAAGGAACCTTGCGAATAGTGAACTTTGCAGTCCCGGCGGACAACAAAGTGAAAACCAAAGAAAACGAGAAGAGAGGCGAGTACCTTGCCAAAGAACTAAAAAGTTATGGAACACAGAATCGATGGAGATGCCAATTATAATTGGTGCGCTCGGAACGGCCCCCAAATGCTTGGTAAGGGGATTGAAAGAGTTGAAAATTGGGGGACAAACCGAAACTATCAAACCTACCAGATTGTTGTGATCAGCTGGAATACTGAGAAGAGTTCTGGTGATCTGAGGAGGCTAGCTGTCACTCGAACTCCAGTGAAATACCATTAGCTAAAGCTAATGTGAAAAACTCACAAGTAGTAGTTGTTATTGTTATTGTAGCGTCGGACGATGATTAAAATGAATATAAAGTGATAGCGAAATTCAATTAAAAGGAAAGACTGGAAAAAAAAGAAAAAGTCAGCCATGTCGTTTGCTTGGGAAAATTATAAATAATTACTATTTTACAAGAAGAATCGTTGTAATATCAAAGAAAATTTGGAACAAAATTTAAATTAATAATCATAGTAATTAAGATAACTATCATAATGTTGAATGCATTAAAACTAATAATTATAATAATTAAGAGAATAAATCCTTCGGAAATAATCTCAGTATCTCCAAAGAAAAATGCAAAAATCTCTGGATTGAGTGATTTTATCAATAGGAACCACAGATGAGACTAAAACAGTAAGGATCTTAGAAAATCTTATCAATAAAACAAGCGAGCGTGATAAAATTCTTGCTTTGGCAGGAAAGACGTGTTCAAATTAAAATGCTCGAAAGATTCCCAAAACATGACAAGATATATACTCCGGCTGACTGAATTTTTTTCGATGTTCCAATCAAACGTATTAAAGAATTAATTTTGAATTTCAAGAAACACAAAACCTTTTTCCTTGAAGATTCTATTAAGGTGGAGACGCTGGAATTTAGCCACGATACGTTCTACATTTATTCCCGTTTAGATATTTACTGTTCATTGGTCCTGCAACCTGGTTTAGTAATAGGGGTGTTATTTTAGTTGCATGTCTTGGGTAGAAAGGGCCTGGTGGAGCCCATCCCTCTTCAAGTGTTTAACTTGCCTAAATTCAGAGGGTTCCTTCTTCCATACCAGTTGCCAGACCAAAGTTAAAAAGCCGTCTACTCAAGTATATACCCATAATTTAAAAAAAAATACAATTTTTATATTGTCATAAACTGACTTCTTTTCTGTGGAGATTAATGTTGATTTTCCTTAGTTCATATGAAATCCAAAATAGCTTGTGATAATTTTCTTTAAACCGAAAGTATTGTTACATATTGATCTTTGACAGACTGATTACTAAGTGATTTAAAAACAGGACATTGCACCTGTGTAAACAAGAGACAGTGGAAATGAATCACGTGAATTGAGAATCAGAATGAAAAATATGAGGGCGGAAAAAAATCATAATGACAAGAGAGTCACGTGGTCAGTCAGATTCGGTCAGTTTCGTAGAGCAGCCGGCAAGTAGACAAAATGTACCGTTGTGGGCGTCACCCGGTGGGGCAGTGTTCCTTTTTCGGGTTGAAAAGCATGAAGAAGAAAGGAATTATACGTATTGCAACGTGATTTAAGAAGATATGATGAGAATCCTTGTAGTCCTGATTAATTCTTGAATAGGTGTCGCACGTGGTGTCAATCATAGTGTTCCGTCTCTGTATCTCTCTCACCCTCAACATTTCTATCCTTTCGTGGTAATAAAGAAGTAAGTTATACTTTTTCATAAACCAAAGTGTTATTGTCTCGACATTGGTATAACAGAAAATTTTATTTTTAACCCTTTGGAAACATGTTTTGCAGGTTCCATTTTCTCTGCTGTTAATTCATAATTTCGTCTGCAAACGCTACTCTCATTAGGTAGTGTTGGTAGAAATAGGACACACACACATACACATGCATGTGTGCTTGTGTGTGTCTCTCAAGAGTATTCAAAATTAAATGTGGCTTGCATCTGCCATAGCAACGACATATCCTACAGTTAAAATAGTTAAAAAATCAATCAGGAAAAATTGGGAAAATGTTAAGATCTAAACACCGTAGCAAGCTCCTATGGTATCATTTGCTCTCAGATTAACTTTGTTACATACCACCGCTTCCTTACTATAAATATTAGCTGTTTTGGAGGTTCTTTTTTCTTCTTTCTTCTATTTCTTCCCTTTCTTTTCTTTTTCTTTTCTGGAGCGATCTTTCTCTGTGGAAAGCAGTGCAAAAATAAATGACTTTCATCCAAAATCACTGTCTTAAGATCGTGGTAATCATTGCATGAAATTAAGAGTCCCAGCGTGATGAATTGTGTTTGTATTTTTATATCTTTATACCTTGATTCTCAAATTCAAAAGACTTATTCCAACGAGTTTTTTACTGGTCGAAACACCTCTCAAATTTATCTTTTGATATATTGGGAAATATTGTGGTCCTCAGGTCTTATTTTCGAGATTAATTTTAAATTCAGGAAAGTTGTATTTCCGGTGAGTGGGGAGAGTTATACAGTTTCACGAACCTGTGTTTCGCGAAAAATAAGAAAAATATCGAAATTGCAATTCAAAAATATGCAGAATTACCACTGATTTGTTCTGAATAGTGCATCTTAACAGTTTCTTCCTGGTGCACTTGGGCTTCCTAAAAGGTAGCCTGGTGCACCCTAATTTAATAAAAGAGGACATTTTATGAAAAAGAATGTGTATGTTTTTAAAAAAAATGAAAAAATGGGCATGATCCCAAAAATTTGCTATCTCTTTTTCCTCGTATATTTTTCATTGTTTCTTGCATCTATAAAGTTATGTTGAAGTTATCTTCTCTTGGAATTTATCTTATTGATATATAAAATGCGCTCCAGAGTTTTAATTACTCGACAAGTGCGCCCCGATTAAAAAACAACGGTTGAGAAACACTGGTCTAGACAATGATATCGTCCAGTTATCACCACTCATTAATAAAAGTTTTTTTTTTCAGCTGGGCACACGTGTTCGTTTTGATTTAAAATTTTAAGAATCAGCAATGAAATGAAAGCTTTTGTCTTGATATCAATTGATCACATCTTAGATGTCTCGAGAGTATTGGTTTACTTATTTGTCTATGAGCATATTTCCATAGTAAAATCAATTCTGCATTTAAATCCTTTGTAATAAATGGTTTTAAACGGTACGATTATAGTATATCTGGTTGTATTTAAAATTTAATTTTTTAAATGACAAAACAAAATAATGTGTAAAATACCCACTATTTTGATTTATTTGTCCTATGTATTAATATTGTCGCATTTTTTTCATTTGTTTGTTTGCTTGTTTGGGTTGAATGACATATCAACTTTTGTATGTTATTTAATGCCAAATCTATTTTATGCAAATAAACAGTTCTATTTCAAACAATTCAGTTTTGCGTAAGTACAGTCTAATTATCAAAAACATTTCTATTTCAAGCAACTGAGTTTAGCCAAATAGTTCTAATTCAAACAATTCAGTTTAGTAAAAGTATAGATTTTGTTTACAGACAGTTAAATGTCAAAACAGTTCTATTACAAACAATTCAGTTTAGCGTATGTAGAGTTTCAATGTCAAAAACAGTTCCATTTCAAACAAATCAATTTAGCTTACAAAACAGTTCCATTTCAAACAGTTCAGTTTAGCATAAGTACTTAGTTTAGTTCTATTTGACCCAAAGATAGAACCCTATTAGGTGTTACCAATCCAGGCCAGAGTGGACCTGGGAGCAATGGTAATGAAGGGGTACACCGCATTCCCAAAGCTCCAGCATTTCAGGAACCTCACGATTTGATTGTTTAGTGTCATATCTAGGACACTCATTGGGGAGGGTGCCTTCCCCCTCTGCAGAGATGCAGTCGGTATATTCTACAGCCCCAGCTGACTGGGCAAGAATTTGTTTTCAGTGCCATGACCCCATCTATCAACAACCCTTTTAATGTCTCTTACATAAAAATCTTTGGGTTTTGATTGTTTGTTTCTTTGTTTAATGGCATATCAACCTTTTTAGGTTATCTAATACCAAAGCTATTCTCCTAGAAGAACAGTAGTGGTACTATTTAACCCATAGCTGGGAGGATAAGGGGGTTCATACCTTTCCCAAGGGTATTTGTTCGAAAGTGAACGTAATAGCGTGACTGGAGTACGAACTCGCATACAACGATTCCGCAGTCCATCGCTTTAACCATTACATCACGAGGACACCCCCTTTGGGTTTTGAGTTGAAGTGAGAGACTAACTCATTTTCGACCTATTCTTTTGAAGTTAGTCCAACTCCATTCAAAAACCTTTGCAAACTTCCAAAAAAGATGGTTATTGAAATTAGCATGGTTCTGGAAATACAATGGATGAAGCATTTTCCTTACTTTGTTCTTCCAGATTTGTCGTACCATGTGAGGTCGTTCATTACTTTAAAGTGGATGATTCTTGTTCAATTTACTTAAAATGAACCTTTTTTCACTAAAGCTTCTTTAAAATGCATTAATCATTGGGAGTAAACTTAAGCTGTGATTGTCTGTTAATCGTTTAACTGTTTCTAAAAAAACGATTCTTTGTATATCCTACCCATACACACAGACGGGTCTTATTTTTATTCAGTTCCGCGCTTGGCTGCTGAGCTGGCCATCCACTAAGACAAAGCCAATGACATCTTCGCTTAACATTGTACGGTACCAAATTCATTTCTCATCCTCAGTTATGACTATCTAAAGAAAAAGTATTTAAAACTGATGGGTATCCTATGATGCACAATAATCGACACATTGTTTGCAATTCTCTGTTAGCAGATTATGTGGAACTTACATTCCAACGCTTGGCATTTTCTCAAGTGTTTTTCTTTTCATATCGTCATAGACACTTAAATGGTTTGCTTTGAATTTCAAAAGTGTACTGAGAGAGTTCACTTCAGCAGTTGCTTCCAGTGCCTCAGAATCAAGTCCTCTTGGACAACCTAATCAAAGGTCATCCTTTAAAGTGAAGTCCTTTTTTCTCAATCTTGAAAACCATATCATGCAAGTTCTTTCATATTCTGTTCCATCGACACATGTGCTTCTGGGAATCCCTGTGGTGTAGTGTCTAACCTGCTCGATTGCAAGCACGAAGTAAGCGAGTTCGAACCACAGTCGCACTATTACGTTCACTTCCGGACTAATACTCTTTGGAAAGTTACGAGCCTCTTATTCCTGAAGCTATGAGATAAATGGTATAATTGCTGTTCTTTAATAAGGATGATTTGGGCATTAAATACCGCCCCCCACCCGCGAATATCGATATGCCATCAACCAAAGAAGCCAAAACCAAAGTATATATGCTTTTCATTATTTTTTTGAATTCGTATTATTCCTTCGGTGAAGTTTATAAAGAAGAACATGACGGATGTATTCTTTAAAAGGACCAAGTATGGGATCGATTTGAAAGCTTTTCTTTTAATGATTTTCAAAGAGTCTGAAATAAAATGAGATATGTTATTCAGCGAATCATTGGCATATACTTGTTAAAATAGGATTTAATAGAATTTTTTTTTTTCAATTTTACCGTCCGGCCGAACTTTGGTTACCACGTGATATATTGTCATATCTTGGGAAGTAAGAAGATTGTTCTCAAGTACATATTTCAAAAATCTCCAAAAGAACGAAAATAGTCTTCTAAATAAGAAAATGGACGGGTGAAATGAGTTCAAAACCTTGATGGCGCTGAATGCATTCCCCATTTCTCTAACATCCTTGGGAAAGGTATGAATCCAGTTATTCTCCTTTTAACTATGGGTAAATCGTAGAGGAGACTGAGCTCTTTAGTTTTGGTTTAGTAACCTATCAAGGAGAAGAAAAATTCTGAATTTGAACATATTTAACTCCACTTAAAAACTGACCTTGTCTTAAGTCCTGTCCGTGTGGGGGGGGGGCGGTAAATACAGACTAATATTCAAGCATTAATATTTTGTATATGTACGTTTGTCACGCTTATAGTTTAAACTATGTTCACTTTGAAATGCTACATATTTCGAAGAGTTAAACCATTACCATTTTAAACAGGAACACTACAAGAGCATGCAAGTTTGATAGGATTTATACAGTACAAGAAATACACATTTATCTCATTTTATTAGGTTCACTTTGACCCAGAATGGTAGCTCCTGTTTGGGTCCCATCTGTGAATTAAATAGAACAGTTCAATATTTTTGCCAGCGATTATTATTATTGGCGATTTGAGACTATAGAGTTGTGTGCAATTTTTTGTATGAGATTGGAATAATTGATAAATATAATGCTAATGTTGAATAATAGTACTTAAAAAAATTTCAGTGTGTGCATCAAATTATTAATATCATTAACTACGCCTAAAATGGGGAATGTGGAACACTCCTTCACTGGAATTACTCCAGGGTCAACTCTGACTCGGAAAGGTAGTATTTGTCAAGGTCCCATCTATGAGTGAAATAGAACTGTTTAACCATTTAACTGCGAGCAAATTAATAAATAATTTTCAATATGATTATTTGAGATAAATAACAATACTTGAAACGATTTAACGATGTGAAAATAAATGAACTCTGGCTTGTTTATTATCTTACGTACAAACTATTCGATTATAAATCATGTCTCTTTTACACACACACACACACACAAATATATATATATATATATATATATATATATATATATATATATATATATATATATATATATTTGTAAAGTTGGCAACTTTAGTCGTGAGTTACACGCAGTATAGCTACCACACAGAGGTATAGGTGAGGGCGCTACTTCATTCCCTGGATTTCTCCAAGTTACCCTTGATCCTAACCTTATAATGCTGAGTGTTAAGCAAGGTGGCATCAAGTACTATTTATTAAGTCTTTGGTATGACTCGTCATGGGATTGAACCCCGGTCTCCCGAACCATTACCAAACACCCTACTCATTTAGGACATTGGCGCGAACTATATATATATATATATATATATATGCGCGCACGCGCGTGTGTGTGTGTGTAAACAGCATTTTTCATTAAATAACCTATGAGGGTTAATATGCCTTAAAACCAAACCAAGTAGCTAGCATGACGACATCACGTGATGATATCAACTAATTTTTACTAAGATTACTACTACTACTAATAATAATAATAAGGGACTTTAATATACTAAGGGATCACCTAATCCCGGCCAGAAGAGCAGACCTCATAATAATCAAAAAAAAAAAAAAAAAAAGAATTTGCAAAATTGTTGACTTTGCTATTCCGGCGGACCACAGAATAAATCTAAAGAAAAGTGAAAAAAAGGATAAGTACCTCGACCTTGCTAGAGAATTAAAAAATCAGTGGAACATGAAAGTAACGATTGTGCCAATTGTGATTGGTGCGTTAGGAACAAGAACTAAAGGATTATTAAAAGGCCTGGAGGATTTGGAAGTTAGCGGACGGGTAGAGACTATTCAAGCGACAGCATTGCTAAAAACGGCCAGAATCCTGAGACGAGTCCTGGAGACTTGAGGAGACTTGCTGTCACTCAAACTCCAGTGAAAAACCATCAGCTAACCCTGATGGGAAAAACTCTATAATAATAATACTATTAACTAGAAAACTACTAGAGACAAAACTCTCTAGCCGAAACCTTATCAAACGAATAAAGACCTGTGTTGTACCACTCATATATTCCAGACCCTTTCTAAAGTGGACCAGAGATGAACTTAAGCAAATGGATCAAAGAACTAGAAAACTAATGACAATGCATAAGGCCTTACATTCCAGAGACGACTTTGACAGACTATATGTTTCAAGAAAAGAGTGGGGAAGAGGACTTGCCAGCACTGAAGACAGCGTTGACGCATCGACACAACGGCTCGAAGATTACATACAAAAGCACAATGGAGGACTTATTACAGCCATCAGAAACGATACTGATAACACGATGGACAATAGAAAGACAATAACTAGGAAACAAAAATGGGAAGGAAAACAACTCTATGGACGTTTTAAACGACTAATAAACAATATCTCACACGCGAAAATCTGGACATGGCTAAGAAAAGGAAGTTTTAAGAGAGAAACAGAATTTCTCCTAATAGCAGGACAAAACAACGCCGTAAGAAACAATAATATCAAAGCGAGAATTGATAAGACGCAACAAAATAGCAAATGTAGGCAATGCAGTATCAGAGATGCAACTATCAATCACATAATAAGTGAATGCAGCAAATTAGCACAGAAGGAATATAAGACTAGCCATGTCTTGGTCGGCAAGGTGATCTATTTGAAGATGTGCATGAAATTTAAATTTGACCATACGGACAAATGGTATATGCACAACCAAGCACTTATCTTTGAAAATAACTCACATAAACTTCTATGGGACTGACATACACACGGATCCCCTAATCTCGGCCAGAAGACCAGACTTAATAATAATAAACAAAAAAAAAAAAAAAAGAGAACTTGCAAATTTGTCGACTTTGCTGTCCCGGCTGACCACAGAATAAAACTGAAAGAATATGAAAAGAAGGATAAGTACCTCGACATTGATAGGGAATTGAAAAAACTATGGAACATGCAGGGGAAAATTATACCAATTGTAATTGGTGCGTTTGGAACAGTAACTGAAGGATTACTAAACGGATTGGAGGACTTGGAAGTTGGTGGACGAGTGGAGACCGTCCAAACTACAGTACTATTAGGAACAGCCAGAATACTGAGAAGAGTCCTGGAGACTTGAGGATACTTGCTGTCACTCAAACTCCAGTGAAAGACCATCAGCTAACCCTGATGTAAAAAACTCTAATGAGTAAATAATAATAATAATAAATATTAACGAGCATAAAATGAAAGCGACAGATCTTATATATATGGGCACGCTCCAATAGTTATTCACACAAATAGCTGCAAGGAAGCACACAAAGGGACACACGGACTGTACATACGAATATATCCTGTTATTTAAAAAAAAATTACTGGTTCAACTCAGACGAGGTTGACCATAACGAAAATAACTTTCTCTAATATTTATTGAAAGTGCTTTTCTACGCAACCATCCTGTAACGAGAACTGAGGTGGAAACGATGGATTCACGGCTTACATCTGGTCACTAGTGCAAACCGAACATAAGCCCTTTCAGTCTCAAATTGAATTCGGCTCCCACTAAAATTGACACTTTCATGTTCCGTATTTAACTGATAGATTAGACACTTTCAGGTTCAGCCAAACGAGACCAGGGTAGACCTGGGAGCAAAGACAATGAAGGCTACTCTACACTTACCAAAGCTCCAGCATTACGAGAGCCTCAACTTCAAATTGTTTAGCATCATATTCTGGACACACGTTGAAGGGAGGCTTACCCCTCAGCAGAGATGCAGTAGGTGTATTCTGCAGCCCCAGCTGCTTATCTTGTTAATGAAAATTAGTTCAGGTCTGGAACTACATCTTAAATCATAGTAACCTGTAACTGATGTTCCATAGCCACAATTAACGCCATATGCAAAATAAACATATAATGTTCATAACAATAGAACATATAAAGAACATAGGAATCTCGAAATTCGAAAACACGTAACGACTTCTTGTTCAGGTACGAAACCTTTTTTTATTAACTTTGAGTTAAAGGTTTCGACATAAGGAGGAGAGACACAACCTTCTATGCTGTCTTATTCATTTGGCCCCCATCTCGAGCGGCCCCCATAGGGCACAAGTTCGCCTCGCGTCTGCGAGCTCCAAAAGTCGATCCTCCTCGTTTGGCATCTAATATTCAACTCCCTAGCTTTCTTTCAATTCTCCACAAACCTCTGCGCGCTTCCGGTGCGTGACGTCACTCGCACTCTTTCATCCGTTTCGTCTCGGACTATTATGACACCTTCGTCCGCCCGCGCGCGCCCACGTTAACACCTGCATCAATGTTTGCACCTAACTAACCCATGTGCTGAGCCGAAAGGTTCTCATTCTAACTAAGCTCAAAGGCATGAGCCGAAATCTATCGGCCATTACGTTACACTGATACGGGTTTCATTTATGGACTTTATTTCAAGGGACTGTTCCTTCATCAGTTTAGTCGGCGGTGTTTTGAATTCGCTGACTGCATTCTCAGCAGAAGGGAAAGTCATTTCACCACAAAGCAAAACAAAACAAAAAGAAGAAGAAGAAAAAAAAAAACTCCGTTATGTCCTGATGATGACAATAAACTTAATCAGGTTGAGAAGTTTCTGTTCTGGAGCTTTGGAGTGCGCAGAGTACCCTTTCAAAATCAATACACCCACTTTCACTCGGATGCTACACGTTATTTCGAGAACCTAACGAGGGTATGGATCATTATTAATTTATATATACAGAGTGTTTTAACCCATTACTATGATAATGACTTATTTATTACAAAGAAAATCGCAATGGCGGTCATTTGGAACACATCCTGTAAAAAATGGCATAATTGAGCGAGACATCAAATCAATGTTTTTTTGGGTTTTTTTTCAATTATTATTATACCAGCTTCCAGGACATGCAACCTTTTTTGATTTTCTTATCTCAGTAATGAATCCTTATAATATTAATGAGTTGCATCTATTTTGAGACAGTTTTGGATGATTTTTGTCTCCTAATAAATCGTGACGCAAAATGTTTTTCCTCTCTTGCCCAAGGCATTCTGATCCAGCATTAGTAGATGTTATCGTGTACAATTTTCAAATCTGAAACAAAAAAGAACACATTATTAGTAGGAAAGTTATTAGCAGTCACATGGGTCCTGTGTATTTTGAGGCACACAAAATATACATATATATGCAGGTGTGTGTGTTTCTGTTTGTGTAAATGAGTGAGTATGTGTGAGTGTTCCTTTCGTTCTTTATCGTCATATCAACCTTTGTGAGTTAATGCCAAATCGTTCCTTATTGAAGAACCTTAGTGGCGCTATTTAACCCATTGAGAGGGGAATAAAATGGTTCATGCCTTTCCCCAAGGGTATTAGTACGAAAGTGAACGGAATAGAGCGACTGGAGTTTGGACTCGCATAGTATGATTTTGAAGTCTAACACTTTCACCATCTATGGGTGTGTGTGCGTGTGTGGGGGGGGTGTACGTAAATATAAAGTGTTCATATATTTTACAGTGCATTGATAGTTTTCAAGCACATACACCCACCCACGCATATATGTATATATATATATATATAATTTAAAAACACTTTCTATTTCATACATGAGTCTGTGCATGGGCATAAAATTTCATTTACATCAATAAAGTTCCCATGAATATACATGTATCAAGAAAAAACCCTGCTGTCTGCTCACACATACAGAACCACAAAATCATACATATAACAATTTTTTGCCGTGAAAAAAAAAGAGAGAGAGAGAGAGATGGGGGGTGGAGAAAGAAAGAAAGAAAGAAAGAAAGCCGTCCGACAGCATGATGGACGCCTCGACGCCTTCTCTGCGTATCACTACCTCCGTTATTCGCTTGAGCGCACATCCCACTTGTTTTGTATCAATCCGCAACTAAATAATGGACACTTTAGGAATCGGTACTGTTCAGGCGTGCGCCACGCTTATGTTAAATTGCTTCTCGCAGACAAAACTATTCTAATGGCTTCCATAGACAAGAAGATACACACATTAACACACACACACATACATACATACACACACACACACACATTAACACGCAGATATTCTCTCTCTCTCTTTCTCTCTCTCTCTCTCACACACACACACACACACACATAATGACTTGTGTATTATCAATCTTAACCAGGGACAAACACAAATAAACATGCTGTACTCATCCCCATTACCTCGCCACAGAAAATGCTTAGATGAACGCATGCTTCCCCTGTGGGACGAACAAAGATTCACTGTTGTAAAAGAACGACGCCCCCACCCGCATTAACAGAATCGCTAAAAAAAACGATTAAATCTTCTCAAAGAAAAACACATATGCAAATGGATCTTGACGAGAATACATTGCGCTTGGTACCCAATATGATAGACATATACACATCAAAATAGATATCTTTATATATGCATTGATATATTCCTTTATTCCCAAGTGATATAAAAAATATCTCACAGACGTTTTTTTCAATGGATATATATACATATATACATACAAATATATATATATATATATATATATATATATATATATATATATATATACATTTATATATATATATATATACATTTTTCCCGGACAAATAGGTTTGGAAACGTTTGTTAGATGTACATATTATTACTTACATAAGTATAATATTTTCGCACACATATATACGTACATATGTAGGTATATATATATATATATATGTATATATATATATGTGTGTGTGTGTGTGTGTACAAAAATATCGAGAGAAGATGAGTTGTGAATGATTTAATTTGAGAATATATGAGTGGATTCTTATAAATCTCCAGGAGTGCACAGTGCATGATTACTAATAAGTAAACCTATAATTTTCAGATAGAGCAAATTCATATAATTGAAAGAAAAACTCATCAGACCGTCAATTGTCTATTATAGATTAATTTCCTCTGGTGACTCCATATAAGAAACCAACCTCTTCAGATAGCCATCATGTAATGGTGAGAAAAAATTACAAAAATATTCTTTCAATAGATTCTTACTCGTCTGTATATATATATATGTATATATATATATATAAGTTAGTTGGCCGACCGTAGTCTTGGTTGACCCAAAGACTCCAATTTCAATAGCTGCTACACCATTGTATAGGGGAGGGTGCTACTCCTTTCTCTGGATTTCTCCCCAATGAGAATATATATATATATATATGTGTGTGTGTGTGTGTGTGCGTGTGTGTGCACGTGCGTGTGTGTGTGTATTCATATATACGTGTTTCTGTGTTTCTGTGTGTGTGTGTGTGTGTGTGTGTGTGTGTGTGTGTGTGTGTGTGTGTGTTCTTAAAACGCCAGTACCGAGAATACACTTACTGCATTCCCTGCTGAGAGGTATAACTACATCTCCAACAAAAAGTTATATTATGGATATAATACTAAACTGCAAATCGTCATGAGGTTTTAGAATGGTAGAATCCGTTAAGGTCCCATCTATAGGCCAAGGTAGTTACTGTTGTTATATAATTAAGGTAATTATTTTTCATATTAATCATTTTTCGTTAATTATATTTTATTATTTACTATGGTAAGGCTTTGAACTACTCTTAGTTCAAGTGTAGTTGTCAGATGGTGCAGTCTTACGCCCGCGCTGAAAGGATATGACAGTCATCATCTGTCGTAATAAACTCCCAGACAGGAAATTGGGCCGGACGGTCATTGGAATGAATTGAGAGTATGGATGACGTCATGCCCGGAAGTGATGCCCCGAGAATTTTGAGGATTTTGAAAAGACAGTTGAGGTCGACCGTTGAAGGTAGCGGTTGAGTTTTTCGGATCTGACCAGATCAGATCATATTTTTCGGGTCTCGAGCGACAGAGATGTATGGTTAGCTTTGGCTTTTATGATTTGAATCTCTCTCCTCGTGTCGCCAAGGACTGAAAGTAGAAAGAAATAAACTTGTTCGTACCGCTTGTGTTTGTATTACTGTTGTTACTGATATCTTTACTAGTATACAACACTGTCTTCCAGCTAATTCTTGTTAAATCCTTGATTATTTGTGTATCACACATATACCCCTGACCCCCATAAATATATATATATATATATATATATATATATATATAATTCTGGAGAGCGTAGACACAGGGTCAAAAGCGCTAGATAACCGTTATCATGACTATATATTTATATATACAGAGTTGGTCAAAATAATCCGACATATTTGTTGTTTTAATAAAAGCAAATTAGAGTGAATAATGAAAAAATTATTTTATTTTCCAAATGTTCATATGATGCCATTTTGTTTTATTTTCGTTTTAAAAATTACATCAGACAAATGTTTTCCGTTATTGTCAACAAACTGCAAAGAACTTCGTGAAAGTTGTTCATAACACGACGGGTCATTTCATGTAAAATGACAACAATTTCGTTTCAATATTGATTCAGTAGCTCTGAAATTATAATCCCATAATAAAATGGTGTTTCGAATAGGTACGGGATCATGTCTACTAAGCTCAAAGTTTAGTTTCTTTGTTTAATGGCATATCAACCTTTGTAGGTTATTTAATGTCAAAGCCATTCTCCTAGAAGAACAGTAGTGGTACTATTTAACCCATAGCAGGGAGGATAAGGGGGTTCGTACCTTTCCCAAGGGTATTTGCCCGAAAGTGAACGTAATAGCGCAACTGGAGTACGAACTCGCGTACTACGATTCCACAGTCCATCGTTTTAACCATTACACCACAAGGCGTGTATTGGCGTTTAGAAGACTGAGAGAACGGACGGGCACGTCTTGATTCGGAGGAATCACACAAGCAAAAGAGGTAGGGTGTTCGTAGGAAACGCCCTCATAGAGGTTTGGAGAAAATCTAAAAAAAAAAAAAGGTACCCTGTGAGTGGCTGTTTTTTATCCAATCACTGGGCACCTAGTTAGCGACTCCGTAAATAATTTCAATATATCAGCCATTGTTGGTCACTTAATGCCACATCCATTTTTATACATATAAACAGTTCTATTTCGAACAATTCAGTTTAGCTTAAGTACGCAGTTTAGATATCAAAACAGTTCAATTTCAAACAATTCAGTTTAGCGTAAGTACACAGTTTATTTCTATTTGAACCATAGATAGGACCCTATCAGGTGCTACATCTCCGGGCCAGAATGGACCTGGGAGCAATGGCAATGAAGAGATACTCCGCATTCCCCAAAGCTCCAGCATTACTGGTATCTCAACATCATATTGCTTAGTGTTATATCTTGGACACTCATTGGGAGAGTCGTATGATTTTGCGGAGATGTAGTCAGAGTATTCTGTAGCCCTAGTTGACTGGGCAAATGGACAGTTATATTT
>OY757907.1:52830354-52847854 GCA_963585895.1 Sepioteuthis lessoniana
TAGTTGCCTCACCAAGGCTGAAGAACCTAGTCCGTCCTACTATTTACCCATAGCTGGAGGGAGAATAAGGGGGTTCATACCTTTCCCAAGGGTATTTGCCCGAAAGTGAACGTAATAGCGCGACTGGAGTACGAACTCGCGTACTACGATTCCGCAGTGCATCGCTTTAACCATTACACCACGAGGACTAAGAGATAAAGGTGATCGAGGGGGTACTGGTTATCATCAAAGGAAATGGACACCGTGATTAGAGTTCAAATCCTGTATGAGGGTACATTTTACATAGCTCTAATACACTTGTGAGAATGGTATGAATCCAACTATTCTACCTGCAACTATGGGTAAATAGTCGGGTAGACTGGACTTTTTAACCTTGCTATGGCAAACTATAAAGAAACCTCAGAAACCTGCTAAAATACGCAAAAAATTGACTTCTTTGTGCGGCATGCTTCTGGTACTGAGGAGTTGGTTATATATATATATATATATATATGTGTGTGTGTGTGTGTGTGTGTGTGTGTGTATTATTTTCACTCTATTTGATTTTAACCCCTCATCAACCTCTTTCCAGCTCAGTCTGTATACTTTCATTGTCCTTCTTTTCTCTATCACTTCTCTCTCTTCTATCTTCTCTCTGTTTCTCCTTCAACCTTCTTTCTTCCTTTCATATAACTCTTTTACAATCTGTCTTCACTTCTATCCCCACTACCTCTTTCCCTCTATTATCTTTCCTTCCTTCTTCTTTCTCTTCACTCTTCATTTTCTCACTTCTCTCACCTCTTCACTCTCTCTCTCTCACACTCACTATTTCGCTCCTCTTTACCTCTTTTCCTCTCTTATCTCTCCTTCTCTTTTCATTCTTTCCTCTCCTTTTTCCATTTCCTCCTTCACTTTTCCTTTCTTTTCTCTCCCTTTCTTTCCTCCTCCACTCGAATATTCCTATTCCCACCAGTCCATTTTCCTCTCCTCTTTTCTCTTGTCCCCTTACTCTTCTTACCTCTTCACTCACTATCATTCTCCTCACTTTGTCTCTTATTTCATTCACACACACACACACATTGCGAAAGTCTTTGTGAGTAATAAAGTACAGAATTCGATTGCCGAACTATTTTCTACTTTCACTTTTACTTCTCTCCAATGACACGGCCGTAGCTCAGTCCGTAAACTACCTCTTCGGATCCTCTCCAGTAAAATAACAAGCGAATCTCATTGAAAGACACTTCAGCAAGTCAGACACACCCTTCACACAACTGGTTCGCAAAAACCGCGCACTCCAAAACTAGCCCCGGGCTACATGCAGGTTAAAGTATTGATTACCTTGTACAACCACACGCTAAAACAAGTTTTACTTTGTACCACTCGTTTTCTTTGTCCCGGCTGCTACCTGTTCTACTCGCTCAAACTTCATTATTCCTGAATATAAACACAGAAAGATAATAGATTATAATAACAAAAATGTAAAGTGTTATTATTGTTTTTTTATACTTCTTTATTCCTTAACAATAAACTTTGTGCATCCATGTGCATGTGTGTATGTGTGTATATCTGTATGTGTGTATGTATATGCATACATGTGTGTGTAGGGTGCGTGAATGTGAATGCGTGTCTGTGTATGTGTGTGTTTACTTTTGTATGAATACATATATATGCATGAGTATGCATCTATAGATGTGTTTCTGCGTGCATATTCGTGTATATGTACGTACATGTGTATGCATGCCTGTGGCTGTATGCATAGGTGTATGTGCGCAAGGATGCATCTGTATTCATGTGTGTATGCATATGTTCACGTCTGCATATGAGTGCATGGGAGTGCGTGCATTTAAGCATGAGTGTGTATGTGTATGTGTTTATATGTGTGAATGTGTATGCTATATTTATATATGCATACGCTCATGTGCATGTATGTGTATCAGTGCGTGCGTGTGCGTATATGTTTGTGTATGTGCTTGTATGTGTGGTATTGTCTGTGTGGGCGCGTGTGCTTCAATGTATATGCGCATATGTTTTTTTGTGTGTGTGCACGTGTGTGATTAAATGTGTATGTATGTGCGTCAAAGTATGTGTATATGTGTGTGCGCTTGTGTGTATGTATGTGTATGCATTTTTTCACGTATGCATATTTGCATGTTTTCATTTGCACATATGTATGTGTGTGTGTACATGCGTGAGTTTGTTTGTATATGTGTGTGTACGTGCATGTGTGTGTGTGTGTGTGTGCATTTATATGTGTGTAAGCATGTGTGTGTGCGTGCATGTATGACCCTCCTTTGACCCTCCTTAGAGGGGTTAGGTATATCACCTGGTGCCTGAGGCGCCCCTTTTTAGGAGAATGCATTTTTCGAGCCGCCGAATGCGTCAGGGCCACGGCCCTGTACCTGAACCCTCCTAAAAAAGGCCTTGTGTTACACTCTTCCGTCTGGTGGGACGTTCGTCTAATATCTCATGCATGTGTGCATACTGGTATGCGTGAGTGCATGTGTGCGTTCGTGCATGTATGTATGCATGTGTATGCTTGCATCTATGTATGTGTGAGTCAATGTGTGTGTGTGTGTGTATGTGTACACACACGCGAGTGGGTGTATAAGCTTAATTGGACACCAATTATCACAACGTAAAATTATCATTTGATTTTGCATTAGAATTCTCATTTGGACTTGTCCAAATACATTGTAGATTTTCACTCCTCGGAATATTCCCAGACACGAAGTCTGAACATGTGAGAGCAACGTCCCAGCACTAAGTCTATACAAATAGGTATCTGCACTGCCTCGAAAGCTGCTGAACAGACATATGCGCACATGCACCTGAGTAGAAGCACTGTAGACGCATGCGCGTACAAGGGTCATAACTCGTAAGAGCTTAGGATGCCACAGTATTCCATCTTACCTTTCTTCTTAAAATTTTTTATGATATTCTTCTATGTACGTTTTAAAATGATTCCTAGTCATGAGGTATATTTTTCATTAGGGGAGTACGCTGTTGAGTAATTTTCAATCATGGTTTCACTCACTTGACAGTAGATTTCTACCCTTCAAATAACATGCAACAGGTTGTACAATTAGTGAAGAACGATTTATTATCTAACAACCCAGATTGATTATCTGTACTAGGCTAAAATCTACTGCTGTCTCGCTTTTAACTCTTAGGTTGTAGGAGAAGTAGATTCATGCCTTAATGGCACTAACAAGAGGACGTAAAATCCCCAACTATAAATTGGTTCCTATCTTAAATAGCTTATTCTCTCTCAGTATATATATATATATATATATATATATATATATATATTCATTCATTCATTAGTCCCTTAATCAGGTCTTAAGGAGGAATAACCGAGCAGAGCCTACCCATCTCCAGGTCAACACCTGGCTTGGATTCAAACCTGTCGAACGTTAAACTACAAGCACTTTATATATATATATATATATATATATATATATATATATATATATATATATATATATATATATATATATATATTGTCGTGTAATTGATATTGTCGAAGGAAAAAACACTATGAACCAAGTTCAAATTCAGGAAAAGCCTGCTTGCATTTCACATAGTGCTAATACCCATGGAAATGTATGTATCCAATTATCTCCCCTTCAGATTTGGTTAAGTAGTTTAGTCGACTGGGCTCAAAACTTTAGTACGCCAACTTGTCTGAGAGAAGGAAAACTCTAAATTCAAACCTTAAAACCTCTCATAAAACAAATTGACCGCGTATCGTATTTTACCCGTGCAAAAGGTTTTGGTAATCACACACACACACACACACACATATATATATATATATATATATATATATATATATATATATATATATATATATATAGACAAAGAGATAGAGGTAGAGATAAGGAGGGAGGGAAAGAACGCTTAGAAACCCAATTTTCTTTTTACATTCAGTTTAATACTTACTCTCAAAGTCTTGAAAAAAATAAAATTAAATATTCATTCATGATATTTATAGATTTTTCTAGTTTTTGATGGTATTTGAGATCTTCCGATCGACACGACGACATATCCCGTACACCACACATGTTATAACAAGGCAGTAACCCGTAATAAATAAATGATAAAAAAAGTAAAACCTCCTGTAAACCCGAATGATTATTCTAAATTCTAATAAAAGTAACTCTACATTTTTAATTTTTGATAATCACCTTCGAAAAACCCGTAATTAAAATGGCTCCGTACTGATAGCTCTTGAAATAGTTAAAGAGAATTACGACTTTCTTTCTATGATTCTTCCCTTTCCAAACTTAAGAAACTTTTAGTAAATTAGGTCTGTCACCTCTACGATGGTTAGCATACTGATTACCATCAAATCCAACTAAATCAAATTTAATTTAATCGCTGAAATAAACATTAGATCAGAGGTGTGTTACAGTTTTTATTGGAGGACCATTTTTGAACATTGGAAGAATTTGGCCCAATGGCTCTCAAAAATATGAAATCCAATTATAACTCGTGCATTGAGTTATAAATACGAGTGAATTCAGTAATAAAAACAAAGTGATATGACCCCCCCACTCACACCGAGAATCGTGGGAATAACATTAAACAGCACCTTATAGTGAGGTTTCAATCTTTTTTTTTTTCTTTTTTGGAGTGTCAAGTTTCCTGTGATTGCCCTTACTCCTAGAACCACTCAGACCTGGTTTAGCAGTACCTTTTTAGGTCTCACGTTTAGGTCAAATCGATCTGCTGAAATCTTTTTGCTTGCAATAGATTGGTTCGAAAATTATTAGTATTAGATTGGAATGCTTAAAGCCATTGTTTTGATCACTACTACATCTAACCTGTGTTCCATTCTTATTTGCTAGCCCACACATATCGACTTACGTTCATTAAGCTATCCTTTTTTTAAACACTAATATCAGCGAGAATGCTTTTTAAGATCATTATCATTTCCATCAATGTTACGTCCGGCAGGAGAATTAAAGATATTTTTAGATAATCCCACATTTTTTCTCGTATTCCTATTGTCCACGGTTTTTCCGAGTTACAATTTACTAATGATTCTATTTCATTTTGTCTTTTGGAGAGAACTGCAACTCTTTTTTTCAGAGAATTGTTTCAAAGATGACACGGTTATCTTTACATTTGTGTCTGTGTTCTTTCTTCGTCACTTATGCCTGAACTTTACGAAAATGATCCGTCTACATGTTGGAATTCAAAAGCATTATATTATATATATATATATATATATATATATATATATATATATATATATATATATATATATCTTTTTTAATGTACTCGCGGTCTTTGTCAGGTTCATATCTCAACCATCACATTATTATTTTTGCTGAAGCATAGGCCAGAGAACGGCAAAACACCTCACAGCGTTGAAGTGTTCTGTACAGGTGATGCTTAAACAAAACTTTTCAAGGCGTCCAAGCAAAACAATAAAAAATATTACCGAACAGAGTAAGTTATTAATTTCTAAAGAAAATCAAGTTCATTCTTAATAAGTTTATCGTGAACATTTCATCAGTTGACATTTGCTGGCAAAGAACATAATAAAACACACACACACACACACACACACATATATATATATATATATATATATATATATGTAAGTAAATTTGGCAACTTTCGTTGAGGGTGACCCGAAGGCTCCCTTTTCAATAGCTTCTACACAGAGGTGTAGGAGAGAGCGCTACTCTATTACCTGGATTACTCACGTTTAAAAATGCTGAGTGTTAAGCAATGCGTTATCAAATACGATTTTATGAGTCTTTGGTATGATCCGACCTGGGATTGAAACCCGGTCTCCTGGACCATTGACGAACACTCTACTCATCAGGACAATATATAAATAAATATATATGGAGTTGCTTGTGGTATAGTGGTTATCATCGTAGGAAACAGACACGCTGGTGACCCAAGTCCACATCTTGGACGAGGCTGTTTGGATTTCCATAAGAAAGGTATGCATCAACTATTCTCCCTGCATCTATTCATAAATAGTATAGCTTACAAGGCTTCTTAAATTTGGTACAGCAACACAGGAGAAGGAAAACACTGAACACAAAATTGTTAATCTTCTTAATAAACTGACCTTGTGTCATATCCCGTGAATGGATGGGGGTTTGGTAAATATATACAATCACATACATAAACTTATATATATATATATATATATTGATAGCTAGTCAATAGCAGTCTACGCCTGAGCAAACCACTAGCCACCTGATCCCTCTGATGAAATAAAGAAAGGATTTCTTTCAAGTTGTGGCCGTGTCCATTCAAATGTTCCAATGTATTACTTGAACTCTTATGAAACACAAGGAAAAACGAGACCAGTCGGTTGTGCCTGTAGAATACATCGACTGCATCAAGAGTCCTGTATATAACATGAAACAATCTGATCGTGTGGCTACAGTAATCCCGGAGATTTAGGGAATGTAGATTATTTCTTCAGTGCCATCGCTCCCAGATCTACTCTGATCCGGAGTGGTAGCACCTGATAGGCTCCTATCTATGCGTCAAACAGAACTGCCTGACAGTAAATACAAACAAATGTGAATACAAACAAACGGTTTATGCTAAATTGAAATGATTCAAATAAAACGCTTTGATCATCATCATCATCATCATCGCTTGCACGGATATCCCTGACCCTCTTTCGCCACTTCTCCCTATCGTTCATCGCCTCTGGCAGGTCTTCAGGGCTACATCCCGTATCCTCACATAGCTGCTGGATGTATGTTCGAGCTGGTCGCCCTACTTTTGCCCGGCCATATGTGGGGGTCCATAGGAGTACATCACTTATGAGATCGTCCCTACTTCTCCAGCAGTGACCTGCATGTCTGGTTCGTCTAACTTGGATAGTTTTCGTGATGGGAGGCAGGTGGCCGTATAGTTGGTGCCTAGTGGGGTATTGCCGCCAGGACTTGTTCCGTATTGCTCGCAACATTCTTGTGTAATTGCCGTCTAGCTTCTTCTCCAGCCGTTTAGTTAGAGTCCAAGTAGTGCATCCATACAGCAGTATCGATACGACCGCTGCTTGGAAGAAACTGCGTTTTATTTTATCGGTCAGGTATGACTGATGTTTAATTGAATTGTCAGTGATACATAGCAGTACTTGGAACCATTTAACTTTGTTGACTTATGTTTACAAATCATATATATATATACATATAAATATACATATATATATATATATATATATATATCGGATTTGGCATTTAATAACTTAAAATGACTGATATAACTTAATGTCAAACTAAAACAAAACAAACAAAGGGAAACTTTACAACAATGATACGTGCTGCTTTGAGAAAATTCTGGAAGCAACAGGCCACAAAATGATAATTCTAGGGTTACATACCTCCAATCTCACAAACCATCAATATAAGACTAACAAGAAGTATAGACGAACTCAGAGGCGACGTTCTCTGATGGATTCCAACACATGGACGCGCCATTGATAGCCAACCAGCAAGAAGTTACATTCATAAAATCTGTACTGACACTGGATTCAATCTGGAAGATATATCAAGCGTGATGTATGATCGGAACGGATGGTGAGAGTGATTCAGAAAACTCTATTATATCAGCCCAAATTGAGGATGATGATAATATATTGATATATATTTACGAAGCTTTGTTTGCATCTATGTTACACAAGGCAGAATGAATAGGGCACCCAATGAGACTTGAACTCACTTGTGAAGGTTTGCTTGTTTAGCTTGTAACCATTACACCACCTGAGGTGCCACGTAATTTACTAAGCTTGTTGCCTCGATGTGGCTCGAACCGAATGAAAACGGCATCCAATGAGCCTCGAACTCACTCATGAAGGTTTGCTAGTTTAGTTTGCTAACCCGCTAACCATTACACCCCCGAGGAGCTCGATATTGATAATATATTTAATTCGATTATATATATAATCGTATCAAATATATCATCAATATCGGGCTCCTTGTGTGGTGTAATTGTTTGCTGTTTAGCAACCTAGACTAGCAAACCTATAGCTAAAATTATCGATACACACACACACACACACACACACATATATATATATATATATATATATGTATTGATAATTTTAGCTGTAGCTTTTAAAAAACAGCCAAAAATAAATCCAATCATTATTCCTTAATATTATATGGATTTTGTTTACCACATAATCAACCATGCCTTTATTTTCTGTTGAGAAAAGTTCTTGTAAAATATGTGATTCTTCTGTGATATGGAGACAGTAAGCTCTACTTTGCGCATTTATTTATTTTTTTTTTTTTATTTTTACTTGCTCAGAGATGAACACTAGCGCATGCGCATAATGAAACATATGCCAATCGCCTACTCTCACATCTGAAGTAATTAACATCTCTAAACACTTGAAAGAGATGGAATCATGATGGTCATTGTTACATCAACAAAAGAGAGCGACAGACGTTCTGTGCATCGGCAACAATGGAAGATCGTCCGTCCGTTTGTTTCTTGGGTCCGATTTGTTTGGAAGATGTTGTGCGCTTTCAAGAGCTCAGCCGCCACGGTTAAGCTGAAGACATACACTGCAGAGATACGTCACACACAAATAGACAAGTATGAACGTATTTCTGTGTGTGCGGTACTAGACAGAGGAGGTTAGCAAGAGAAGATTGAGAACAATGAACTAGTATATTTTATTTACAAATAAAATGAAAAAATATTTGATTGGCTGCTGTCAAGATGGGATCCAAAGAGGAAAATTAAGTTTCCGCTCCTACTGCTCGAACTGGACGATGTCTATGGAAAAGTAGTTTACCTATGTTCTCAGTTTCTGTTCGATTATTTGTTTAATGGCATGCCAACCTTTGTAGCTTATATAATGCCGAAACTATCCTAGTAGAAGAAGAGTAGTGGTACTGTTTAACCCATTAGGCTTTATACCTTTCTGAAAGGCATTAGTCCCAAAGGAAATGTAATAGTGTGAGTGGGGTTTGAACTCGCATACTATGATTACACGTTAACCCCGACACCAAAGGTTACACGTTAACCCCGACACCATAAGTTCTCATTCACCAATGCATTTCTCTCAACCATAGTGGTATGCCAGGGATGATATATTTTGCTAAATTATCTAGTGACGTTGATCGAAAACAATGGATCCGTGCCTTTCTGAAGGACATTATTGTAGAATGAACTATATATGAGGCGCGTTTAGCGTTTGGTTTTCGTCGTAGGAAATGGAATCATCAACCTGAGTTCAAACACTGGACGAGGCAGTTTGCGTTTGACTTTGCATTAATGCCCTTTGGAAAGGTATGGATCCTTCTGTTCTCCCCTCCCCATCTATAAAATAAAAAGTAGGATATACTGGGTTCTTTAGCCTAGGCTAGGCAACCAGTCTAGGAGAAGGAAAACTCAGTTCAAACCAGCATTATTCCTCTGAAAAAAAACTCACTGTGTGTCATACCCTGCCTGTGGTGGTGAGGGTGGGTAATTGGGTATATAGGTGCACTAATTTGATAAGATTGATTAATTGATTGATTTTAACAGCGTGTCACCCTATCTACGATTGTGTTATACATAGATGTTAGGAAAATTTGTCTCTTGCACACTTATATTTACATTTTGTCAGTAATTGCTTCTGAAAAGTTCCTATCTAATTCAAATAATTTTATTTACTGAGTAAGGTAACTTTAATGAACTAATAATAATCCTTAGTAAACAATTTTTGCTTCAAATAACAATAATTAATACCAATAATTTACACATCCCTGATCCATTCGTTTGGATATAAATATGATATGAATTGTTGGGATATTTTAGTTTTATGGCATATCAACCTTTGCAGGTTATTTAATGCCAAATTCATTTTTATACAAATGAACAGTTCTATTTCAAATATTTCAGTTTACCATGCTACACAGTTTAATTGTCAAAAACATTTCTATTTCAAGATATTCAGTTTAGTCAAAGAGTTTTAATTCCAACAGTTCAGTTTAGTATAAGTATAGTTTTTGTCCACAACAGTTCTATTTCAAACGTTTCAGTTTAGCGTGAGTAGAGTTTCAATGTCAAAAACACTTCTATTCCAAAAAATTCAGTGCTGCATAAAACGCAGTTTTATTTCAGATGATTCAGTTTAGCATAACTACGCAGTTTACATGTCAAAACAGTTCTATTTCGAGCCATTAAGTTCAGCATAAGTACGCAGTTAAAGTGTCAAAACAGTTTAATTTCGTGCAATTCAGTTTAGCATAAGTACAGAGTCTAGTTTTATTTGACCCATAAATAGGACCCTATCAGGTACTCCCACTCCGAGCCAGAGTGCACCAGGGAGCGATGGCAATGAATTGGTGCTCTGCATTCCCCAAAGCTCCAGCATTACTGGAACCTCACGATCAGATTGTTTATTGTTATATCCAAGACACTTGTTGAGGGAGGTCTTATCCCTCAGCAGAGATGCCGTCTGTGTATTTCACAGCCCCAGCCGATTGGGCAAAAGAAGAATATACACATTGAAGTAGCCTAAGCTCGAGGTAATTTAGCATTTGGTAGGATATCCCAGACTCGTTAAAAAAATTTCTCTGATACAGTACTGTATTCATTAGATTTTCACAAAAATTCAAATTTCCATTTTAAAAAATGAATTTATTTATTTATTTATTTTTAGTTTTACTTTTGTTTAATCTTTATTCGTTTATTTTACTAAATGCTATTATGATCTCAATTTTTGCAGGTGTGCTACGCTAAATTTGGCAAATTTTCCAACGGGTAGTTTTTCTCCATGATATTGAACTGCAGAAGAAAATATTTTTATTTTCCTCAAGGGCTACCATAGAATAGGCCATATTTCTGTGCGCACAAGGGAAAAATTCGGAATATTAATTAAAAAGTAAATAAATGAATAAGTAAATAAAAAAAAAAGAATTGATGGAAAACTATGAAATAGGTATTTTTAGTATTTAGTTTAGGGCCCTATACATCAAAAGCGTTAGAGATGTCAAGGGAAACAACTCTTTAATCTTGTAAGCATTGACGTATTTGTAGATCCCAAAAGTACAGATGCAATCAACTAGAAATGTTATAAATGATCTAACTCAGTCTTTCCTCATTATTTTCTGAACTGTTTCTCTTATCATTCAAGCTTTTGTGCTTTTTCAGTAACTCTGAAATACTTATGCATATTTTTGTTTCGTTTTCTTGTTGTTGTTTTTTGTTGTTGCTATTGTTGTTGAAGTTGCTTTTTGATCTCAGATTCGCGTAATAAACTGATAAGTATTTTACAAGTTCAATCGCACTTGATGTCATAATTTTTTGAACTCTTTTATAAGAATATTTTCTTATAATCAATGTGTTGTCATATCTCGGCAGGGTTAGAGAGAATTCTCAGAGAAAATTTTTATATTGGTATTTTTATTTGAGCCATGTACTTAAAAATTTCCTAGCAGGTCAATTTTCAACGGAATGATTAATTTGTAGTACGGTGAAATTCATTCATTTTCATCTCTCTCTCTCTCTCTCTCTCTCTCTCTCTCACACACACACACACACACACACACACACACGCACACACACACATATACACACACACTCTCTCTATCTCTCTCTGTGTCTTTCTGCGCACACACACACACACACACATATATATATATATATATAAAAGCCATCTTTGGTTTGTTTATTTTTTCTTTTTTACTCCTCTACAGAGATGCAGTCGGTGCACTCTACAGCCACAGCTGACTAGACTAAAAAAGATATCCTTGATGAAGAATAGCAGCGAACCTATTTAGTCTATGGTTGGGGGGTGAGGGTGCTTATATGTACTCCCAGGTTATTAGTCTGGAAGGTCAACTGAACGTAATAGAACAACTAGAATTTGAATTACCATAATTCTATTCTATCGTTCGGCATTTTATCCATTTCGTCATAGGGACTCCCTTATCAATATTCTCAGTATAACGGTGATAATATGTAATGCTTAATCGTCTTTCTAAAAAGAAACAATATTTTCATGAACAGCTATCATAAAGGGAACCCAGCGATATCACGCATTGTCGACTTATTACTAATTATTGACATTATGTATAAAACATAACATACCGCCTTTATTCTTTGCTTCTATCTCTCTCTCTCTCTCACACACACACACACACACACACACACACACACACACACACACACACACACACACACTCACTCTCTCTCTCTCTCCCTCACTCTCTCTCTCTCTCTCTCTCTCTCTCTCTCTCTCTCTCTCTCTCTCTCTCTCTCTCTCCAACTGTCTTCTCGTAGACACACTCAGTAAACCAATGGCTATGCCATACTCAAATATACATGATTCGAGCTCTCATCAACGACAAACAGAGGCCACTTACAGTTATGGCATGCCCGCGTCTGCTGCCGGCCTTTTCGCACACCACGGGTATGCATCGCGCGATCAGCAGCTCCATTGTGTTTATTTTTCCCCGTCTCAAAGTGTTTATATTGGAACACAATTACTGAAACACGCACCTGTCATCAAACACGTTCGTTTTGTCATCGCTATTGTCACAGCGAGGAAACCATGTGTAATATTGTATATAAGCCTCTTCTTACAATATACCACAACTACACACCTGGTGCTTGTTATTCGAAGGAAGAGTGATGACCAACCTCACACTGAAGTAGCCTATCGAAATGAAGAAATTTCTGTCAATTTCTCAAGAATTGTTTATGTCCCTCTATACACATAAATATATGCGTGCGTGTGCTTCAATGAATATGAATGTGTGTATATATATATATGTGTGTGTGTGTGTGTGGGTGTGTGTGTTCACGTGTGTTTGCGTGCATATATAAATGTGTGCGTGTGTGTATGTGTGCGTGTGTGCATGTGTGTGTATTTATGTGTGTCTCTGTGTGTGTGTGTGTATGTGCGTGTGTGTGTGTGTCTGTACATAAAGAATAAATAGGCATGTAAATTATTTACATCGGAAAGTTTGTGTGTAGAGTAAGTCAGGAATTCAAATTTTAAGTTCATATGTATATATATATATATATATATATATATATATATATATATACTTCGAATAGAGTTCACCATCACCTGGCCATGTAAAACGGTAGTTCGGTTTGTGTGTGTGGGGGGGGTGTTGACCAACAAAGAAAATTTTTTTTCATATATATATATATATATATATATTGAGAGATATAGGGACAGAGAGAGAGAGACGAATGTATGTTACAACTGATATAGCAAATATAACTGCAATGCCCCTAACCACACTTCCAGAAATGTTATCCCTTGGGTCAAGCAGAGTTTCAGAGTAGAGACATCATTAGCACAAAACCATGGCGTCCCAGCATAAAACAAAGATTAATTCTGCAATGGTAACAGCAGATGAAACACACAAATCATGAATCATGAAACCTTACAGAAAGATCATTGTAAATGATTTGAAAATGATATCGATTCTATAAAAGACTATATACAGATTACTTCGTAAGAAATGCTGAGAGGATAGTTATTACTATAACATGCATAAAACAGCTATGGTTCCTCACACATATTTGCCCATACATGTTCTCTGTTCAATAAAGTCTTTTGCCAGTATTCCCACTATTAGCAGAGTTAATTTCGTATCGACACTTTTTAGATCGCTCTGCTTTGTGGGAACAAACAATCCTCAAATTGGGATTTGAAATTGTTTTAATCTCTTAAGCATTGAAAGTATTCTACAGTAATAAGAATATTACAATATTTGGATTTTGCTTTGCTATAGCTATGTACAACGCAAGTGCTAAAGTAATATTCAAAGTAATACGTTGACGGATAATTATTATCTTATTCTTTTCTATTTTTTTTTTTTTTTTCACGTAAAACTATATCTTTTTGTTTTTCCCTGGAGTCTGATTGGGCGTATGTCGCCTAATGTATCTTCGACTCTTCTTGGTATCCTAGATGATTTTAGTCGTGTTGTGGTCTGGATATTTACAATTCTTCCTCTAATCTTAAGTTCATTGAGTTTTTTTTCCCCCAGGTTCTTAGGGACTTTTCCAAGGACCACAACAACGATTTTTTATCACGGTCACTTTCATGTTCCTCATCTTTTTTATTACTCTTGCAAGGTTCATGTATTTGTCCAACTTTTCGCTTTATTTCACTTTCACTCTAGTTTGCTTGCAGGGCAAAACCCCCTAGATGACAAGTTCTTTTCTACTTAATTAAAAATTGTTTTATTTTCTCACCTGGATTAGGAGATCCGAATATTATCATTATTTTTTACTTTTTAGAGTTTTTCACATCAGCGTTAGCTGATGGTTTTTCACTGGAGTCTGAGTGACAGCAAGTCTCCTCAAGTCTCCTCGTCTCTTCTCAGTATTCTGGCCGTTCTCAATAATGTAGTAGTTTGGATGGTCTCCACTCGTCCGCCAACTTCCAAGTCTCCCAGTCCCTTTAGTAATCCTTTAGTTACTGTACCAAAAGCACCAATTACAATTGGTATAATTGTCACCTGCATGTTCCAAAGTTTTTTTTTTCAATTCCCTGGCAAGGTCAGCCGGGACAGCAAAGTCGACAATTTTGCAAGTTCTTTTCTTGTTGTTGATTATTATTATCATTATTATTATTATTATCATTTTACTCTCTTGAGAGTTTTAACACTAGTGTAAGCTGATGGTTTCTCATTGGAGTTTGAGGGAGAGCCAGTCTCCTCAAGTCTCCAGGACTCTTCTCAGTATTTTGGCCGATCTTAATAATATACAGCATTATTAGGATCTTGTTTTGATAGTCTCCACTTCTACTCTTCCAGTTTCTTTAGCAATCCTTTGGGAATTGTTCCAAGTGCATCAATTATTATTGTTATCATCGTCGAATTCATGTTCCATAGTTGTTTAGTTCTCTAGCAAGGTATTGATATTTATCTCTTTTTTCTTTCTTTCGATGTTCTTTGTAGTCTACCGGCAAAGTCCACTATTCCGCAGCTTCTTTCTTTTTTTTCTTGTTGTTGCTGTTGTTGTTGACTATCTCTATTTTTGGTCATCTAGCCGAGATTAGGAGATCTGTTTGTGTCTCAAAATCCGACAGAACATGGTGCATCTCCTATTCTCAGATGGATTCCGAGTTGTGCATATACCACTTGTTCGTTTGATCAAATTTAGATTCCTTACATAGTTCCGAGTGGATTACCCTTCCCTAATTAGCTGCATTCGCTTACCATGTAATTGATCGTTTCATCTCTATTACCACATAACCTACACTTGTGATTTATATTATTTTTTCTTGCCATTGTTGTTGATAATACTATTTACTGTTGATAAATAGAAAAATTGTAAAGTTTTATTTTTTTTCTAATTAACTATTATCAATTTAATGTCGGCAAGTTTTTCACACCAGTTTTAACGGGTGGCTTTTCACTGAATTTTAAAGGGCAACAAGTCTGCAGGACTCTTCTAAGTATTCTTGCAGATTTTATCAGTTTTGCGGCCTTGATGGTCTTGATTCTTCCTCTGATCTCCAATTCCCTCTGTCTCTTTTCCAAGCATCTAGGGAATATTACTAGGACACCGACTGCAATTGATATCACTGTCACCTTCATGTTCCACAGTTTTTTTCAGTTTCCCGGTAAAATCCAGAAATTCTTTTATGTTTTTACTTCCTTATATTTTTAATCTGTTGAACGCTTGAACGGCAAAATCCACTCGGTAACAAGTTTTTTTTCTCTTCTTGTTAATTAACTTAAGGTCTGTTTTTCTGTCCGAGATTTGGTGACTTGTTTTTTTTTGTTTTTTGCTTACTTTTTTTTATTTTATCAAGTCGCTGAGAAATTTGTGCGTTTCATTTTCTTGGATAAATTTTTATTTGCGCATATACCATTTGTAAGCCTATTATCATTATTATCATTATTATAATTACTAACAGTTTTTCATACCAGTTTTAACAAGAAGTTTTTGTGACAGCCAGTCTCCTCAAGTCTCTACAGCATACTTTCAACTGTTCTAGCTGTTTTTACTAGTGCTGTGGCCAGGATGGTTACCGTTCTTCCTTTGATCTCCTGTTCACCCAATCTCTTTTTCAGGTTCTTCGGAACTGTTCCAAGGGCTCCGACTACGATTATTATTATCATTATTATTATTATTTTACTCATTTGAAAGTTTTTCACACCAGCGTTTGCTGATGATTTTCCATTGGAGTCTGAGTGACAGCATGTCTCCTCAATTCTGCAGAACTCAAAAATGCTGTCGTTCAGATGGTCTACACTCGTCCTCCTATTCCCAAATCCCAAACTCTAATTATAATTATCATTATTATTATACTCCTTTTCGAGTTTTTCACATCAGCATTATTGTTATTATTATTATTATACTCCTAAGCAGTTATTTGGATGGTCTTGATTTTTTCTCCGGTTTCCAAGGGTTCCATTCGTCTTTCAAAATCTTTGGGAACCCATTTTTTTACTCCTTGTGATCTTTTCGTACTAGCGTTAGCTGGTAGCTTTTTACAGGAGTCTGTGTGACAGCAAGTCTCCACAAGTCTCGAAGACTCTTCTCTGTATTCTAACCTTCTCAACACAGTTGTAATTTGGATGGTCTTGATTTTCCCATTATTAGTATTATTGTTCATCCCATATGAATATGCTTATCTTTGAATTGAAGAAGTTGTGTATAATTTTCTAAGAACAGAAACCGATTCTTTGTGTCGCCCATGAAGTTTGGTAAGCAAGTAACAACTCGGGAACGCATATAACGAGACCGATATGAGCTTCGGAAAGAATTGTCTGGTCGGAACTATCGAATTCTGTCCTTGTCGCACTTTTCTTCGTTTTCCATTTATTTTTTTATTTTTATTTTTTCTCTTTTCTATCGAATTGTTGAGTTTTTATCGTGTAGCAGTGGCGACGTCTGACAATTTTATCAGTACGCTGTACGTGACATAAAACAGACGACATCAATTGTCGATGGTGCTTGTAGAATGCGTGAAGCGTCACCAAACACCCACTCTCATTACAGTTACTTTCCCTGGAACCACAACGTGACCAATTTTACAGAGGAACGGAAAGCGTCACGGAAAAAGAGAAGAAAAGTTTATATTATTATTATTATTATTATCATTATTGTTTGTGATAATTCTCTCTCTCTCTCTCTCTCTCTCTCTCTCTCTCTCTCTCTCTCTCTCCCCAATACATTTTGTTGAATTTCATCTCCCATCATTTATTCAAATCTTTTTGTTTCTACATTTTCTGTCACTGTCCATATCTTTTTCCAGCTGTGTCTTTCCTTATCTATCTATCTATCTAGCTAGCTAGCTAGCTAGCTAGCTATCAAAGTAGATTCGAAAACGTCCTTATTAATGATCAGGATGGGTTTCCTATCCTATATGATGACCAAGTGGACTGTTGTAGAGCTACCACACCTAGTATGCATACTTATTGAACCAAGGTGAAGGTTCTAAGATATTTTTTCTTCATCGGGAAAAGCTGGTCTCTAAAGAATTAAAAAAAAAACAATCAAAGAGAAGCCATGCAACAGCAAGATTATACTAATCATTCGGATTTTAAATTCCCAAACTTTA
>OY757907.1:52850354-52995354 GCA_963585895.1 Sepioteuthis lessoniana
AAAACCTATTGCATACTCTATATTTACAAGATTTTGTCCAAACAAAAATTTATCTATATTGATATACATAAATATCGATACATAAATACTCATAAAATTACTTATGAATTATTATCTACTTCGATATTCACATGCTTAAGCGTATATATATATATATATATATATTGTCATCCACAGACATAAAGCATATGTATTAGTTTTTGTTTTTTTTTACATTTTGAGCAATCTGATACCAGAGTGCTCCATTCGTTAGAAGAGTTTGCATTACGTGGATGGCAGCCGTTAATTCCTTTATCAGAGCACCCAACCCCCTGGGGGGGGCAACGTATATATTCTTATCCACAGACAGACTGTTTCGCTGTATAACAACTCATCAGTGCGGTGAGACGCACAGGATGCTTCAAGCTGGGATCGAAACCCACCTAACTGTACTCTAGACATGGTATCTTACTGTGTAGCCACTTCAACGATATATGTCAGCTCAGGAATTATAAAGCATGTGTATTAGCTTTCGTTTTACATTTTGCGCAATCGGATAACATAGTGCTCCATTCATTAGAAGAGCTTTTGCATTATGCAAGTGCCAGCCGTTAATTCCTTGTACACACACACACACACACACACACACACACACACACACATATATATATATATATATATATATATATATATATATATATGATAGTTGGTGAGAGCGGAGGTAAGTGGCCGTAAAGTACTAGATTTTATGGGTGGTGCTTTCAGGATTTGTTCAAACACCTTGTATTGTTCTTATCTCGTTCCCTTCTAGCTTTTTCCCATGCTTTTCGCTAGAGCCTAGTTGGTGCTTCCATAAGTTATTACCAACACAGCTAAAGCTTGGAAAAATCCTGTTTTCCTTTATCTGAGAATTTAGATTTCTGACCACTGTTGTGGAAATAAGGACAAACGCAGAACTGACGTTCTCTTATAGGATCCTACACAAGAACGTATGAGTATTAGCTGACCAGGAAAGTTTTAAGTACATCAGCTCTGTGCGGACACTTGATGTAGTCTAAACCGGCTAGGAGCAATTGATAATGAGAACGGATGGTAAGTGAGTCAAAGAACTGAAACGAAGAGATCCTCCCTTAAATTGCATAAGTACTCCCTTTGTGTCTTTTACGAAAGCCACAAAGCTTTCAAACACACGCTAATGCATATGCACATTGTGAGCTCTTTTATCGTTCAACTATCATATATACATCACGCTATAAAAATCAGAGATTAACTAGCAATCTAATTATTCAAGCGTGTTAGTAACGCTTGTTCATGAACCTAAGAAAGTCAAATAAATGCAAGGGATATAACTCCGAAAGGATATTTTTAAAATGATTAAAAAAAAAAAGGAAACAAAAAATAGATTAAAGATGTGAAGGAACTAGAAGGACGTATCTATGCGCTTGTGCAAGTTCGCTTTTTCTCACTGCATGCAGTCGAAATTGTTTAAACAAGATGATTGCTTGACGGAAGCCCCTGTGTGCTGTTGCCCGAATAGGAGCTATGAGATTTCGAACTGATTGACGCATCAGCTCGCGTGATGGGTTACAATTGATTTGGAAAATGAAAATTTCGACCATTAATCGGATATGGGATAAATAATTCGCGATTTTCCCCCTCGAGCTCTTTGATGATGCTGTAAAATGTACTCTATGTTTGTTAACCGTCTCACAAATTTGGTTTTCCCGCTAAACCAATAAGGTGTTCAGCTTTTTTTATTAGAATGTGACCCGTAATGAACAGAGCATACTTAGTTTTTTCTTTGTTTTATACCTGGTATCGTTGGTCATCTTTAATGTCATCATCAGTTGTTCTATAAATGGAAGTTAAAGCCAAACCTACAAGTCTCTGTAAATTCTCTTTTATTGTGAGTGATGCTAAATAGGAACATTCATATATGCACCGATGCATATATGAATATACGTGGTCCACTGAGAATTAATATGTGTGGCACAAGGAAACTATGGTAAGGATTTTTGATGAGATCCAAATGAAAATTACTGCTTTAGCTAATTATTGTTGAATTAAATTACGACATGTATCCATGTAATAAACATTGCTCAATCTAACAAATTCTAAGTCTATAAATATATCTAATAATTTTTCAATTCTTCTAAACGAATTTCGACCACAGGTCATCGTCAGAAGAAAGAAAGTATGTCTTTTCTAGAAAGTTTTAAAAGTTTTTTTTAATTCTTTAAAAATGTTTTAGGATTTTTTTAAAGGAGTGGCTTGGTTAGATTTAGTTTAGTTTAATGCCATATCAACCATTGTAGGTTATTTTATGCCACATCCATTTATATATATATATATGAGCAGTTCCAATTCAAACAATTCAGTTGAAAAGAAGTGCTGTTTTTTTTTGTTTACTCATTTAAATGTATAAACTGTTGTATTTCAAACAGTTCAGTTTATCATAGGTACACTGTTGAGTTCTATTTAACCCATAGATAAGACCCTATCAGATGCTATCATTCCGGGGTATAGTGAACCTGGTAGCAATGGCAATAAAAAAAAGTACTAAGCATTTCCCACAGTAACTGCATTACTGGAGCCTCACAACCAGATTATTTAGTGTCAAATCCAGGACACACGTTCGGGGAGTCTTAACCCTCTTCAGAAATGCAGTCGGTGTATTCTACAGCCCCAGCCGACTGTGCCATTTTTAAAGGTTTGTTTTGCAATAGGAAAAGCGATATAAAATGTTTTATTGGTGTAGCATATACAAAAGAATTTTGTCCGATGCAGAGAAAATTCTTCAGAATAATGTATGTATGGCACGAAGAGTATATATATATATATATATATATATATATATATATATATATATATATATATATATATCAGTGGGGACTCCGGAGGTAGAATTTCCGAGATTTACACGAAAAAGTATTATCTAGTTTTAATGCAAATACGAATAATTAGCCCACAATTATGTTTTCAATTATTCCCAATCGATTAAATGGTTTCTTGTAAGTAATATTAACAATATTTTGCAAACTATTATAACTTCAATGAACTATTCCTAATAGAAATTATTTGCACGCAATTATATAGCTTCAAATGTTTAAAACAGTTATATATTCTCAAAAAATATTGTTGTATACCCATAGTACAACCTACACGTATACATATACAAATATACACCTATATGCGGAAACATCATTAACTGGTTATGAACGACTTCAATAACGAATGAATACACTTCTTTACAAAAATATGAATATCTCACACTTTATTTTCGAAAGGGTGTTGTTCTGTTATGTGTGAGAGATGAGTGGAGACAGGGACAGACTGCTATATTGACCCAAGTTCTTCTCTTGACAATAGCAGCACTTCTTTCGCATCTTGGCTGGGGTTGCTCAACTGTTGGTCATTGAGGGCCCAGCCCTCTGCCAGCTGGTTCTCACTTTGGCATCCTGTCTCCGACTGACGGCCGCGGGAACCATGTCTATATGCTTTCTTAACGTCCACCTGCTTCCGCTCTTCTTCGGCTTATTTACACAGGTGCATCTCTTGATTGACGGCTCGATCGAGGGTCAATATATGACAATATATCGTAATCATTATCCTTTATAAAAAAAATTATAGATTCCGGTAACTACTTTTAATAAAAATATAAGTTCCCAGTAGGTCCTTTGACACAGTGGCTAATGTGCTAGACTTTGCAACTGAAATTAGCGTGTTCATACTCTAGTAACGCAATTACTTTGACTTTCAGACTAATACCCTTGCAAAAGATATGAGATCCTTTAATGTACCACTGCTCTTCTTCTATCATATTTACCAACCCCTCCGCTCGGGCAGGATATGATACAAGGTCAATTTTTTAAGCGGGGTTTAACAGGTTTGAATTCAGAGTTTTCCTTCTTCTGGACTACTTGATTTGCCAAGGCTGAAGAACCTAGTCTGCCCTACTATTTACCCATAGTTGGAGGGAGAATTATTGGATTCATACCTTTCCCAAGGGTATCAGTGCTATGGTGAAATGAAATCAGCGTCGTCCTGGATTTGAACTCATGTTACCGTGTTCATTTCCTACGACGATGACTATTGCAGCACGGGTACCTCCACTGCTCTTCTTCTACAAAGATGTGATCGGCATTAAATAATACACGAAGGTTGATATGCTATTCAACAAAGAACTCGAAACCGAAACAAATAATTTGCAGAAATTATTCGATTTCAGATATTTCAAGCAATTATCCGGTCTCTAGTAAGTCGTTGTAATGACTCTTTGTAAGGAATTATAGCTTCTAGCAACTATTGTTAATATAAATAAATTGCCACAATTATATGGTTTCAAGAATCAGAAGCAGTAATAAGGTTTCATGGTTTTGTTTTCCTTGGTTTCTATATTTAATGGCATATCAATCTTCGTGGGTTATTTAATGCTAAAGCCTTCCTTCTAGAAGAACAGCTGTTATGATATCTAACCCATGGCTGGGAGCATAAGGGGATCCATACCTTTCCCAAGGGTATTTGTCCAAAAGTGAATGTAATAGCACCACTGGAGTTCGAAGCCCCTTACTACGTTTTCGCCGTTCAGCGTTTTAACCATCACACCAAGAGGGTACCTCCTTATATGGTTTCAAGTATTAAAAGCCGTTATATGGTTTCAAGTAGTAATATTAATAATAATCCTTAGTAAACTATTATAGCTTCAAGTAACTATTCTAAATGGAAATAATTTGCTCATATTAGTATGGATTTTAGTATTTCTATTGAACACTTATGATTTTCAAATATCCATTTAGCCCATAGATGAGACCCTAACAGACACTGCTATTCCGGTATTAGAGTGCACCTGGGAGTAATGACCATGATGGAGTGACGTCACACCCTTCTGAGTTCATAACACGCAACCGGATACTTTTTAATGTCATACTCGGGATGCCTCTTAGTTTTTAGAGGAACTTATGGCTTTGCAAAGGATACAGTCAACGTACTGCAAGTCGAATCGACAAGACGTTTTTCTTTGTGGGTTTGCAAATGGAATAGTTTACAGCCATGGGCATTGTAAATGCAATTTCCTGAAGAGTAAGTATTCAATATTGCGATTGCAATACCTTTCATTTCGGTGATTATTTATTACTGCTGAAAAACATCTTCAGATCTTATCGCAGCAGTTGAAATGGAAGTAAAGGTGACGGTAATAGATTAGAGACCATGATGTCATCGCTGTTTTTGAGGCAATCCTTTGAACAGACAACATTTGTTTTTATGTTGCAGCGCGGAGATAGATATTTGGTTTGATTTGGTTTGTTGATGGTTTGGTCTGTGTTTTTAACGACCAATCAACTACTTGTGGGTTTTTCAATGCCGAAATTTGATTAATTTAAAAATATTTGATAACTATTTATATTTGTTTTAGTTTTATTTGCTTAAAGACATAAGGACCTCTTGTGGGTTATTTTATGGAAAAATTTGATTCATTTAGAAATGTTTCATTGTAAGCATAACTATATTTTCAATGTTCATTGCATTATTTTTATTGGACATTTTATATTTGTCAATAATCATGTTATTCTTACAGTTGTATTGTTTCAGGTATTCCTATTTAAAACTAGTAATTTGAATAAAGTTGTCTGGTTTCTCATATCAATAATCAATACACAATTATTTGGCCCGAAGTAACTACTACTATTTAAAAATCATTATTTTTCCTACAGTTATATGATATCAAGTACTCCTACCAAATACACATAATTTGAACCCAGTTGTATGCTTTCAAGTGTTCCTATCACATGCAAATAATTTATACACTATATGGTTTCAAGTAATTATTTCTATCTAATAATCATTTGTTTACACACAGATATGTCATAACAAGTACTCTTACCTAATACAAATAATTTGATCTCAGCTGTATGCTTTCAAGTTTTCATAAAACTAATAATTTTTATACAGATCTATTGGACCCATGGATGGGACATCTTGTGATAGCCAATCTGGGAGAAATAGCTCAAGGGCTAAAATGCTAGACTATGACAACATAGAAAACTAGTTCTAACTCCAGTCAAACTATTATGTTTACTTTCGGCAAGTAATCTATTGGAAGGTAAAAAAACATTATCTCCCAAGCAATTTGTTAAATAGTACCACGACTATTCTTCTGCAATGATGGCTTTAGTATTAAATGAACCACAAAATTTTTTAACGGCTTTAAAAAGCGCATGCATTTTAAAATATTTAAAAAATGTAAAAATGGAACCTTTTCTGACGGTCATATCTCATCAGAAAAAAATACTGTTTCCCTCGCAATGCTTGTCGACAGTCAATATCCCATGTGTATTTTCTCATCACCACTTGTCTGTCACAGGTTTTTTTTCTCTAATGAAATATGACCGAAATGAAGTGCTCCCTATCTTAAAATTTTAAAGTATTTTAAAATGCGCACGCCTTTTAAAGGCGTTTTTAATACATATATATATATATATATATATATATATATATATGTATATATATATACCCAACTTCTCTGCACGAGCATGATGTGACACAAGATCAATTCTAAACGGAGCTAAACTGGTTTGAATCCAGAGTTTTTCTTCTCCTAAATCTATTGCCACGCCAAAGCTGAAGAGCTCAGTGTCTGCCTAACAAACTTTGGTCTGCTTTTCCAAAGCAGACCAAAGTAAACTCACACCAGGAAAGAGGAACAATAACCTCTATATAAACCAGTCTGACCAGGCAAGAGTCATTTATGGAAACAAGAGTGAGTTTAAGTCTCATTGAGTAACTCATTTAAAAGGCCTTGGGCCACACATGTTCTCTGACGAAAGCAGCAAGCTGGAAATATATATATATATATATATATATATATATATATATATATATATATAAACCCCTTATGATTTTGTTGAAACAATGGTCTGAGTAAAAATTGACCAGGGAGTAATGAATTACCGGATGTATGTTATTGTTATATTCCGGATTACATCTTTTACCCGGATTCTGACCTTTCTGCAGAGAATCGATTCTACGTATTCTAAGCCTCACCGACAGAGCCTAGTAAATAATCGACACAAGTATTTCGTACAATTATGGACAGTTGTTATTTAACAATTAGCTCATTTAACGCTGTCGTCTTTAATAATCTTGCTGTCATTGAGAAATACCGCTTCATCTCAGCTAATTAGGTCTTACGGTCTGTGATCAACCAATAGGGTGAAAGCTATTGATCTCAACTCACACACACACACACACACACACACATATATATATATATATACATAGAGAGAGAGAGAGGGGGGGATACCTCGTGATACGAAATTGATTCATTCTGGAGGGTATTTCGTATCTTGGAATTTTCGTATTATGGGACAGGTTTTACCCTATAAATGACGTAATTCGCTCCAACCCCCAAAACCAGTCGTATAAAAAGTAAACATTATACCCTACCGAAGGAAAATGTTCGTTAATGACTACATATTCATTTACATAAATGTTAAAAAAGAGCACATAAAAGTGTTCACGTGATGTAACAAAATAAAGATGAATTCTGGGAAGATTGTTGTCAGGCGGCACTTTTGATTTTCGATTTCATATTTTGAATATTTTTTCGTTAAATGGGACGGAAATTTCTTCGTAAACCGTTCGGTATTCTGAATTTTTCGAATAAGTGATTCCACTATATATATATATATATATATATATATATATATATATATATATATATATATATATATATTAGGGTTTTCACTACGTTTATTCATCATACTCTATTTTTACTTTTTAAAGCATATCAACCTTTGCATATTATTTAATGCCAAATCCTATTTGCATACACACACATATATATATATATATATATATATGAATATATATATATATATATATATATATATATATATATATATATATATATATATATATATATATATATGATTCGTAAATGAATATTTTGTAGGTAACATTATTTTCTGATGTGCCATATTTCATTTGTTTGCACATAGTTAGATGGTCCCAGGTATAGTTAAGGATTAAGCAGTTTAATAGACGTACAGATAGGACCCTAACAGATTCTATCACACCGGGCTAGATAGGACCTGGGCCTAATGACAATGAAGACGTATTCTACATCCCCCAAAGCTCTCAGATTAGATCCTCATTATCTGATACAATTTACTATCATATTGTTAGTGGAGCGCCTTACCTTTCTGCAGAGCTGAAGTCACCGGATTCTTCAGTCCCAGCCAACTGGGTTGACTTTAAATTTACATTGTAAAATAAACATCGAGTCTTATAAAAAGCAGTGTCAAATTAGACCTTGTATATCGATTGAAAACTTCATGGCTACTTAACTCAGATTTAATTTTATCGGTAATTTTTCAAAAGACAAAGAACATAAATATTAATTCTCTCAAAAAAGAAACCGAGAATCATTTGTATATGGGGCAGATTTAAATATACACGAAAAAAGATTTTTCTTTTGAAATTACCATAAATACTTATCCAACTCCTCCTCACGAACACGATACGACACAAGGTCAATTTTATCAAGCGATTTTAACAGTATGGAATTCAGAGTCTTCCTTTATCTAACTGTTTGACCAGCTATTTTGACATAGTCGTGGAGAGATTGTTAAATTCATGCCTTTCCAAATGTTATTTGTAAATTTATGATATGTCAACCATCTAAATCTGCAGCCAATATTTGAATTATGGAATTGTCAAATCAAAAATAGAATAACGACTTGGTTGATAAAGTGGATTGAATTTCAATTGATTAATACATTTGTTTAGGGTATTTTTTCATCCTGAGAACAATTTTCAGCCCATGATCAGACTTTTGATTCGAAACTTTTTTGTCCTTTCGAAACAAAAAGCAATAATTCATCGGCTGGGGCTGTAAAATACGGTGTTTGTAACTTTGCAGAGGGGTCAGACTTCACCAATGAGTGTTCTAGGTATGATAATAAACAAAATTCGATTGCTAGGCTCTATACCTGGTGCTTAGGAGAATGTGGTGTACCCCTTCATTGTCATTACTCCCAGGTCCACAGTGAGCAGTTTTGGTATAACTTGTTAGGGTCTAATAGAACTGAATTATTATTTTCTAATAATTTTCATAAGTAATTATTTGCAACTATATAGCGGTTCGCTAATTATCTATATTACATAGGAATACTTGATAGAATTGTTAGTGCTAGATAGGAATACTTGAAACTATTCCACTAAATGCAAATAAATGATTAATGTTGAATAGAATTATTTGTGTTGCATAGCAAAACTTAAAATCATTTAACTTGCACAAACAAATGAGTTCTATCAACTCGTTTAAAAGTTACATACACACTATAACAAATCATACACTACACACACGTATTTATATATGCATAAAATCTAAATCTATATATATATATATATATATATATATATATATATATATATATATAGGATTTGGCATTAAATACCTCAGAAATATGGATATACCATATAACAATAATCAACCAACAAAAGAAAAGATAATATTAATCCTCGTCCTTTTCTTCGTCGTTGTCTTCCTCTTTCTTTCACCACATCCTCCTACTTCTACCTTCACATTATTTTGACAGGTAATTTCTATCCACTTTTATTTATATATTGATTTTATTGCATGTACAATAAAAATTCAAGTTAACCTTCTTGAAAACATGGTTCGGATTCAAAATTAAGTCCATATTTCCAACACTTTTGCAAGATATATATATATATATATATATATATATATATATATATATATATATAGTATTCTTTGGTCCAGTTAAACCGGAGTTGGGAGTAATTCCATCAGGACAAGAAATTATACATGAGTGAATATTTAAATTTTCCTGGTAAAGAGCTCAATGTAACAATAATACAGAGCAATAAATTCTTTAAGAAAAACAACAAAACCGGTCACATAGGATTATGAATTTATTTCCATCCAGTTACGCATTTTTGAAATTTTCAAAAACACGAATAAGAATTAACAGGACTTCTTCAGATCTTTTAGATACAAAAAACTAAAAAATCTGAAGAAGTCCTGTTAATTTTTTTTCGTGGTTTTGAAAATTTCAAAAATGCGTAACAGGATGGAAATAAATTTATAATCCTATGTGACCGGTTTTGTTGTTTTTCTTAAAGTATATATATATATATATATATATATATATATATATACGTATGTATATGCGTGTGTGTGTGTGTGTAAACGTATGAGTGTTCATCAACTTCTCCGAATGATCAGTATGTGGCATCGGGTCAATTATTTAAGTGAAGTTGAACTGGTCTCAGTTCAGAGTTTTCCTTCTTGAACGGTTGCTATAGCAAGGTTAGAAAGCCTAACCTGCCTGACAATTTACTAACAGCTGTAGGGAGAATAGTTGGATGCATACCTAACAAGTTCAATTTCTTAAGCAGAATTTGACACGTTTGAATTCAAATATTTCCATCACCTATATCAGTTGCCATACCGAGATTAAAGAACACAGTCTGTCCTACTATTTGCCCACAGCTGGAGGGAGAAGAGTTAGATACATACTTTTCACATGCGTACTCGCGATTAGGGAAATGGAAATAACTTCATCCAGGTTTTCAACTCGTTTGACCATGTTTATTTCCACTGACGATAACATTACCCAATGAACCTCAACAATATATATATATATATATATATATATATCATACCTCTAGCACGGATTTTCTTGATTCTCCCTCTCCACTTGTTTCTATCGTCCATGGCTTCCGTCAGGTCTTCTAGGCTCCATCATGTGTTTGCACTGAGCTGCTGTAGATAGGTTCTAGCCAGTCGTCCAACACTAGCCCGTCAATGTGAAGGGGTCAAAAGGAGAAGGTTTCTTATGTGTTCGTTCTTACTTCTACAGCAGTGTCCGACATGTCTTGTTCGTCGGATTTGGATGGTTTTAGAGATGGGAGGGACGTGGCCGTATTGCTGCTGCATTGTGGGATGTTGCTTCTAGGATTTGCTCATTACATCCCGCAACATTATTGTGCAATTGCAGTCAAGCTTTTTCTCTATGCGCTTTATGGAGGACAAACCTGCCCGATAAAACGCAATTTTCCCAAGCTTCAGTTGTGTCCATACTACTATATGGATGCACCATATTGACATATATATATATATATATATATATATATATATATATATTAAGATTACATAAAAAGTGCTCGATGCCACATTAATGGAGCAGGTTTACAATCAAAGAAAATATCAAATTATGAAAATGAATTTCGTTACGTTTCATGCTGTGAGCATAATAAGAAAATGAGAAAAGTGCCCAGTCAGTTATAATTACATAATAATATAAAGGTGCCTATTAAGATGGAAGAACACGTGAAATAGACGTGAAAAATTCCACAAATATATATAAAATTCATATACATATACATACCTATATCAAATGGGTGATCCAAATAGAGGACAATAAATGGGGAACTCCATGGTAAATGACAAATGAAAAATTTATTAATATATACACACATGTTTATATAGGGTGACGCAAAAATCATTTACCTTTTTAAAAAATAGGATTCTTTGAAGACATATATATATATATATATATATATATATATATATATATATATATATATATATATATATATGATTTGTAAATGGGTATTTTGTCGATTATATCCTTTTCAAATGAGCCAGAATTCATTTCCTTGCACACAGTTAAATGGCTTCAAGTATCGCTATCAAACACTAATAGCTTCATCTGCTCATAGTCAAATATTTTCAAATTTTGCTATTTGTTGTTAGCACGTTGTTAAATGGTGTCAAATATTGTTATGTAATACTAATAATTCAATCAAACATTATTCATTCCTTTGCACACATTTAAATATTTTCAAATATAGTGAATGATTAAGTAATACAATTAGATCCATAGATTTAACCATACAAATACTACCACTCAAGGTCAGAGTGGACCTGGGAGTAATGGCAATGAGTTGTTACTCTAAGTTTCCCAAAGCTCCCTTGCCATCTGATGGTTTAGTGTCATATACCAAACATTCATGGGGGTTTATATAGTCGGCGTATTTTAAAGCACCAGTCTACTGGACAATTCAAAATGTTAAGCGACGTTTGTACCATAAAAGTAGGTCAGCATGCAGGCTGAACTTTGAAGAGGCTGAACTATTGATTCAATTGAAAGAATACGAGTAACCTGGAGAAAAAGTACATGTAATATCATCCATTACTAATCGGTATCCAAGGCAACATGTTACGCTTGTAGTAATGTTCCATCACTTGCTATTCCACCACAGGTAGTGGTAACAAGTCGAAGGGTACAACGATGATGTCCATTGATGTACTCTCTTCCCTTGAGTTTTGCTTTGTCGTCACTTCCGGTAGTGGAGGTCACTGATCCTTTTACTTAGTTCCTTGCCGCCACTATTTCTCACACTGGTTTTATTGCAGCAAGCATAGATTCCGTATGAGTCATACATGGCATATATATATATATATATATATATATATTGCTGTCGATAGCTAACATTTGTGAATTCATCTATGCTTCCTTATTTATCTATATATGCATGTAAACAGGTACTCAAGTAAGCAAGCAAGCAAGCGCACACACACACACCCACATACACACACACATACACACATACATATATATATATATATATATATATAATATTTTCAAACAAAACTACCACGGCGAGTAAAGTAATAGATATGCATTTATTATATGTTATTGTGAATATGTGTAGTATTGCCTATAAATATGTATATTTTTACCTAAACCCTCCACCATCTACAGGATGATACATAAGGTTAACTTGCTTGAATTTAGAGTTTTCCTTCTCCCAGACTTATTGTCTTGCTAGGACAAAAAAAAAACAATCTGCCCAAGTTTATTCCCATAGCACATGGGATGATATATGGGATTATGCCTTTTCTAAACGCTTTAAGGTGAAGTAAAACACAAACGACTTCATTCAGGTCGCTGATTCCATTTTATACGATTACAAACGTCCCTAGCACAAATTTACTTTTTAATAATTCTTTAATTTTATTTTTAACCAAAAAGGTTAGTATTTTACCATTCCTAATATTGCATACTAGACAACTCGAATGGAGAGCATTAGGTATTATTTATCATCCAACTCTTGAAAACCAGTTTATGATTGTTGTTTAGTAATGTCACCTTGGTCATAAGCATAACACATTTCCTTAGCTCTATCTGTGGCGTTTTTGTTATTCTCAAACTCGCGCAATATGTCGAATATGCACTTTCAATTCCTTCATTTTGGAAGAGTGAGATCTTAGATTAAATTGTTATGCACACACTTTAACTACTGAAAAAAGATTAACCGATGAAGGTAATTTCCGGTTCCGTTTAAAACAGTGGAAGTTTTAAATGCGTTGTTACAATTTGCCATTAAAAAAGGAAAATTATTCATGGCTCAACTTTATATATATACATATATATATATATATATATATACCTCGCAATACATATGCATAAAATATATAATACCTTAGTATACACAGGTATAAAAAATTAAATCCTTGTTCCTCAAAACACACAGACATCTATTTTTGAATATATATATATATATATATATATATATAATTATGTTCTAGAGCATCAGTGTATATATATATATATATACTGTACCAAATATATACATAAGTATACACACACACACACACACATATATATATATATATATATACTGATGCTCAAGACCATAAATTTTTATATCTATAGATTATTCCCATATACGGATGAAGAAAAGGTGAATTATTTGTGAGTGTATTCTCATAAAAATAAAGAGGAAGTGAAAGATACCCTTAGAGAGAAGGAAGAGCTGTAGAGAATGTAAAAGAATGTCTTGTAAATATATCATCATGTACCAATTGTTCAGTAGCCATACAATAAATAAATTGGGGACATGGATGAAAAACATTTTTACTAAAAGGAAAAAGAAAAAATGTGCATGAGATTGCAGTGAGAGTGAAGACAACCAGAATGGCTGAACATCAAAATTTTAGATGCCAAACAGATTGTAACAAACCCTTTTGGCTTGCAATATCTATTTATTCTTTTATTTATTTATTTTTGCTTTTTGCACTCTAAGAAAATTCTTCGGTGAGGTTTGGATCTTACACACACACACACACACATACCATTGAAGCAATATCACATGTACCCGCATATGCCATTAAGGTATGCACCACTCAAACGTAACAGGAATCACAGCTGATACACTCTTCAAACCCCCATGAAAATGGCATGCATAAACCAAAATGCTGTTAGGCAATAAGAAGCCCACTGCCCTTGAAATGTTCTTTTTGAGAAGTATCCCTTTACTCAAAATCTTCTTCTTTGTCTCGTGATTGCTCGACAGGCGAAGGGAATTCATGTTTTTCCCAAAGTGATGTAATCAACTTCTATCAAATAATGAGATTATCAGCCGGGTTCGTAAATTTGTGTCAATGGTGGAAAAACCCATGCCAATATTACAATGTTACGGACTACAATAATAATAATAATAATAATGATAATAATAATAATAATAATAATAATAAGAAGAAGAAGAAGAAGAAGAAGAAGAAGAGTTAGAGACGAAACGATCAAAGCAGCAAATCAGCACACAAAGAGTATAAGACTAGATACGACTGAGTGAGCAAGGTAATCCAATGGGAATTGTGCAAGAAATTTAAATTTGACCATACGAACAAATAGTATATGCACAACCCAGAAGCTGTCCTAAAGAATGAGACACATAAACGCCTATGAGGTTTTAACATAAAAACAGATCATCTAATCTTGGCCAGAAGGCCAGACCTTATAATAATCAACAACGAAAAAAGAGAACTTGCAAAATTTTATACTTTGCTGTTCCGTCTCTGTCCGAAAGAGTAAAATTAAAAGAAATTAAAAAGAAGTGTAAGTACCTCGATCTTGCTAGGGAATTGAAAAAACTGTGGAACATGAAAGTGACGTTTATACTAATAATAATTGGTACTCCTGGTACACTCACCGAATAATTATTAAAGGGACTGGAGAAATTGGAAATAAAAGGACGAATGAATACCATCCCAACTACTACACTATTGAGATCGGCCAGAATACTGAGAAGAGTCGTGGAGACTTATTACACTGAACAGAAACAGTACAGACAACATGAAAAGAGCAACAAAACATTGGCAACAGAAATTGGAAGAAAAAAACGTTTGGATACTTCAAGCGACAACCTGGTGAAATCTCACATGAGTAGACCCGGACATCGCTAGTAGGGGAAACTTTAAGCGAGAAACAGAATCTCCTCAAATAGCAGCATAAAACAACGCCATAAAGATCAACTATGTTAAAGCGGAAGTAAATAAGACGCAACAGAATAGGAATTGTTAGTTATGTGGTGAGAAAGACGCAACAAATAACCACAAAAAAAGCGAATGCAGCAAACTAGCACAAAAAAAAGTTCAAGACTAGACACAGCTGGGTAGGAAAGGTGATCCAATGGAAATTGTGCAGGAAATTTAAATTTGACAATACTCCAGAATGGAATATGCACAAACCAGAATTCATTCTGGAGATTGAGACCTACAAAGTTCTCTTGGATTTTGAGATGCAAAAGGATCACTTTATCTCGATCAGAAGACAATACCTTGAGATAATAAAAAAACAACAGAACCTCCAAATAGTGGACTTTGCTGTCCTGACAGACCACAGAGTGAAAATCAAAGACAATGAAAAGAAAGACAAGTACATAGACCTTGCCAGAGTACTAAAAAAAGCTAAGGAACTTGAAGGTGACGGTGATACCAATTATAACTGGTGCACTTGGAATGATCCCCACAGGCTTGGTAAAGGGTCTGAAGAGTCGGAAATTGGAGAACGTGTCGATACCATTTAGACTACAGCATTGTTAAAATTAGCCAGAATACTGAGAAGAGTCGTAGAGACTTAAGAAGACTTGCTGTCACTCAGATTCTATTGAAAGACTATTAACTGTAGCTGGTGAGAAAAACTCGCGAGGAGTAATATAATGTTAATAGAACTACCAAATCAAGAAAAAATCAGAAAGTTCGAAGCAAAGGAAACTTACAAATACCAGGGAATATTGGAAGCAGACACCATCAAACAAGCGGAGATGAAAGAAAAAATTAAAAAAGAATTCCTCGGAAGAACGTGAAAACTACTCGAAACTAAACTGAATAGCTGAACTCTCAGCAAAAGGATAAACACTTACGCTGTCACCTTTGTAAGATTCTCGGGGCCATTTTTAAAGAGAACGAGAAAAGAACTTCAACAAATTCTTCAGGGAACAAGAAAACTCATTGTCATGAGTTTTCTTGTATCCCTTATATCCCATTGATGACGTAGAAAGACTGTATGCGCCAAGAAAAGAGGGGAAGTAGACTTGCCAGTATTCAATGCATCGATACAACGACTTGAAAACTAAATAAAAAAGTACGCAGGAAAACTAATTTCAGCTACCTGAAATAATAGAGACAATACCAGCATCAACAGAACCACAATAAACAAAAATAGGAAGAAAAACAAATGTATGGAAATTTCAAGCAACAAAAAAAAGCGAAATCTCACAGGAAAAAGCATTGGACATGGCTAAGAAGGGGAAATTTTAAGAAAGAAACTGGATCTGTTTTGGTAGCTGCTCAAAACAATGCCAAATCAAAAATAGTCAAGACACAACAAAAATAGTCAAGACACGACAAAAATAGCTGATGTACATTATGTGGTGACAAAATGATCAATGACATAATAAGTGAATGCTGTAATTTAGCACAAAAAGAGTGTAAGTCGAAATGCAACTGCGTGGGGAGAGAGATCCAATGGGAATTGTGTAAGAAATTTATATTTGACCATACGAATAAATGGTATATGCAGAACCAAGAATTTGTCCTAGAAAATGAGAGGCACAAACTTCTATTGGATTTTGAGATACAAACGAAACATCTAGGCTCGGTCAGACAACCAGACCTAGTGATAGTCAACAAAAAGAGAGAATCTGGTGAATAATGGATTTTGTCGTTCCGACTGACAACAAGGTAAAACTGAAGAAAAAGAAAAGATAGGTAAGTATCTAGACATTCCTAGAATACTGAAAAAACTATGAAACATTAAAGAGACAGTGATACCAATTGTAATTGGTGCGCTCGGTATAGTCACCATAAGATTGTTACAGGGACTGGAGGACTTAAAAATAAGAGGACGAGTGAATATTAACATCGGCCAGTATAATGAGAAGAGTCCGGGAGACTTGGGGAGACTTGCTGCCATTCAAAATCCAGAGAAAAACCATCGGCTAAGGTTGGTGTGAAAAACTCTCAAAAGAGTGAAATAATAATAATAATAATAATAATCGAAAAAAACTGTGGAACATGAAAGAAACGGTTATACCGATTGTAATTGGTGCTCTTGGTAAAGTCACTAAAGGATTGGTAAAAGACCTTGAAGACTTGGAAATAAGAGGACAAGTGGAGAAAATCCAAAATACAGCATTGCTGTGATCGGCCAGAATACTGAAAAGAGTCTTGGAGACAGGAAGAGACTTGTTGGCACTGAGACTCCAGTGAAAGACCATCAGCTAACGCTGATGTGAAAAACTCTAAAGAAATAAAAATAATAAAAGGACGAATATTATTAAAGCAAAAAAATTATGGTATGCAAGAAAATAGCTGGTGTAGGTCATATGGAGAAAGAAATGAGACAGTCAATCACATGAAAAGCGAACGTAGAAAACTTGCACAAAAAATACTTGGTAAGACTGTGTGGAAAAGGTGATCTCTTCGAAATTGTGCAAGAGTTCAAAATTTGTCCATACAACTAAATATCATATACACAAACTAAAATCCGTCGGGGAAAATGAGATTCATAAAACTAATTAAAAGTTGACAATGCAAATGGATTACGCAAGCCCGACCAGACAAAGAACTAATAAACAAAAAAAATAACTAGTCATCTAGTGGGTCACAGCGCCAAGAGGAAAGAAAGTGAAAGATTAACAAATATTTGGATCTTGCCAGAGAGTAGAAAGGTTTTTGGAACGTGAAGGTGATGATGATAGCAATTATAATTGGTGCGTTTAGAACAGTTCCCAAAGGCTTGGAAAGGAGACAGAAGAACTGGAAATTCATCAAAGAATCGAGACCATACTACCGGCTACAACACCAGTAAGATTCGCTTGTTGAAAGAATGAGGAACTTGCTCACACTCAGATTATCAAAAAGACCAGCAAAAAACAGTAAAAAATAGAAACCATTAAAAAGAAAAGACCATTAAAAAGGACTATTAAAAAAAGACCATTAAAACAGTAAAATATCAAAGACCAATGAAAAAAAGAATCAAAGACCAATAAAAATCAAGTAATTCTCACTCAGTCCATCAAAAAGACCAGTAAAAGACCATCAGTTAAAATTGGCGTGAAAAACTCACAAGAAAAAAATTTGTGTAAAGAATTATAGCTTCAATTAACAATTTTTAATACAAGCAATTTTTACATGCTTATATGGTTTTGAGCATTCCTATCTAATACAAATAAATTTCTAAACGATTTAATCAACAAGTAGGGCCACTCCAGGTCAAAGTGGAACAAGGAGTAATAGTAACTCATGGGTACACCTCTCTCCCCAGAGCTTTAGAACTGGAACGTTACTACCTGATGCAGCTTAGTTGCATACCTAGGGTACCCCTTTTTGTGGAGTGGGACTTACACCTCAGCAGTGAATAGAGTATTCTGATCCCGTCTTCAGAGTGAGTAGAAATAGACAAAAAAGAGAAAATAAGGGAAAATGAACACGACGGAGATCAACTGAGTTGATCATACTCTCGATCAAATAGAATCAAGGATCGTGAATCATTATGGAACTTTGCCTTAAATAATTCTGAATTGAATCTTGATTAGATTGAGTAGTGTGCGTGTCTAACTCTGTTCTAGTTCATATTGAGCCATGGCAACCTTGATATTTGCTATCCATTTAATAAGATACGTTTTTCTCTCTTCTCAAACGAAGCTTTCTTTCGTATTTTAATCCAGGACAGAGTCCAAATCTAAAGAATAAATGGCAAATAGATATGTGTCACGTGTGGCCAGGTCATGGTAATCAGTTTCTCTGTTCAGTGACTTGTAATAACATTGACCTTTGAACTCAGTGAATCTATTATAAATATATTGACTCCGTTAATACAAACACACACGCATATATATATATATATATAGAGAGAGAGAGAGAGAGATACATTAGGTCAAGTGGTCGTGCAATTTACCATGACTTGTTAATTCGGCATCGCTTATATGTGGCATGAACCGATGGCAGTGTTTCGGTTTCTGCATACTGTGGTTGTTGGTTCAATCTCCAGTCGTGGAGATCACGGTGTGCACTGTTGATGAGACCTAATAAGGTTGAAACAGCTGTTCAGTGCTTCGTATGTCGCATGTAGGTGTTTGCCAGATTTTCTTGTCATGGTAATTTCTAACATAATATATCAATTCCTCCATTCAAAATTATATATATATATATATATATATGTGTGTGTGTGTGTGTGTGTGTGTGTGTGCGAAAATTGATAAAACACACTGACAGATGACAGCCATTTTTACGAATCAACATCTAGTTCAATGTAGTTTCTAGAAGTCAAAATAAATATAATTGGAAAAAAATATTTACCTTTTATCATTTCAAACTAGTACAATTTCCCAAATGGTTAGTCATTTTGCGCCACCTTGCATAATTCTTATTATATATGTATACTAGTGGAAAGCCTTCATGACATGCTCACTACGCTCATACAATTTCTCGCTTGCAGTAGAGTACAGTATTTGAAATATCGTAATATAATTTCGTAGTCATTGTCTTTTCATAGAATGAGGAAATGCATGCCCGGCACGATATTTAGCCTTTTTTGCCTTTTGATTCATCGATTCACTTTAAATGACTGGACATATTAGAGGGAAAAGTTACAAAATTTTCCCTGATGGAATATTCCGCTTTGTGCCATAGGAAGCAACGAGATATCACTCGTCAAAATAACGTTTTAATAACACGATAACTGTACGTTAAGTTTTCTTCCATTTGCTTTACTGAGATATATGCATATGTGTATTTACCAATTGCTCCGCTAGAGCGAAATATGACAGGAGGTCAAATTTTAAACAGAGTTAAATATGTTTGAATTGAGCGTATTCTTTTCCCAATACTGGATGCCAGACCAAGGTTAAAGATATATATATATATATATATATATATATATATATATATATATGTATATATATATATGTGTGTGTGTGTGTGTGTGTGTGTGTGTGTGTGACTTTAATAATAAAAATGGCGCTTTGTAGTGAGATTTTTATATCAACATTACATCAAAAATGCTTTGAGAAAGGTATTTTCAGTTCAGTTTACAAATAAATGGTGATTTTAGGGGCCTTCGTTTGCATGGAACATCATTTCTTAATCTTACAAATTGTCGATTTAGCGAAGATAACTCTAAAATTATCAAATTATAAGCCTTGGCTCATTACAAAAGCATCAATACATACATAGATACACACACACACACACACGCACACAGATATATATCATCATCATCATCATATCGTGCTGGCAGCACGGATATCCCTGACCCTCTCTCGCCACTCCTCCCTATCGTTCATCGCCCTAGGCAGGTCTTCAGGACGACAACCTGTATCCTCACATAGCTGCTGAATGTACGTTCGTGCTGGTTGTCCTGCTTTTGCGTGGCCATGTGTGGGGATCCATAAGAGTACATCTCTTATGAGTTCATCTCTGCTTCTCCAGCAATGTCCTGCATGTCTGGTTCGCCTAACTTGAATAGTTTTCGTGATAGGGGGCAGGTGGCCGTACAGTTGGTGTCTTGTGGGGTGTTGCTGCCAGGACTTGTTCAGGATTGCACGCAGCATTCTTGTGTAATTGCCATCTAGTTTCTTCTCCAGCCGTTTTGTTAGCGTCCATGTAGTGCATCCATATAGCAGTATCGATGTGACCGCTGCCTGGAAGAAACTGCGTTTCATTTTATCGGTTAGGTCTGATTTCCATATAGTCGATAGCCTATTGATAGCTGTACATGCTTTCGTTAACCTCGTTTCGATGTCCTTTTCGGTTGATTCGACGCTGCTTCCTAGGTACGTGAATTTGTCTACTAGTTTAAGAGGGGTTCCTTTTAGAGTGGAGATGTCCCCCGTTTGGTTATAGCACATATATTCTGTTTTGTGTGCATTAACATGGAGGCCTATGCTTGCTGCTGCTCGTTCCAAACTATGCAGAAGTGTTTCGGCTTGGTCAGGTGTATTTGCCAGTATCCCTATGTCATCGGCGTAGTCGGCGTCGGTAATTGTTGTTGCGGGGTATCTTCTGCTTCTTTTCTTCGTCAGTTCGAAGCCATTCTCTTTGATTTTGTCAATCGATGTTCTAAGTACGTAGTCTAGACAAATGATAAAGAGATACGGAGCCAGCGTGTCCCCTTGTAGTACTCCTGCTACAATGTCGAAGTATTCTGTGTCTCCATCTGGTGATCGTACTTTTACTTTAGTGTTTCTATAGAGAATCGTTATTGCCGCTACGGTTTCTTTAGGTATGCCGTACGCTAGTAGGATTTGTTCCATCTTTCCTCTGTGAATGGAGTCGAAAGCCTTGGTAAAGTCGACAAATATTAATGTCGCTTGTAGGTTCTTTGCCCGTACACCTTCAAGGATTCTGCGGATGGTTAATATTTGTGAGGTCGTGGATCTATTTCTTCGGAAGCCATTTTGGTTTTTTCTAAGTATGTTGTCGATTTTGGGTTCTATTCGGTTTCGTAGTAGGGCATTGTAGATTTTGGCAGCTATGGATGTAAGTGTTATGCCTCGGTAGTTTTTGGCTAATCCGAGGTCTCCCTTTTTAGGGAAGGGGAGTATGCATCCCTTCGTCCATCTATCTATCGGATTTTGATTGTATACTGCGTTGCAGTGTCGGAGCAGTATGTCGTCGAATTGTCTGGTCTTCCATACTTCCGGGGGAATTTCGTCCAGCCCTGCAGCTTTCCTATTTTTAATTTTTCTGAGAACCGAGTCGAGTTCTTCTTGTGTGAACGGTCCAAGTTTAATGTCTAATTGTTTGCTAATTATTCTGGTGATTGGTTCATGCGTTATTTTTGGTGGGTTTCCAAGTAAGTTTTCGAAGTGCTGTTTCCACAGTTTTATTCTTTCTTGTTGGTTTGCTGCTTTAAGTTTTGCTTTGGCTGTGTTCTTTCTTCTGCTCACTTCGTTTATTGTTTGCCAGGCAATTCTAGATTGTCTATCTTCCACCGAGTCTCTAATCTTATCTATCTGATTTTGAATGTATTCTGTCTGTTCCTTTATATATATGCCTGCTAATTGATATTGTGCCATTTTTAGTTTTAAGGCATTTGTGTTTGTTTGGTTTTTCCGATAGTTTTTGGAGACTGTTTTCACTAGTGCACGTTTTTCTCTCACCGCTAAAGTTTCCCATGGGACTCTATATTTAGTTTTAATTTTTGTTGGAATGTATTTTGCTGCTGCCTCGAGGTGTGCATTGACGAAATTTTCGTATTCGTCGTTTGGTGTACTTTTTTCCGTCTTTTCTTGTAGTGTTTCGAATCTGTTTCTTAATTCCAATACGTATTTATCTCTTACATCTTTGTTGTTTAATAGGGCCCAGTCATAGTGTTTGGTGGTCGCTGTTCGTTTGTCGTTATTTCGTAGGCTTAACCGTATTTTCGCTGTGACTATTCGGTGATCGGTGGACACACCCTCAAAAGAGGAGTATGCCTCGCAATTCAATGCACTATTCTTCCATTTCTTGTTTATAAGGACGTAGTCTATCTGTGCTTTAGTATTGTTTGCGTACGTGTATGTCCATAGTTTGCCCTCTCTTTTTTGGTAGTTTGTGTTGAGGCATGCTAATCTATTTTCTATCATGAAATCTGTTAGATGTTGCCCATTTCTATTTGACGTGTTGTGGAGGCTGTATTTGTTGTTTCCGTTTTTCCCGATTTGTGCATTCATGTCTCCGCCAATGACTAACATGTTGTGTTTCGGGATGCTACGCACTAATGAGGATAACTCATCGTAGAAGGTGACTATTTCATTTTCTTCACTAACATTGGTGGGGCTGTAGCATGAGATGATTGTTGCTCTGGGGTTTCCGTTAAATGTAGCTGCCATCATTCTAGGTTGTATTTTCTCAACGCTATTAAGCGGTTTTAGTGCTCTAGGTCCTATAAGCAATCCTACCCCTCCTACTGCGGCGTTGACAGAGTTTTTCCATGCGGATACAGTGGCGAGCGACCATCCATTTCCAGTTTCGTGATATTTGATATATATATATATATATATATATATATATATATATATATATATATATATATATATATATATATTGTGTGTGTGTGTGTTTTGGTTTGTTTGTTGGTTGGTTGGTTTGGATTGGTTTTTATTTCAGCCAAAATTTTATTAAATGAAATACAATTCAAACTTGGAAATGATACGAACGATCGTGGAAATTTTTGTAGGGGTATATTTTTCGAATTTTTTGAAGGGGTTGAGAAACTTTTGAGAAACGATGTGCAAAATGTGTTGAAATCTAGGATGACATAGCATGGATATTTCTCTGCAAAGGGTCATCTACTTCTTGGTCAGGTGGAGACCTTTTCAGCCATCTATATGCATATAAGATATTCTACAGAATGTAATAGGGGCCGGAGTCCCTGTGGTATAATGACTAACGTCCTAAACTTCGCCATTCATAACATGAAGGCGTTAATTACTCAAGTATATACAGTAGTTAATTTTTATGTTGTTTTTTTATTAATTGTAAAACAAAACAAAACAAACTTGACAATATAAAATATATCGTTAACTTATGATTTGATAGTTTCTTAATGGATTCTTTCGGATGAAAAAATAATGTGCATTTACATTAACTATTTGTTTTAAAGTAGATAGCACCTCTTCAGAACTCTCCCAGATGGATAGGCTCATTGTCTTAAAATAGCATACGGACTTCACAGTTGATTTGCTAAGCTGGAGCCAGTTCGGCTGGCCGTGGTATCAGCAGCATGGATCTGGTCGGCTGTGTCACATCTCAGGTTACGGTAGTCAGCTGACGCTGCCTGGTGCGGGTGCCGGAGAGGCCTAGCATTCGCGCCACGCAGCCAAGACTAACATTTCTCGAGCCTCTGGGGGTCGTTCCCCAAGGCTCTAACCCTCCTTGGAGGGACTAGGTTTATCGCCTGGCGCCTGAGGTGTCCCTTTTTAGGGAAATGCTGACGGGGTCCAAAGCATTTTGGGGAATACCGGGCTTATCGGGGCTATGGCCTTGCGCCCGGATCCACCTTAAAAAGTATTATGCCATACTCGTCCGTTTGGTGGGGAGTACGACAAGTACCGTTGATTTAATAAACCGGATCCAGTAAATGGGGCACAGTTCGGCCGGCCGTGGTATCAGCAGCACGGATCTGGTCGGGTGTGTCACGTTTCTGGATACAGTAGTTAACCGAGGTTCCTTGGCGCGGGTGCAAGGGAGGCCTAGCATTCGCGTCACACAGCGAAGACTGACATCCCTCGGGCCTCAGAAGGCCGTCCCACCAGGCTCTAACCCTCCTCGGAGATTATCGCCTAGCGCCTGAGGCACCTCTTTTTAGGGGAATGCCAATGGGGCCCGAGGCATTTTTGGAAAGACCAGGTGTATCTGTGCTACGGCCCTATGCTTAGATCCGCCTTAAAAAAGGTCTTGTGCTACACTCACCCATTTGGTGGGGCGCGCGACAAACACTGTTAATTTAATAAGTCAATATTAAGCTGATTAATATCCCAACTGATCTTACTTCGTTCGGCTATATAGCATTTTGACCCTCCTCTATTCCTTGTAAGTTGCTGTTAATTGTCTGCAACTTATTGTACTGTGTTTTTTCTATGTATCCGTTAGCACCGGATACTGGCGCTGAATAAATACTCTTTCTTCTTCGTGTATAATTCACCTGATCAAAAATCAACTGTTGTATATAATCGAATAATTAACGACTTCATATCTTTCCTAAGAGCATTAACGTGAGTGGAAACGGAAAGACTTCCATCTTAGATTCGAACTTGGATCACCGATTCCTACGACGATAGCTGATACGTTAAATGCGTAAAATAATTAAAAAGATGAATATGTTCATCTATTTCTCAATCTTCCACGTTCTTGCAATAGGGAAAATAACTATCAAATATTTAGGATAAGCTTTCCAGCAATGTTGACTACGACTGTAGAATACGCCGACTGCATCTCTGAAGAGGATTCGACCTCTCCGCAACGAATGTCCATGACACTAAGCTACATCTGATCGCGAAGTTCCAGGACTTGGGGTCAGGGTATCTGGGATGTACCTCTTCATTATTATGACGCCTAGGTCTTCTCTAACCGGGAATGATAGCAGCTGTTAGGGTCCCATCTATTGGCTAAATAGAAATCATTTCTGTACTTGAATCTGTGTGCAAACAAATGACTGTTAAACTGAACTACTAGCATTACTTTAAACAATTTAACTAAGTGCAAAAGAATGTATAATGTCCAATAAAATTACTAGTGTTAAATAGTAATACTTGAAACCATTTATCTGTGAATAATCAAATGTGTTTTGGTTCATTTAAAAATTGTAACTGCAAGCCATTCGTTAACAAATCATATATTGAATTTATATGTATAAACAAGATTTGGCATTAAATACCCAACAAAGATTGATGTGCCATCAAACATAACCAACCAACCGTATAAACCTTCAGATATTTCTAAAGCATCAATATACACCAGTAGTATAAATGTAAAGATAGATAGATAGATAGATAGATAGATAGATGTAGCATATATATATATATATATATATATATATATATATATATATATATATATATATATGTGCAAATTTATTTTTATTTATGATTTCATTGCTTCAATACTGCAGAGTTAGTAAGAGATAACTCCTAAGAATATATGTTTTGATTGTATAAAATTCCATTGAAAATAACAAAATCCTGCTATCTTTGGTTTAAAAGCAACCTTTTATACAAAATTGGTAGGGTGTTCTTATATACAGATGATACTATATATATATATATATATATATATATATATATATATATATATATATATATATGCACACACACACACACACACACACACACACACACACACACACACACACATTCACAAATATATACATGTATATGCAAATGATAAAAACGATTGTGTGGCCATACTTACATGCATGTTTCTGCATGAATATTAGCAGTAATGTGTATGTATTTCATCGTTGCACGACTGCAGTAAACTGCACCGTGAGTGCAGAGATGAAAGTGGTTATTATATCTATGTTATTAGTGTGTGTATGTATATTTAGCCACATGTGTACCTCCGTAAAAATAATAGCAGACAATTCCCGGCTGTGTTCAGTAAGATCGTGCCCCCTGGGCACAATGCAACGTCCTGTACCTGAATCAAGACTTGGGGGAGAAGAGGGGAGAATGCGTGTTTCACTGGAACGCCTCTGCATATGGTGGAGTGGGTCGGGATAGTGTTCTCCGGCGTTAATCACCGCCAGGAAAACCGAATACCCGCGAGATGTTATTTATTTTATTTTTTCTTTTAGTTTTATATTTTTTTTAACTCTTCTTCTCCTCCCCCCTCTCTCTCTTTTTATTTATTTTTCTCTTTCTATCTTTCTTTCTCTCTCGCTTTCTTTCTCTCTTTTTATCTCCAGTGGCTGTCGGCCATTATTCCCACAACATTCTTCCCGCGCATTCGCCAAGCGTTTAATGGTCGATATCGACTCAGCAACCACTTCCTATACCACAACTGTGGCTACTATCGCTCCTGCTCTGCTAATAAGTCTACTACAAGACAAATCTGTTTTCAAACACGCTGACTGTGTCCAAAACCTGGAATACGGCACCTACATCTAGAACTACAAGTCTCTTTAACATGCATGCTAGGTTTAAAACTTTGACCTAAGCATCCAGACAACGTCTGATGCATTGCATTTTCTCCTAACGACAGTCTTAGTTCAAACACGAACAAGACCACAGACAGCTTATTACACACAAGAAAATGAAATTGTTGGGAAATTCTAAGCCTTCTGCTTACCCGACTAGTTAACCATCCTGTCGAAAAGAATGAACCTTCTTTACTGTGGACACCATATCTTTAGTTGATGAGCTATTGATATTGAGAAAATGGGTCGTTGGTCAATATAGTCAAATTTCTCAATAGTTATTGTCTCTCAGGTTTCAGTTTTCTGATTTGATATGATCTGATTGATTTAAAAGGCATGTCAACCCGTCTTTGATTATCTCATAGCTAGAGGTTTGGAAATTGCGTTCATTTTACGTCTATATTTATATTTGATCTGTTGTTTCTTTAGAGCCTTTAGTGCACAGTTATATGATATCAGTGACTGATTCATTAATTTTAACGGTATGTCAACTTGTTTAGAGTTATTTTATGACTTGCTGTTAAGGAATCACGTTCATTATATGTTCATATTTACATGTTTGCGTTGTTGATTCTTTAAAGTTTTTTTTCTACCATAGCTCTATCGAATACGAATGATTTTTAAACAAATCTATTTCGCTAATTAATTGAATTCTAATTGGTATTACAATTCCAGGTCAGAGTGGAACTGGTTATAATAGCAATGAAGGGTTGTTCCACTCTCACCATATTTTCAGATATGGATCCTTACCATAAGATGCAGCTTAGTGTCATAATCAGGACACCTGTTTTTTTTTGTTTTTTTTTTTTTTTTGGAGGAAGGGAGTCTTTTCTCTCTGCAGGGGATACAGTTAGCGTATTGTAAACCTTGTCGACAAGACGTGCGAATCTATGGAGTATTTTATTTAGTCTTAATAAAGCCCAGTAATATACTGCTATATCACGGTATCTGGTTTTGTTCTTTTTCTTTCTAATGAAATATGAAATTTTATTTTTAAAAAGAAGTGACTTTTGGCACACATCATATTCTATCACTACTCCTGTACGTTGGTTTAGTCGTAGAGGTACTAAAACTGGTTGAATTTTCCTTTTATTATACTGGTTGCCGTACCAATATTAGAGAGCAAATAGTGAATAGTAGGATTCATTCCTTTCCCAAGAGTATTAGCGCCATGTGAAATGCAAACAGCCTCGTTGAGGTTTGAACTCGGGTAGCTAAGTCCACTACCAACGACGATGTCATAGAACACCATATTATAGAACCAGTAAACTAATATTCATATTTCGTGGTCGATAAGGGTTAAAGTTTCTTTTAAGTGAAGCAAATTTTTTAATCATTAACCTAAGATTTGAACAGTAAATAACGAGCAAGTCTTTTAAGCTGTCGTCAGCGAGCTTGAATATTTGCAGTACAAATGTCTACTTCTGGCGCTAAGTGTTCAACTACAATGCAATTATTTGGTTCCTCTCTCAGTCGCGTAATTATTAATGCTGCAGGGATGATGAATTCTGATTCAGAGAAGATTTCATCTGCGTTCATCACCTCGCTGAAACCACGTCTACTTTGGAAATAAATGACACCCTACATTCTTACACTAACAAGTCGGCGCAGGAAAAAGAATAACGTGGACCAATTTGAACACGAAGAATAAGGAAAAAAAACGACGAGACGAGTGATTTAAAATATACGACTTGATGACTCTAACAAATTTGACGCAGCCGACTTTAAGAAATAAAAAAGGGAAGAAGAAGAAGAAGAAGAAGAAGAAGAAGAAGAAGAAGAAGAAGAAGAAGAAGAAGAAGAAGAAGAAGAAGAAGAAGAGTGCGTTAGGAAAAGTGGTGAGCAGCGAAAGAGATAAAAAGAATAAAGAGATTTAAGACGGTTATCCAAAAAGAATGCCCCCTTGGTGTAATGGCTAAAGTGTTAAAGTGTAGCCCCGACGAAAACGAGTTCGAATTTCAGTCGCGCAATTACTTTCTCTTTCGGATTAATACATTTAGGAAAGATATGAAAGCCCCTTATACCCGCCCCTGCTATGGGTTTTAAAGTATCACTACTCTTCTTTCTCAGTGATGGCTTTGGCATTAAATAACCCTCGAATGATGATATGTCATTAAACAAAGAAATCAAACCAAAACCAAAAAAGAAAGGTAACGAAAAGAGAATGATTACAGCTGATTGTATAAGCTGTTCATTATAGTTATATATATGTAGTTATTTATATGTATGTAGTTATTTACTAAACTTAGATATGGCACAAGGCCAGAAGTAAGGGGCACGCATTGATAAGTGAATTCACTTATAATGGTCAGCCAATCTAGATTACTAACAATTTCACAACGTGAGATACCCAACAGAGAACCATATAATTATAGATAAACTGGGCAATCACCTGAACATTTAGAAAGTTGGTCGTAACTGTAAAATACGTTAACTGAATCTATGCAGAGAGTAAGACGCCCCACTAACGATTTTTCTGGATATTACTCTAAACGGCATTTGATTGTGGAGTTTGGGTGAATGTGGAGGACCTCTTCATAGCTATTATGCTCAGATCCTCTCTGACCTGGAATGGTAGTAACAGTTAGGGTCCCATCTGTGTGCCACATAGAGATATTTAGTCATTTTTTATGCCTGAAACTGTTTGTTTGCAAAAAGTCTATTAAAATGAATTATTTGTATGACATAGCAATACTTAAAACTATTTATCTATGTGAAAAAAGAATGAAGAATGACGATAAAATTATTAGTGTTTTATAGCAACACTTGAAACCATTTATCTATGCGCAAAAGAATGAATAATGTCGAATAAAATTACTAGAGTTAGTTGGCAAAACCAGTGTGTAAACAAATGACCTGAGACTCATATATAAATCGTTGCCTATAAACTATTCATTTATGAATCATGCATTTAATAATTACGTATAAACCAGATTTTACATCAAATAACGAACAAGGGTTGATATGCCTTAAAACCGAACTAACTTGAAACCATTTAACTTTGGGCAAATGAATATGTAATGTTGAATAAGATTTTCAGTGTTTAATAACAATACTTGAAACCATTTAACTGTATGTAAACAAATGAGCTCTGGCACGTTTAAAAATGTTACCTTCAAACTATTTCGTTTACAAATCATCACCTACCTAGGAAGTAGCATCTCATCAACCGAAAAAGACATCGACACACGACTAACGAAAGCATGGACAGCTATCGATAGGCTCTTGATCATATGGAAATCAGACCTGGCCGATAAAATGAAACGCAGTTTCTTTCAGGCAGCGGTTGTATCGATACTGCTATATGGATGCACTACATGGACCCTAACTAAACAGCTGGAGAAGAAACTAGACGGCAATTACACAGGAATGTTGAGAGCAATATTGAACAAGTCATGGCGACAACACTCCACAAGACACCAACTATACAGCCACTTGCCTCCCATCACGAAAACTATACAAGTTAGACGAACCAGACACGCAGGACGCTGCTGGAGAAGCAAGGACGTGCTCATAAGCAATGTACTCCTATGGACCCCCACATATGGCCAAGCAAAAGCAGGACGACCAGCTCGAACTTACATACAGCAGCTATGTGAGGAAACAGGATGTAACCCTGAAGACCTGCCAGAGGCGATGAATAATAGGGAGAAGTGGCGAGAGAGGGTCAGGGATATCCGTGCTGGAGGCACGATATGATGATGATGATGTATAAGCAAGATTTGGCTTTAAATAACAAACAACGGTTGATATGCCCTAACTGCAATTAACCAACCAATCTGTGTGGACACATTAACTTATGAAAGGGATAATTATAGCTCCATCTTGCAAGTATCTTACTATTCTTTTCTGAAATACAATTACGTACGATAATGGCTTGGACCGGTGTAAACCGTACGTTTGCTGTTGATATGATTTCTTTTTACGACTGGAGAATCTGTAATTGCTACACAGAGATTTTTTGTGCTCATTCGAAGTTAGGTCGGAATGATGCTCTTCCAGATTGAAAATTGATTCAGCTATGTGTTGAAGATTCTCTCCGAAACAACATAATTCCAAAATGACATGAAATGAGCACGGAAAGCATTTACAGATTCACAAGTCTTAGAAATTCTTCACCAGCATTGACACGAGGTGCACCAGTCCCAGCCATGATCATAATTGTCTAAGTGTACTTGTACCAAGCAGGTGACAGTTTAACGTGGCAGGTTTAACTGTTCCACACTGTAATGATAATTTATGACTTACTATCGAGTCACTTTAAAACCAAAGATTCCCGCCAGATCACCGAAGTTAAGTAACAATCTTCCTTTTCGCAACTTAGATGGGTGACCACTTAAGGTACTTGTTGCAGCCTGAGGCCTGAGTGTCATATCTGAGCAAAACACTGTAAATAAAAAATGGTCGAGTATAATACATAGATGTAATTCCTGGCACACAGACTCCGATATAATGCTTATATATGATGTATGATTGTTCCTGAGACACAAATTGCATGGGATACGGAGATACCTATTTGCTATTTATAATACATAGTACATATACAGAGAGGGATAACCGGCGTTATCCAGGTTGAAGAATAGTATCCCATGTTGTTAGAGTAACATAAAAGAATGACAAAAATGTGTTATGAAGATTTAATAAATATCTTTCTTTATTTTTAACATGACCGATTAACAGAATTGGAAGAGTCTGCACCCGTGGATTAAATAAAGAGTTCACTTCAAGGTTCTGAGTAGACTCCCTAATTCGACATGAAACACCAGAAGAAAGCGGAAGGTCATATCGACTGAAACGTTGGGAGTATACCAACAAAAATGAGGTCAATAGTCCGAATATTCTAAGTGTTAAAAATATAGTAAGATATTTGTTACATCAAGATGTCTTCTTCAAGTGTTTTCTGACAAACTCATGAGTCAACACAGAACCTCGAACTCAAACGTTTATCTAATCCACGGGGGTAAACCGTCAAAATTCTGGGTAGTTGGTTGGTTGGGTTTTATGGCATATCAACCGTTGTAGGATATTGAACGCCAAACCCATTTTATCCAGGACAATCATTAAGGGGACTTAACCCTCTGCAAAGAGGCCGACTGTGCTATAAAATTCTGGTAAGTGGCAACAGCCATGACCAAATACAAGTATTAAATCATAGTAAATATTCCTTGTTATTCTTACCTTTTGTTGGGATTGAACCTGCAACTTCCAGATTATTTCACTCAGAAGCACTTTCCAATAAAATGCTTTATCCACCGCGCCTTGCATAATCAGCCTCGTCCAATTTTTGAACGAACTCGTGTCACCGTGTCCATATCCTATGTGTATGACCATTACACTACGGGAATCTCCGTAAAATTGTGTTGACAGTTAACAGAAAAAATAATAACAATTACTTAGGCGCTCTGAACGTGACGGTTATCGTAGCAGGATAATGAAATCAGTGCTTCAAGTTAAAGTTCTGGACAAAGCTGTAGGCATATTCTTTTAGAAACATAATGAAAACATTTGTTCTCCTTCCCTCAAGCCAGAGGCAAATAGTAAGGCAAATTGTAGTCTTTAGTCCTTGAAAAGCAACCAATGCAGAAGAAGGAAAAATCTGAATTCAAACCAGCACTGCTCGGCTTAAAATGTTCATCATGTAGCAACATGACCGTGAAGGTAGTGGGTCTCGACAAACGGGAGTCAGCTGAAAAGTTACAAGGCTGACCAAGACACTCTCATGGAATGTTGTGCGCGTCTGGTGGAGTAATAGTCAGTTAGCTAGACTAGAAAATCTACATGAGTGAGTTAGAGTCTCATTGAGTGCCCCATTTATATGGCCTTGTACCACATCTAAGCAAAAAGCTTAGTAAATTACTACTCTCATAGAATGTAACTTAATGAGGTTTATCATATATTTACCAACCCCTCCGCTCGGGCAGGATATGACACAATGTCAATTTTTAAGCTGAGTTTAACAGGTTTGAATTCAGAGTTTTCCTTCTCCTTAACTAGTTGCCTCACCAAGGCTGAAGAATCTAATCTGTCCTACTATTTACCCATAGCTGGAGGGCGAATATTTGGATTCATACCTTTCCCAAGGGTATTAGTGCTATGTGAAATGCAATCGAGACTGATTTGAACTCGTATCGTCGTGTCCAATTCCTACGACGATAACCATTACACCATGGGCACCTCCATACCATTACCAACTAAATGAGGTTTATTAATTATTCCTCCATACCATTACCAACCAAATGAGGTTTATAATTTATTCCTACTGGTGCGAGTAAAGCTGGTGTGGGCGTAAAGGCTAAAGTGCCGCGAAGTAAATTTGAATTCCAGTCGCTCTGTTACATTTTCTTTCGGACTAAAATTCTAGGGAAAGGTATTAAGCCCTGTCATTCCTCTAGCTATGTCAAACAGTATCACTGCTATTCTTCTACAAGGAGGGCTTTGGCATTAAATAACCTACGAACGTTAATGTGCCATTAAAACAATCAAAGCAACCCTGAGAATAAATAATTCCATTTATTGTCTATTCGCATTCTCTTCAGAAAGAATGTTTTAATTTTTCTATTTTCTAATGAGTAACAATGACAAGAAAAATTAAATGTTTTCTAGATAATTTGGCAGCCATATTCATAGTCCCAACTTTGTTACCTTGAGCAAGCTCTAATATTCGTTGAATTCTTAACTGTTCATGTTTTTCACTGATGAAACATGGGAATAATCTCAATGGTTCCTCCGTTGTAGACGCAACTGTCGCTGTGATGTTATTGTTGCACGATGCTTAAAGAAAGGGAAGTGGGGCATATGATAACATTATGTCTGTCTGGATGGGTCTTCGAATGAAAGGTTTCGGCTCAGATAAAATGTGACATGGGAAGGTGGAGTGTTCGGTATAAGATGGATATGAATTCGAAGCATTTTCTTGTTCCATTGGAAATGCACAGAAAATAAAAAACGATTTGTTTGAGTTTTCGAATGGATGACAAAGGAAGGCCCATGGATCGATAATTGTCCGGTTGCAGGTATACGAAAACGAGGCTGATTGAGCCGAATGGACGACAAGCAAAGAAAAACAAGATTGAATATAAATGAATGAATGAAGCATGTGTAAATATACAAATAAACACACGCATAAACATTTACACACACACACACACACACACACACACACATATATATATATATATATATATATATATATATTCTTGATTCTTACAGAAATAAAAAGCGGTGACAGTGGGAAGGTACACGAGTAGAAATGTGAAAAGAAAGAAGAGGATTGAAAAAAAAGTGACTAATAGAAGAGGTTAATGAATCGAGACGTTATTAATATTGGAAAAGAAAGAAATGCTGAAGGAAAAACATTGAAAATAACCAAAAGGATAAAAACCAAAAGGATATTGTAAAACGTGTCAATGTGACAAATCGGGGGAAAAAAGACACAGAAAAAAAAACAATTCATGATGAGAGAAAAATAAAGAAAAGATTAAGATTGCGTGAATCGAATGAAAATAGAAAGAAGGAAAGAAATGTATTTATGAAAAAGAAAACAGGATTATAGATTATAGTTGATAAAAAGTGGGAAGGAGATGAATAAAGCAAGGAAGGAGGGAAGAAAGAAATGAAATAAACAATGTAAGTTGATAGTAAAGAAAAACTAAAATTATTTAAATGAGAGACAGTAAAAAATGTCATAAGAAAGGAATGAAACAAACATAGATAGATAGATAGATAGATAGATGGAAAATGAAAGATATAACTGCAGTTTATAAAAGAAACTAAGATAGATAGATAGATAGATAGATAGATAAACAAAGAAACGACCACAGGAAATGAAAGAAACAAACAAACAAATTAATTGAACGCTTTCTTAGAAGAAAATTTACCTTTTTAATGGACAAAATTTTGAATGCTCCTTTCCTCATTCTTTCCTCATTTTCAACAGATCTGAATTTATAGAGTACAGCGAAAGTGGAACTTTTTCTAAATGCCTTTTGATAGACGATATATTTTGTCATATTACTTTAAAATGATGGTAAAAGCAAGGAATCTAAGAGTTCATGCCAGTTCTTATCATATCCAATTATCTGGAGTTGTACCCTTCCACAATTCCAAATTTGATCTGTACTCGAGCCAAACTCATACCAGTTACTGTTTCGTACCAATCTTACTAAATACTAATTGATGTTTACCACATGATTGCAATATCTTATTCTTTGTCAGTGCTTGTTCAGTGCATCAAGCTGTAGACCAGGATATCGAATGATGATTCTTTACCAGTGTTTGTTTGTTGCATCAAGCTGTAGACCATGATGTCGAATGATGATTTTTTGAGAGACATACCCCTCTCCATTTAAAAGAGTGCGCAATACACGATTACCCGTCTCATCCAACCGTATCCCCCACAAAAAGGAATCCTGTATAGGATTTACACTCCTATATTCTAAAATGGCCGTGATGCCACTTGTTACCGAAACAAAGATGGCGGACGTCGGTAGACTAATCAGTCTCGGGAACCTATTGGTCAGGAAAGTCATATTGTTTGTGTTCACAACTATGTCCGCAACTTAGATTTTTTTTTCCCGCTCATTTGGAGCTGACTGCATGACAAGGATTGCCTATATATACTCTCGTCTTCTAAGAATTCACTCTCTCCATTTCGATTCACAGAGACAACACAATCTCTTTCACAATTTGATTTACAGAGTCAACTCTCTCTCTCTCTCTCTCTCTCTCTCTCTCTCTCTCTCTCTTTCATTGTGACTTCCAGATACAACACATACTCAACCCTTACATTTGACTTCCAGCAGTCAACCCCACGAAAATGTATAGATTCTGCAACCTTTTTCTTTTCTCTACTGCCTTTTCGGTTAGACTTCTTTCAGTCCCGAACACAGCCTCAGAAATTTCGACAAACCCCGAAAGAAAAAAACAACCAGCATGGAAGAAGACACGTTCCTCTTGGACTCGTAGCTTTATTTTTATATATCGACACCTTACATGAAATACTTAGTCCACATACATTTTATAGTCTACAGGACACTTTCAATATTTAGTCTTTTTCCATAACATCCGTGTTATCACACACATACACACACGAACACGCAAAGAGGAATGAATATTCAACAGACTATATTAGAATATTTGTAATGTTTCCTTTTTCATGTATTTCTTGATATATAAATTTAATTTTGTTTGTACTGCTTTGTTTTGAATGTTCTTTTGTTCACGTCTTTCACATCGTGTACTTCATTTGCCTTTTCAAATATAAACCAATATCAATGGTTGCGGAAATAATCACCAAAACAACAATATGTCACCCTATACCTGTGTATGACACTAAACTACATTTTAACGGTATGGATCCAGTTTTTTAAGTGTGAAATACCACATCATAGTGATAACTGCACAGGTCCACTAAGAGCCGGTGTGGTAGAACCTGTTATCCATATATGGATCAAAAATCATTCATATTCATCGGAATTGAGTACACAAAAAATCTCTTTTAAAACATCGGCTCCAAAAGTTTACACCTGAACGTACAATTAACACGATTCTCTGTACAATAGGGCATAAAATAACCGTTGAAAGGTTTACGTGGCGTTAAATTCGAACGATCAATTAATCAAATATTTAGCTTTGTAATGTGTTGAGAGAGAGAAACAGAGAGATGTATTTTTAGTGGTGCCATGGATGGATACTTTACTCCACTTGTTAGAAGGCCGATTTTCAATGAAGGATGAACCACTACATATGAGTGAATAGCCTCACATAACATTCCTAGAAAATTTCCTCCATATGTGGCCTTGTGCCGTCCTCGGTCAAGTATAGCGTAAGACAGAAAAATGAATGTAAAACAAAGGTAGAAGATTGGAAAGATTTCTTAATTGTTATAAGCCGTAGAAACAATTTAGCCAATGATATTTTTAAAATTAAAAATGGAAATAAAATTTTAGAAAATGCAATGTGAAAGAAACGAAATAAATAAGAAGACAGAAAGCGAATGAACAAGTCGCAGAATGAATGAAAGAAATTTGTTTTGAGGTTTTAAGAGTATTTCTTCTTCTATCGATTTTTGGGTCTTGTTTTCGTTTTGTTTTTTCTATTATATTCTACTTTTATTTATTTTTGTTCAACTTTAAACGAAAGTGAATTGTCCCAGACAAGGTGGGAGGATGAGGGATAAGATGAGGGCTGGGTTTGAACAGTTTGAATTTTGTGGGTAGCTTGGGAAATGGAAAGAATTTCAGAGGCGTGAAAATGTTATTTGTTGTTCAGGTGTTGGGGAGATAAGAAAAAAATACACGAAAGGTTTGAATATTGAAAAAAGCAAGATTTTTTTTTCACAAGAGGAAGGTGGAAAATGATAAAGAAAAGGCAAGAAAGAAATATTGAAAGGAAAAAAAATAAAGGAAAGAAAACGCTAAGATGAAGAATAATGAAAGGTATGAAAAGTAAAAGAAATCTATTTATATAGGGGGGGGAAGTAATTATACGAAAAGGAAAAAGGGTCGAAAAATCAATTGCCTCGATGAGTCGGTAAAATAAAAGAATTGGAAACAATTCTAAAGAAAGAAAGAAAAAAAGAAAGAAAGAAAGAGAAAATAAGCGAAAGTGAAAATGAAAAAGAAAATAAAAGAGATAAGAAAGAAAAGGAAAATAAGAAGAAAGAAAAGGAAAAAAATTAGAAAGAAAGAAAGAAAGAAAGAATAAGCGAAAGTGAAAATGAAGAAAAGAAAGAGGAAATACAAAGTATAAAATGAAAAAAAAATAAAAGAGAAAAGAAAGAAAAGGAAAAATTACATCAAAAGAAAGAAAGAAAGAAAGAAAGAAAGAAAGAAAGAAAGAAATATCTTTAAAAAAATCGAATTCATAACAATGCAAAAAATGAATATAGGAAAAAATAAAACATGTAATAAAGAAAAGTACCTTAAGAAAACCACGTCGGAAAAAAAGCCTAACAGTCGTGGCCATTTGAATCTGTCTTGCATGTCGACACCATTGCCGGAAGACATGCGCATGGCTCTTAGAAACAAAAGCGAAAAGACGAAGGAAAAAACACAACTCATACGTAATTTGGCGGTATTTTGTGGGGGCTATTGAATATATGGCAGCTCGTTGCTGTGCATGCTGGGAAAAAAAATTAAGGAGAGGGTTACGAATGGCCAGTATTGACAGCTCATTGGGCTAAAAAAACGACAAGAAACAAAGAAACTTGAATAAAACTAACATAGGAACGCGAAGTTGCGTACAGTGATTTTTTTCTATCGCAAATATTACGCAGTATTTGCAAATTTGTCGAGGAGGTATAGAAAAAGAACTTTTTATCAGCGTTTTCTCATAAATTTCTTTAGAATGTGTTTCATTATGTTGATTTAGTTTTGATGTAGATAACTCAGAAGATAATTTTTTAGCAAGCTGAAGAGCAAGTTTACGCTCAATTGTTGTTTGAATTCCAAGATAAATAAATGTGTAACCTTCGACGTATATTTGCTGAATTATATATCTATATATCTATATTTATATATATATATATATATATATATATATATATATATATATATATATATATATATTATACAATACATATCTATATATGTATATCAATACATATATCTGTGTGTGTGCATATGTACTATACAATATGTCTATATATCGATAACTAAATATCCATCTGAATGCATGTGTATTATAATATATATATATATATATATATATATATATATATATATATATATATGTGTGTGTGTGTGTGTGTGTGTGTGTGTGTGTGTGTGTGTGTGTGTGTGTGTGTGTGTGTGTATTCTACAGTATAAATCCATATATCTATATCTATACATATATACGTATGTATGTATGTATATGTATATTATATCATATATCTGTATCAATATATCTACACACACACATGTGTGTATGTGTTATCTTACCTTCCTCAGCTCATATATTTTTATCATTTTCACATATATATATTTTTCCTTAAAATGTAACGTATATGTATATATGTTAGTATTTATGGATAAATAGAGACAGAAAGAATTGCTATATATATGTGTGTGTATGTCTCTCTGTGTGTACGTGTGTGTATCTATATATATGTGTGTGCGCGCGTGCGTGCGTGCATGCGTGCGTGTATATTCGTATCTATGTGTGTGATGAATTATAATTTATTTTATAGATATTTAATTGTATCTTTTTTGACACACCATAGATTATTTTTCGGTTCTAGTTTCCCTAATTTCATAGCTTTCGAATGTTTTTTTTTTTTTTTTTTTGGTTTTGTGCTGATTGGTCAGATTTCATGTTTGGTTGTTTTGAAGTTGAAACGTTTTTGCCGTTTCCATCCTACGATCTTTTTTAAAAATTGATTTTGGTTAATTTGCTTTTCGAATAGATAGTGTTCCGATTACAGGCCTTATCTTATTTATGCTTTCTTTAAATACGCTATTTTATATTCATTAAATGCAGTGATTTGAATTCACCTCTGGAAAATGAATGGCTCTTGAATTTCAAGCAAAGTAATTCTTCTTTATGATGTTTCTCATTACAATATAAGTTACTTGGCATTGACTATTTTCTCCCTAAGTAACATACAATAGATTTTACCGGGTCGGATTCAAACGCTGTCAGAGAATATCAGTGATCTAACCTATTATCTAACGTCAAAAATCGATGATTTTTATAGCCCTTAAGGGTTCAATTGGCTTTCTATTTGTTTAAAAAAGGATATTTAAAGATTTATTTCATACCTTTCCTTGGGACATTAGCATCAAGTTGCGAACATTTCCCGAGCTGCAGTTAGAACTTTCGATTAGAGAGTTCACACTCATCCATGTCTCCAATTATCAGTCGAATGTACCAAACCCCGCGGCAGGAACAGGATTAACTACAAGGCCAGTATTTAAGCGTAGTTGAACAGGTTTCGATTCAGTGTTTTCCTTCTGGAATAGTTGGTACACCAAGATTAAAGAGCACAGACTGCCCTACTATTTATACATAACTCGAGGGAGAATGATTGGATTCATACCTTTTTCTAGAGTAGTAGGGCTATTTTAAATGCAATCAGCTTCGTCTAGGATTTGAACTCGCCATGTCCATTTCCGACGATGGTAAGCATTACAGCACAGAAAATATAACTTTTTCACCAAAGCAGGGATATTTTTTCGTTGTTTCTGCAAAGCATATCAACCACAAAGGAATTAAAATTGTTCAGAATGATTAAAGTATTTTCTTTGCTTAGATGTCTTACTTATTAGTTTATTATTTTACTCCAAGTGAGTTTTTCACCCCAGCGTTAGCCGATAGTCTTTCACTGGAGTCTGAGCAACAGCAAGTCTCCTCATGTTTCCAAGACTTTTCCAATCTCAATAATGGATGGTCTCAGTTCGTCCCCTGATTTCGAACACTCCCAGTCTCACCTCCAAGCTTTTGGGAACGGGACTTCCAAGCACGCCAACAACAAATGATTTCATGGTTACTTTCACATTCCACAGTTTTTGTTGTCTTTTTTTTTTTTTACCTTTCTGACAAAGTCTAAGTAAATTTTTAACTTTTCGCTTCTTTTGATTTTCACTCTGTGATATGGTGGAACGGCAAAATAGCACTAGATGTGGTCTTCTGACCAGGTATAAGGGGATCTGTTTGTATTTCAAAATCCCAGAGAATCTTATGTCTTATTCTCTTTGACGGATTCTGGTTTATGGATGACCATTTGTTGGTATGGTCAAATTTCACTTTCCTGACCCCATGAGACATCTTCTTTCTTAATTCGTCTTTTTCCACATTTCACTTTTGAGCAGAGCACATTTTTCTAAGCCAACACCCATTCCTATGTCCTGGCTGTATGTCCTCGTTGTTTGTATCATTAGGTTTCAAACTTTTCTTGTGATCTTAGTAATTTGTAGCACCCTGTACACATCCTAAGTATGTAATTGAGTGGCATCATTGCTATTACAAATACTAATGGCAAAAGTGCATGCCCCTGGAAGATATCTCTCTGGATTTTCACCTCTGCTAAAATTTCACTTCCTGTCGTCAGTTCCACTTTCCAGTTTTCCATGATTTCCGACATGAATTTTATGATTTTATAATTATAATTATAATTTATGATTTTATAATTATAATTACATTTTATACATATAAACAGTTCTATTTAAAACAATTCCATTTAGCATAAGTACACAGTTTCTATGTCAAAAACAGGTCTATTTTAAAAAATCCAGTTTTAGCATAAGTAAGCAGTTTGAATATTAAAACAGTCCTATTTCAAGCAATTCAGTTTAGCATAAGTACCCAGTTTAGTTCTATTTGACCCATAGATAGGAACCTATCAGGTACTACCACTCCGGTTCAGAGTGAACCTGGGAACGATATCAATGAAGAGATACTCCGCATTCCCCAAAGCTGCAGAATTACTGGAAATTTGCCTCCAGATTGTTTAGTGTCATATCCAGGACACTTGTTGGGGGTGGACTCTTTCCCCTCAGCAGAGATGCAGTCGGTGAATTCTACAACACCAGCTGACTGGGCAACTTTCTGGATCAGTGTAATCCTCCTCTTAGTCATCCATTCGTGTATACTTGCTTCTTAATGTCATCAACTCAGGAATAGAAGTAAATTTTTAAACCAGAATCCATGTATGTCATTATGGCCTGGCATTTTTCAATTCTGAATTTTCATGAGTATTGCTCTGAGTCATCCTACATGTATGTTAACCCCAGGGTCTTTTCGAGTCCTTATAGTTATTTTTTATGTTATCTATCCAATCAGCTTTTTATTATCTTCTTTTATTTCCCATGTTTTACACAAAAATTGTTTTGTTTCCTTTGCATCCGGTTGTTAGTTTATTCTCATGCATTCTCCACCTACTTGTTGGTATAATTTTCTTTCTTTTTTTTTTTTTTTTTGTATGTCCTGTTTTATTTGTATTACTTTACTCTGCCCTGGTATCTTTTGAGTCTCCCTTCTTTAACCAATTTTTTTTTTATTTATCTCCTTCCTTTCAATTTTTGCTTATTTCAGTTTTTTTTCTGGCGACATTTCCAATCCATGTTTTGTATTTCTATCTGGTTTTCCGCTCGGGAAGGATATGACACAAAGTCAATTTTTTAAGCGGAGTTTAACAGGTTTGAATTCAGAGTTTTCCTTCTCCTAGACTTGTTGCCTTACAAAGACTGAAGAACCTATTCTGTCCTACTATTTACCCATAGCTGGAGGGAGAATAATTGGATTCATACCTTTCCCAAGGGTATTAGTGCTATGTGAAATACAATCAGTCTCGTCCGGAATTTGAACTCGTGTTGCCGTGTCTATTTCCATCAACGATAACCATTACACCACGGGCACCTTATGGAACACCGATTTTCCCCGACTATTTTCGCTTCAGTATAAAATAGCTCATTTAGTTCAGTGATGTTGTGCATTGGGATATTTGATAATCATTTGCTTATATTTCAAGTTTCTACCTTAATTTTTTTCCGGTCTTGGTGTCCTTGAGATGGTAATTGAGTATTTTTTTTTTCAGTTATTTACTTTATTAACTCTACATTTATTCTGTATTCTTGTGTAAATATTTGTTTTTGGTGCTGAGGTTTGTATTGTTTTGGTTTTCGGTATTTTGCATTTTAATTCTGATAAAGGACACTTGCTTCTCAGTGTTTAGTGTTTCATTTTAGCTTGGGGAATTTTGTTCATAGTCTTCACTATTTACTTGTCAACATATTTGTAGTATCTCAATGTCAGAAAACCAACCTTACTTTAAAATTATTTCAGCTTGATCAACAGATGTTTGGTTTGTATTACATCTTGTGGTTTCTCTCCAAGTTTTAAGCAGTCTTTTCCTATACACGCTTTGCGTAGAATTGCCCTTAAAATAATGGCGAAGTACATTTTTGATGTCTTCTCTAGTCCATTTTTCTGTTAGTATCCCTCAGTTGAGTTGTATCTTTGGTGATTGTTTGTGTACCTGAAATCAGAACAGCCAACATTCGCAGGATGTGGATCATATCCCCTTATGTTGGGTATCAAGGAGGCCCCTTCTAATCATGACACTCAGATTTTATAATCTGAGTCACACCTAGATTTGGATTTGTCATTTTTCATGAGTAGTATAATGAGGCTATACCAGACCCCAGGGTTCATTATAATTTGTGCTCCTCTCACAGAAGTGACCTGATTCTTTTACAAAAAAATAGGACCATAAAGCGGGCCACAAATAAGAAATTAAACACTCCGGTTTTAAATTTACTAAGTTTTACTTTTTTAAAAAACCTATTGAGTTTAAATCTTCATTTGTTACTTTTGCTGCTCCTTTGTGCGTGGATTGATTAAAAACTGATACTACTGTCTAGTTGCACTCTTTTGATGTATCCCACAATGTCTGAGTTTTGCTCAGCGTTTGAATTATATTTCAACTACTTTAAGTATCAATATCATTCGCTTTTTATTTAATAGCTTTTTTCAAAAAGATTATTATCATTATTATTATTATTGACTCTTTGCGAGTTTTTGACATCAGTTTGAGTGACAGCAAGTCTCCTCAAGTCTCCAGGACTCTTCTCAGAATTCTGGCACATCTCCATGTTGTAGCAGTTTTGATGTTCACCGCTAGTCCTCTTATTTCTATTCCACCTATCCCTTTAATAATCATTTGGTGACTGTACCAATGTTGCATTTTGGCCTTTGACCCGTCCAAAAATGCGATTCCAAGGTGATGCACCTGAAGGAAGTGAGACATTCTAATGGCAGTTATGAGAGGATATCGCGTGGGCGGAAATTGGCTGATGAAATGGGACGAGGTAAAAAATTCCCATGGCACACTCATAGACTGACGCACCGGAAGAGAGTGACCAGTGAACTGCATGACAGTTATTTCCGCTGGATGACGATCAATCATGCCATTCCAAAGATCGAGTGGGCGATCGAGTGGGCGTTGAACTATTATATAACTCAGTCAAGACAGAAGTCAAGTGGCAGTTGCAGTTACAGTTGGAGGGGGAGTTAGACGAGTCGTGGTAAGGAAAGCCACACCCAGCCGAAGGGGCCCTCGGGAACCTCAATGGAGTTTGGGGACCAGAGAAGTTGCTGATAAAATGCAGTCAAGAAAGCCATCATTCAGTAGAGAGCTGGGCCGCTGGGCCTCCGGTTGAGCATCTGGAGGACGAGAAAGACACAACGTTGACGGCCATAAGAGTGGGGGTCAAAATATTACAGTTTATGTTCGGTCTCCAACTCCCTCTCACAGTAAAAACCCACAGAACCCTTTCGAACCCTTGCAAATAAATTGAGAGGTTCATATTTATAAAGAAGTCTTCTTGCGTCTTTATTATTGTGTCGTTATGATGCTGTAGATGACAATATAACACCAAGAGTGGCAGTTACAATTGACATAAACGTCACTGTTAAGTTCTACAATTTTTTTCAATTCCCTAGCAAAGTTCATGTATTTATCCTTCTTTTCATTTCTTTCAATTTTACTCTGTTGTAAACGAGGACAGCAAAGTCGGGAATTTTGCAAGATCTTTTTTTCTTTTTTTTTTTCTATATCATTATAAGGTCTGGTCGAGATTAGACGATCCGTTTGTATGTCAAATTCCCATAGGAGTTTGTGTGTCTCCCTCTTATGCGCCCAGCTATGGATTAAATTGAATCACTGCTCTATTTTATCCAGGATGGATTTAGCATTGAATAACCCTAGAAGATTGATATGCGATTAAACAAAGTAACCAAAGATATTATCATTATTTTTTGTTATCATTCCTCGAGCATATCAGCTTTTTACTATATTCTCACATCAACCTTTAAAAAATCTTTGCATTGAACATTTACACAATTAATACAATATTCTTAGTAATTCATCTGATAGTTCCCAAAAATACCCTCTTGGAATATTTTTCTTACTATCTTTTTCTGAAAACATCTAATTTAACCTTAATTGTTTCTACTCTATTGCTATTATTGATTTGATTAGGTAATTAGTCCCCAAAATATATTACTCTATTAGCTAAAAATGCCAATTGGTCCGTAGACATAGTTTTTGAAATCTGTCTTGATATTAAACTTTCACTTCGGGAAGAAATATTGAAAAAATGTCTACCATTATCAGAAATTCCATTAATCATTTTGAAAGTTTCAATTAGATCACCTTTCCTTATTCTGTCTAGTAAAGTATGTGATTCAATTGTCTCTAATCTCTCTATGACTGGAATCTTTTATTCTTTTTATTATTGTATCATATTTCTTTGTATACTCTCCAATATTAATATTACACGTAATTCCAATGCCGTGACATTGGAACCACGGCATGAGTACAATATTCTATATGAGTTCTTGATAGTTATTTTATCCGAAAATGATAAAACAAAATTTAAAAGATGAATTTATATATGAAAGCTGTCCAACCAACTTCATTAAAGCTATTTGAAAGTTATCAGTGTATCCTATTTATTAAATTAAGTCTTTTCTTGCCAAAAAAAATTGAGAAAAAATTAAATCGGAAACCCGATACAGGATTTATTCAATAACCTTTGAAAAGTTCCATAGTCATGGGAATTTTTTTAAATTAAAATATTTCTCTACATACCTGAAAAAAAGGCAGTAAAACTTAAATAAGAAAATAAAAAGATTTGATTTTACAAGACATATTTTTAAAATCCTCAAACAAATTCTTGAATTTGAATAAAGTTTGTATAGTAATTTTCCCGTCGACAAATTGCAATGATATCTATAAAATTGTCATACTCCGAAGAAAAGTTAGAGTAATACTCAAAATCATTGCCACTTCTCAAATACCAATAAATATTCGACCATACATTGCACAATAAATTATTTTATTAAGGCAATGGCAGAAAAATCTTAAATACAAAAAATCAGTCCTTGTTTTCATGGTGAAATTCAGACAATGATATTCTATTTGATTTCATTACATAATCCGGAAAGAGAAATGCCATGTCCATCTCCAGAACATAATTTCATCCAAGCTCCGATTTTATCAGGTATACAGCATTCCTATCGCACAAAAATGATGCAAAATGGATAAAAATGGAAACCGCTTTCGAAATCAGCGCCACAAAATTAGTCGAAAACATAAACATTCATGGCACAATTTTATTGCTGTCTTGTGGTATATTCTCTGTCACCCCTAACCGTTGCGCTAAGGTCAGCTCTACTTCAAATATTAATCTCGGCGCGAAATTAGAAGGGTCAGAAATATAGTTGCTTTGTATGCCGGCAAAAATTGTTGGGCTATAAAGAGTCAATATTGAAAATTAAATACGTCATAAAATGCACAAATAAAACAAACGTAAAGTTTTTTTATTCTACTGGCTTCAACCATTTTTTGAGAGCCATTCGAATCAGAATTGATTTGAAGAATGGATTCTATTACTCCTAAGAAAATTTATCACATTGATCTCACGGACAGGAGTTTAAAAAATAAACATGATATTGGAATAAAAAAAAAAACAGGCCTTTGTTCATTTTTCAGAAATATTCTTTTTAAGTGATACGAACAATGAGGGTTGAAAAATCAATCTTCTATTCTGACAAACAGTGGTCGTGGTAGCAGTGGTGGCATCCACTGCGCCTATATCTGGACGCAGGTTTTTACAAAAGACTGGTAGTTGCTCAATACAATAAGTGTCCTCTCTCAAGATTAACACAACAGATAATGTTCAAGAAAAGGGTAAAACAAGCCAATAGAACTAAGCGTCAGTACTGTCATATGGTTTGCTACAACGAGCTTGTCGAGCTGGTTTTGAATTAAGAATTATTCTTTTCCTAGAATAGTTGTTAGCCCAGGCTAGACAACCCAGTTTTCCCTGATAGCACGTTAATCTAAAATACTGACATTAAGATCGTAACAGCTTTTTTTTTTTTAAGAATACAGAGGGATTGAGTTTATTTCTGGTGACAACATAAGCCCGCTTTTAAGAACTGATTTTATTACTCACAAATCGAGTCCAAAAAAATGTCGTAAACATGACACTAAACCGCGTCCGGTTGTGAGGCTCCTGTATTTGAGCTTTGAGGGGTATGGAGTAACACTTCATAGCCATTATTCCGAGGTCCACTTGGTTAGGGTCCCATATGAGAGTCAAAAAGAACTCTTCGAATATATGAAACCATATAACTGTGTATGAGCAAATGAATATCATATAATGGGAGTATTTACTTGAAACCATATGATTAACTCTAACATTGATCTCGACGTATATAAACCCAACAGTTTCGTTAAAGATATACACAGTTGAACTACCTACGCAAGTGATTTGTTTTTATGTAGAAACAGTCGCACTTCTTGGCTGACAACAGAAGAATGGTATATCAATTTGCTACAGATTCTCCTGAAAATTATTCTTCAGTTTTTAAATTCAGAGTTTTCCTTCTACAAGACCGGTCGACCTACCGTTTCTGTTTTAAAACCATAAAATTAAATGTTATTTGATATGATTGCTGAAAGAATGCAAATTAATTGAATTATTATCAAAAATAGTTACTTAAAGCTATAATTGATTACAAATAACCATTAGATTAGTTACTTGAATACTTGGAAACGGTAATTATAGTCAAGAAAATTTACGAAAAAAAGTGAGCGGAAATAGACAGATCAGATTTCTAAATGTTCTCAAGATATTCATTCTGCCCTTTATAGATCAAAAGTCATACAAATTTAAAATTACGAAGATTTTATTACAACCATATTTTGTGTTGAGTCAGCTATGATGTTTTTTATTGAACGAACGTATTTATCAAATATATCATAAATTTATAGCATATTTCCTGTCTACATTTAAGAAAATAAGTAAAGTTGGCGACCGTTGTCAAGGGTGACCCGAAGGCCCCCTTTCCGATAGCTACTACACCAAGGTGTAGGGAGGGCTCTACTCCTTCCCCTGAATTGCTCCACTTGACTCTTGATCCGTACTTTATAATGCTGTGTTAAGCAAGGAGGCATCAAGTACCATTTTTGAGTCTTTGGTCTGACTTGACCGGGGATTGAACCCAGGACACCCGGGTGATTGGCAAACACTTTAACCATCATGCCACTGTCTGGTATATTGCCAATGCCCGGTATAGTGTAAGCTAACAAATAGTTAATGATATTTACTTAACCCCTCCGCTCGGGCAGGATATGACACAAGGTCGATTTTTTTAAGCGGAGTTTAACAGGTTTGAATTCAGAGTTTTCCTAGACTAGTTGCCTCACCAAGGTTGAAGAACCTAGCCTGGCCTACTATTTACCCATAGCTGGAGGGAGAATAATTGGATTCATATTAGTGCTATGTGAAATGCAATTAGTCTCGTCCAGGATTTGAACTCGTATCGCCATGTCCATTTCCAACGACGATAACCATTACTCTACGGGCACCTCCAACAAATGGTTAATAGTAAATAGAATTATTAGCATTAGATAAGAATACAAGAAACTATTTAACAGTGTGTAAACAAATTATTGATGTTATTCGTGTCAGACCAGAATACTTATCATGTAATTGTGTGCAAACAAATGATTTCTAGCAACTTGTTTATAAATGAATTTACCAACAAACTATCTTTTACAAATTATATATATATATCGGCTCATTGATCTAGTGGGTAGAGTGTTCGCCAATGGTCCGGGAGACCTGGTTCAATCCGAGGTCGCATCATGCCAAAGACATTGAACATGTTACTTGATACCTCCTTGCTTAACACTCAGCAATATAAGGTACGTATCAAGGGTAAAGTGGAGCAATCCAGGGAAAGGAGTAGTGCCATCCCCTACACTTTGGTAGTAGCTATTGAAAAGGGAGCCTTCTGGTCGCCCTCGACTACGGTCACCAACTTTACTTTTACTTTATATATAAATAAGATAAATATACAGAGACAATGAGTTTGGATTTATTGAAATTGAGAATATTAGATGATTTAAATAATTCTCATAGCCTGCTCGACATGACTATTAATAAATCAATATTTCAAAACCTTATACAGAGACATTATACATACATTTTTGTTTTTGTTACTGCTATCTGAAGAAGCAGGTAGCCTGATAGTTGCCCGCTGAAATAAATTCATAATAGCAAAATATTGAGTTTTTCTTCCAAATATATATATATATATATATATATATATATATATATATATATAATAATGTTGCGTAAAATTAAGATACATCTACGAATCTACATCCGGCTAAAGTAACGTGCTGCGTTTGTAACTTCACTTAAACAAACCCATACATAAACACATTAATACGCAACTATAACCCACACAAGCATATGAACACATCCACACACACTCACACACTTACAACCACACGTAAAAACTCATGCAAAATCCCAACGGTTTTTTGTCTGTATTTTTCGATTCTCGATTAATCTCATTTTCTTAACTCACTGATGATTATTGTTTTGCAAAAAACTCTATGAAACCCAGGGGTCGCAGTGTAAATTCAATGAATTGAATATATATTTCTAATATATATTTATTTATTTATTATTATTATTATTATTATATAGCGCTATCCTTGATACTGAGCACCCTCCATATTATATTGCACTTGATTCGTCACAAACCCACAAAGTTATTTAGTGACAGCCAACATTGTTAAGATATATATATATATATATATATAATAATCATTCCGATTTTCAAATGTACTGTTTTTTGGTAGCCAGTTAATAAATTACATGTTTGCTCCGACAATTAATTTTGTGGTAAATTTCAAATGATTTTAGTTGTTGACTAAGTGAATGATTGGTTTGACTTGAGGAGTCTGCAGCTTAGGCTGCAGCTTAGGTTGTGCTTATCGTTGGCGTATATGTGCAGGTTTGTGCATCGAATGTGTTCGTCAAGTTAGTGTTTCACTTTTAAATATTTGCCTCTCAATAAATATCATTTTGGTTTGGAGAAAAGAGGTGACTCTCCAAACTGACGTTTAATCAAAGCGTCCTTCGTCTATAGATGAAATGTGCGATGCGCCTTGAGTCTTTCATGTATTAGCTGGTCCCGTCTGGGCTCTGAGACGAATCACAATGTGCATGTTCGTGACACTGGGTGTTCAGAAAGGGAGAGAAGTTGTTGAGTAATGATTCAGATGAGGGAGCTTACTTCAGTACAATTGAGTGCTGGCATGCAAGGGAAGGCGGGGCCTCGCCAGGTAGTCGGTAAGACGATGGAGGGTAATCACGCAAGACATTGGTCTCTTAAATTTTGAAAAAGAAGCAAAAATAGTATGTGGAATAGCCAAAACAGGAACAAAATCTAGAATAAGAATATATAAAAAAAATATACATTCAGCAAAATAGAAAATGTTTTGAAAGAAGAGAATAATAATTAATGGGAAAGGATACCGTTGGGAAGGGAAAACTTAAATATGTTTTATATATGTTTTATATATCTTATGTATATGTTTTATATTATATATATATGTTTTCTCTTATTTTTTATGATTTATACATGTTTTATATATTTCTAAAAGTTAAACTTTAAAATTTCAAATTAAAAGAAAAATATACATGCGTCAATAAAACTGAATATAACTATATATAAAACCCAGTCCCTTTGGTAACACGTTGTTTTTCATTATGGGCTTATTTCTTTTCTGATAATTTAAACCATTCTCTCTCTCTCTCTCTCTCTCTCTCTCTCTCTCTCTCTCTCTCTCTCTCTCTCTCTCTCTCTCTCTCTCTCTGAATCTCATCACTCTTCACTGTTCGTCATTTTTTTCTTTAATTGTGTCTTAGAAGTATAGATGTAAACTTACGACCACTCTGTCGGCTGTGGCTGTAGAATTGTTCCAGTGCAAACTAGTAAGTTGACGATCTTAGTCGAGAGTAACCAGAAGGCTTCTTTTCATTGTCTACTACTCTGAGATGTAGGGAGGGTGCTAATCTTTTCCCGGGATTGCTCTACTTTACCCTTGATCCGTACCTTAAGATGCTGAGTGTTAAGGAAGTAGGCATCATGTACCCAACCCTATTTCATCTTAAAAAGGCTAGAAAGCGGTAGCTGAAGGTGATTTGTACTGAGATAGCCATACTTAAAATAATTTAAAGTATGCATAAAGAAATGTTTTATATTGAATAGAATTATTAGAGTTAAATAGCATTGAAACCATTTAACTTTGTGCAAAGAAATTATCTCTGATTCGTTTAAAAATAAAGTTACCGACAAATCATATGTATATATAACCAGTATTTGACATTAAATCACCACAAGAGTTGATATGTCATGAGACACCAAACCAAACCAATAAATACACACACACACACACACACACACACACATATATATATATATATATATATCGTCTAGGATACTTAGAAGGATTCAAGAGATCTGTGCTGATTATCTGCCACTCCGTTTCCAGTAAAAAAAAACACCAGTCAGAGTTGCTTGAGAAAAGTTGTAAGCAATAAAAGCATCAATGAGTAAACAAATAAATAAACAGAAAATACTACTAGTACTACTACTGGTACTAATACTACTACTAATAATAATAACAATAATAATAATAACCCAGAATCAGCCCTGGAATATTAGACACACAAAGCTGTCTAGGATTTTGAGATACAAACGGATCATCTAATCCCAGCTAGACCACCAGACCTAGTGATAGTCGACAAAAAAGAGAATCTACTCATTAAAAGTGGGCCTTACCGTTCCAGCTGATAACAGTTTTAAGCTGAAAGAAACAGTTGGACCTGGCAAGAGAACTGAAAAAGCTGTGGAACATGAAAGTGACGGTGATATTGATTGTAATTGGTGCGCTCGGCACAGACACCAAAATATTGGTACTGGGACTAGAGGACTTGGAAATAAGAGGTCGAGTGGAGACCACTCAAACTGAAGAATTTTTAAGGTCGGCCAGAACACTAAGACGAATCCAGGAAAATTGAAGAGACGTGCTGGCAATCAAACCCCAGTGGAAAGCCAGCTGCTAACGTCATTGTGAAAAACTCTCAAAGGGGGAAAATAATAATAATAATAATAATAAGCGAATGCAGCAAATTAGCACAAAAGAAGTTTAAGACTAGACACGACTGGGTGGGCAAGGTGATCCACTGGGAAATGTGCAGGAAATCTAAATTTGACCATACGAACCAATGGTATATGCAGAACCCAGCACCTGTCCTAGAAAATGACATATAACTTCAATGGGACTTTGACATACACACGGATCACCTAATCTCAGCCAGAAGACCAGACCTTATGATAATCAACAACAAAAAAAAGGAGGACTCGCAAAATTGACGACTTTGCTGTCTCGGCTGACGTCAGAATAAAACTGAAAGAAAGTGAAAAGAAGAATAAGTACCCCGACCTTGCTAAAGGATTGAAAAAAACTATGGAATATGAAGGTGACGATTATTCCAATTGTAATTGGTGCTTTTGGCACATTAACTAAAGGATTGTTAAATAGCCTGGATGACTTGGAAGTTGGCGGACGAGTGGAGACCATCTAAACGACAGCATTATTGAGAACAGCCAGAATACTAAGACGAGTCCTGGAGACTTGAGGAGACTTGCTGGGACTCGGACTCCAGTGAAAAACCATCAGCTAACGCTAATGTGAAAAATTCTGAAGGAGTAAATAATTATAATAATAATAATAATTACAACCATTAGAAACGATACCACCAACACGATAGACGAAAGAGTGACAACAACTAGGAAATAAAAATGGTAAGGAAAACAACTCTATGGCCGCTTTAAATGTCTAATAAACAACGTCTCACACCAGAAAACTTGGACCTGGCTAAGAAAAAGAAATTTTAAGAGAGAAACGGAATCCCTCCTAATAGCAGCACAAGACAACGCCATAAGAACCAATCATATCAAAGCAATGATAGATAAGACGCAACAAAACAGTAAATGTAGGCTATGCAGTGACAGAGACGAAAATATCTATCACATAATAAGCGAATGCAGCAAATTTGCACAGAAGGAGTATAAGGCGAGACACGACTGGGTCGTCAAGGTGGTCCACTGGGAAATGTGCAGGAAATTTCAATTCGACCATACAAACAAATGGCATATGCACAACCCAGCACCTGTCCTAGAGAATAACTCGCATAAACTCCTATGGGACTTTAATATATTAACGGATCACCTAATTCCGGCCCGAAGACCAGACCTCATAATAATCAACTAAAAAAAAAGAGAATCTGCAAAATTGTCGCCTTTGCTGTCCCGGCGGACCACAGAATAAATCTGAAGGAAAGTGAAAAGAAGGATAAGTATCTTGACCTTGCTAGAGAATTGAAAAGGCTGTGGAACATGAAAGTAATGATTGTGCCAATTGTGATTGGTGCGTTAGGCACAATAGCTAAAGGAGTTTTAAAAGGCCTGGAAGACTTGGTAGTTGGCGGACGGGTAGAGATTATCCAAACGACAGCATTGCTAAGAACAGCCAGAATCCTGAGACGAGTCCTGGAGACTTGAAGAGACATGCTGTCACTCAAATTCCAGTGAGAAACCATCAGCTAACACTAATGTGAAAAAGTCTAAAAGAGTAAATAATAATAATCATATTTACCAACCATATTTACCAACCCCTCCGCTCGGGCAGGATATAAGACATGGTCAATTTTTAAGCGGAGTTTAACAGGTTAGAATTCAGAGTTATCCTTCTCATATACTAGTTGCCTCACTAAGGCTGAAAAACCTAGTCTGCCCTACTATTTACCATAGCTGGAGGGAGAATAATTGGATTCATACCTTTCCCAAGGGTATCAGTGCTATGTGAAATGCAATCAGTCAGGTCCAGGATTTGAACTCGTGTCGCCGTATCCATATCCTGCGACGATAACCATTACACCACGGACACCTCCAAAATAAATAATAATAATAAATAGTAAATAATAATAATGATGATTATAACAGACATGTGCTTGAACGTGACAGTGATTCTAATTGTAATTGGTGCGGTTGAAACAATCTCCAAAGGCTTTGCTAGGGGACTGGAAGAATTGGAAATTGGAGGACGAACCGACACCATCGATACTACAGTATTATTAAAACTGGCCTGAACACTGATAAGACTTCTGGAGTCCAGAAGAGGGTTGCATTCACTCAGATTCCAGTGGAAGACCATCAGCTAAAGCTGAAATGAAGAACTCACAACAACAAGATTAATAACAACAATGATATTAATAATAACGATGCCATAAGAACCTATTACGTTAAAGCAAGAATTTATAATATGCAGAAGAATAGCTAGTTTATGTCATGTGATGACTGAGATGAAACGATTAATAACAGAATTAATGAATCCAGCAAACTGATGCGAAAAAATACAAGACTAGGCATGATTGGCTTGGAAAGCTGATCCACTAAGAATTGTACAAGAGATTAGAACTTGCAAAGACTGAAATAATAATAATAATAATAATAATAATAATAATAATCGGAAGATTCGAGACCATCTAGTACACAACGTTTTTCTGATTGACTAGAACCCTCAGAAGAACCCAGGAGACCTGAAGAGACTTGATATCACTCAGACTCCAAAGAAAAGCTAAAGCTGCCATTAAAATCTTTTAAGAAGGGAACTTTGTCGGACCACACAGTGAAAATAAAAGAAAACGAAAAAATACAGATACTTGGACTTTGCCAGAGAACTAAAAAAGTCATGGAACATGAAAGTATCAATTATATAAATACGATATATACGATATTTATATTCAATTATGATTGATACTATCAAAGCGGTTCCTAAAAGCTTTGTAAGAGGATTGAAAGAGCAGGAAATCGGAGGAAATGCTGAAACCATCCAAAATACAGCATTACTAAGATCAGCCAGAATACTGAGAAGACTCCTGGAGATTGATGAGAATTGCAGTCACTCAGATACCAGTGAATAACCATCTGCCAAAGCTGGTGTAAAAAAACTCACAAGGAATGATAATAATAATTGCGGACTTTGCTGTACCGACTGACTACAGAATAAAACTGAAAGAAAGTGAAAAGAAGGATAAGTAACTCGACCTTGTTAGGGAATTGAAAAAACTATGGAACATGAAGGTGACGATTATACGAATTGTGATTGGTGCTTTCGGTACTGTAACTGAAGGATCATTAAAGGGACTACGGGACTTGGAATTTGGAGGACGAGTGGAAACCATCCAAAATATAGCATTGTTGAGAATAGCCAAAATACTGAGAAGAGTCCTGGAGACTTGAAGAGACTTGCTGTCACTAAAAAAATCCAGTCAAAAACCATCAGCTAACGCTGATGTGAAAAACTCTCAAGGAGTAAATAAAGTAGCTTAAATAGAAAAAAGCAGAATAATAACAAGTGTTGGTTGTGATACACATGGATGGATAGAGCTACTCCTGCATTTTGAAGATCTACTCGTAAATATTTGAATGTTGCCTACCTAGGTGATACACTCCTCAAAATCTGGCACGAAAGTTTTTCAGTCAAAGAACTAAGAGCAAACTTTGAACAGTGATTTTTTTGCAATACATGAAGGGTCGGTCAATACACGAGATCGACTTATATACGAGTAATGACTTCTTTTTTGATATATCCATCACCGAAGTAGAGTATAAGCGACAAGTATTCGATTTCATACATATATTTTATAAGTGATGAGAATGTTGACAAGGGACCATACAGAATCTAAGCGCTTCAAGGCAACAGAAAACAACCCACTTGTCACAATATATGATCTATCATCGAAACCTTCTTATTTTTTTTTTTTTTGTTCACTTAAATTCTCCTTCAACTGTAACTCAAGTTGCTTAGCATTTTTTCTTTTGTTTTCTTTTCGTCTAAATCAGTCTTCCTAGTCTTGTTATTTTTGTATCTGTTTTCTTCATCTATATTTTATTTACTTTACCCATCGTTACCTTGGCTTCACAGCATCTATTTTTACACCTTTTTAAAATTCCTCTCTCTCTCTCTCTCTCTCTCTGTCATCCATCTTGAATTTCTAATTACCATCTGACCCCGCCAGAGGAAAATAATGACCATACACGCGCCTCAAACATCAAGTTTCTTCGCTCCACACGCGGCCAGAGTCCCGTTGCGTTTTTCCCAATTAAACACCGTAGAAATAAAAACCCCACGTCTTTTCCCGCCTTTTGTCATGTCTTTGAGTCAATTGCTTCAGGCTCCTGCTTCTTCACAGACACGCACTTTCAACATGGCCGAACTCAACAAGGTTGACGACCAGTGATAAGGACTGCCCGGCGATATATTTCTATTTATGCTGCCAGGACTGCACATGGCATTTTTTCATTACAATTTACCTTCTCTAGGTGGCGTCTATCACACCGAAGAAAAAAAAAAAGATTTCAGCAGGAAGAGGACAGTGATCACAATTGTAATAATAATAATGAAAACAATTCTGGTTAATATGACAGCAGCAGCTACAGTAATAAGAGCAATAATAATTGATCGGTAGGAACGTGAAGTGACATGGGAATAATGTTTAAAACAACTCCAAAGCTATATTATTATTGATAATGATGAACTCAATGACTGAGCAAAACAAACTTAAAAAAAAGAAAAAAGAAAAATATCATTAGGAATAATAATAATCATCATCATGTCACGCCACTAACGTGGATCTCTCAGACCCTCTCCCTCCACCTTTCTCTATCGTCCATCGCTCCCGGTAGGTCTTCAAGGCTACATCCTGAATCGGCACAGAGTTGTTGTGTGTAGGTTTTAGCTGGTTGTCCTGCCTTTGCTCGTCCATGTGAAGGGGTCAACTGCAGTATGTAATTTATGAACTCGTCCCTACCTCTGCAGCTGCATCCTGCATGTCTGGTTTGTCTAACTTGGATAGTTTTTGTGATGGGTGATAAGTGGCAATACAGCTGCTGCTTTGCGGGGTGCTGCCCCCAAGACTTGTTTAATATTGCTTGCAGCCTTCTTGTGTAATTACCGTCAAGGTTTTTTCTTCATCCGTTTAGTTATCGTCTATGTAGTGCCTCCATACAGCAGTATCGATACAACCGCTGCTTGGAAAAAACTACGTTTCATTTTATCGGTCAGGTCTGACTTCCATATGACCGATAGCGTATCGATAGTTGTCCATGCCTTTGTAAGTCACGTGTTGATGTCTGTCTGTGTTGACGAGGCACTGCTTCCTAGGTAGGTGAATTTGTCTACTAGTTTTGGAGAACTGGTGACATCTCTCTTAGCAATAATAATGATGATAATAATAACTAACCAATGCAGAAAACTGGCACAAAAGAAATACAAGGGAAGGCATGACTGGGTGAGAAAGTATTCTACTAGGAATTGTAAAAGACATACATTTAACCACGCTGAAGAATGCTATAAGTACAAACCAGAATCTGTCCAAGAAAACGAGACGCATAAAGTCTCTAAAATTTTGAGACCCAAACGGATCACCAAATCCCAACCATTTGAGGGTGGGGGGAATCTCCGTGGTGTAATGACTAAAGAGTTGGACAGCAAGATCAGAGTAAGCAAGTTCGAACTCCAGTCGCGCGATTATGTTTATTTTCGGACTAATATATTTAAGTAAAGTTGGTGACCTTAGTCGAGGGTAACCCGAAGGCTCCCTTTTCAATATTTACTACTCCAAGGTGTAAAAGAGGGCGCTACTCCTTCCCTTTGATTGTCTCACTTTGCCCTTGATACGTACCTGATAATACTGAGTGTTAAGCTTGGAGGTATCAAGTACCATTTTTAGAATCTTTGGTATGACCCGACCTGAGATCGAACCCCGGTCTCCCGGACCACTGGCGAACACTCTACTCACTAGGCAATGAGTCGGGGCCATAAAATCTTTAAACTTTACTTTCATACAATTACCTATCTCCGAAAGTTATGGACCGTCTTATCCTTCCCAGTAAACGGTTGAATAGTACAACTACTGCTGAACAAAAAAGTTGATATATCATTAAACAAACAAATTTAAACAAATCAAACCAGAAGATCAAATACAATGTTAATAAACAGAGAAACTAAGAACTTGTCATCTTGTGAAATTTGCCTTTCTACCAGGCCACAGAGTGAAAGTAAATGAAGGCGAAAAACTTAAGAAGTTGTGAAAGATGAAAGTAATGGTGATACCGGTTGTAATATGAACTCTTGGAACTGTCCCTGTAGAATACACTGACTGTAAGTCTGCAGAGGGGTAAGCACTCCCCAATGAATATCCTGATATGACACTAAACAATCAGATGGTGATTTTCCAGTAATGGTGGAGCTTTCGGGAATGCGGAATACACCTTCACTGCCATCGCTCCCAGGTCTATTCTGTCTCGGAGTGGTAGCACCTAATAGGGTCCTATCTATGGGTCAAATACAATTAAACTGTGTTGTTATGCTAAACTGAATTGCTTGAAATAGAACTGTTCTGGCATTTGAAACTGAAATAGAACTGTTCTGGCATTTGAAACTGTACTTATTGAATTGGTTGAAATAGAACTGTTTTGACCTTTAACTTTGTGTAAACAAAAACTATACCCATACTAAACTGAATTGTTTGAAATAGAACAGTTTAACTAAACTGAATAGCTTGAAATAGAAATGCTTGTGACAATAAAACTGCGTATTTACGCTAAATTGAATTGTTTGAAATAGAAATGTTTAGTCGTATAAAAATGAATTTATCATTAAATAAACTACAAGGTTTGATATGCCATAAAACCCCAATAAATAAACAAACAATCCAATATTTGCGCGGGAGAAATACGTTGCTTTATATTAATATCTGTCTGTTTTAATGAATATTTATTTACAAAGATAGAAATAGTGAAAGATTAGACAGGAGAAAATTTGCCTTGACTTTCATGTCCCTTCTTCCTACCTTTTCTCCCGATTCGCCTCAACTGGAAATATCACTCATTCTGTCTTAACCCAAACTCAGCCAACCATCTCCTACTTTCCGCATTTCTTCTTCTTCTTCTTCTTCTTCTTCTTCTTCTTCTTCTTCTTCTTCTTCTTCTTCTTCTTCTTCCCTTGTGACCCAACACAACAAAGACGACGACTGTAATGCGAATTGGTGAAAATATGGAACCCGGGTCTCGACAGCAGGGTGAACGGGGTGGGTGTTGAAACGGGAAAGCCGGGCATGGAATGGGTCCCAGATTCACTATAAAGCCGTTCAATGTCTTAAATGAGTGACCGTTGCCTCCGTCCACTCGCCACACGCTAACACCGCCCTTCTAAAGTAAAGATAATGGATCTTCTGTACAAAGGGAGTTTTCGGAGAAATCGGGTCCGAAATGTTTGCTCATTCAGGCCAACCTCTTTCCCTACCACTAATGCACAAAGACAAAACCCTCTTTGCACTTAGTCGCTTTCTTTCCAATCTTTCTCTCTTTTTCGGGGAATTGCCATTTCCCGCACACAAACCGTTCACCATCTACCCATTTTACATCACTTTCGTTACGGTGTCTGTTCGATCTTGGGGTTATTCATATTGTTTCATTTTTCGATAAAGTCTCCTTTCTAGGTAGACACCCATTCAAGCACTCAAGATTAGTGGTAACCAATCGATCCTCGATTACCTTTGAACCGGAAAATTTATTCATTTAAAGTAGACACCAAGAAATTTGAATTTAAGCTCCTCGACAGATGAAGCGGATAAAATCACAAACAATTTTAGAATAAACCACAGCTTTCAAAATGCGCATTGTTGTACAAAGTTAAGAACAACTCTTCGAAAGTAAAGCGTCCAATTGATTTTCACTGAAACTATGGCATATACATGGAGCATTATATCACTGTTGGATAGAACAAGTTTTCAGCTAAAAGCGCTATTTTCTCATATGAAGCATCACCAAAGCATTTTTGCTAGTGATGAACAAGAACTAACATAGCGCATGTTTTAAAGGATCATCCCGAAAGTAATGTCACCTCTTTAATTATGTTGTCTCAAAATATCAGAGGCAGGTCTTGGTGGTATGGCAGTACAGGTTGAACCTTCACACGAATAGTCCATAACATTTGTTTGATATAATTTATGTTTTGAGAGTATGAACAGTTTGTTTCAAGGATAATTTAGAAGTAAGCAAAAACAGTGAAGTGCTATATGCTAACTGTTGAAAAAATAGCTGTATTTGTGTGTACACACACACACACACACACACACACACACACATATATATATATATATATATATATATATATATATATATAAATTATGTGTTTGTAAATAATCAGCCTTTTAATCGAAAATTTTACACTAGTTTTAGATTTTTAAAGTTTATATATATATATATATATATATATATATATATATATATATATATGCATTTTAAAATCTAAAAATTGAGAAAAATTTTCGATAAAAAAGTTGATGCGAAAGAATTCAATTAGCAAAATTTTTTCAGCTAAGAATAATCAATATTGAAAATCCAGTCTACAATAAAAATGTACCAACAAAACAAACTAAATTTTCAAAAATGTATTTTTCGTGTCTGTTGATTGGGTACTGCTCATGAAACTGACAATAGCGCGAAGAATGTGTTTGTAAATGAAATACGTTTTTGCCGACATTTTAGATTTTGAATTATAGTTGTATTGAGCACTGTAATGAAAAAACAATAAGTACGTTCTTCATTTTTTCTTTTGTTGCTGTTGCTTTTTTTAAATCTATCTATCAACAAATATGTATATATATATATATATATATATATGTGTGTGTGTGTGTGTGTGTGTGTGTGTGCATGCATGCGTGCATTCATATTACCTGTACCACTGAAAGAAAAAATCCATTTTCTTTTCTTCCGTCCATCGTTTATTTCTGATGCCGTTGCATCGTGAATTGAATGACCGGAAGTCTGATAGCTATCCTGGAAATACTCTTTCTATAAACATGGTACTTGTTTTATTAGCAGGTCATGCTAAACCAAACAATTGCTTGCTAACATTTTCTGCAACGGTAAATAGGCTGATGATTTGTAACGAAAATAAATAAACATTCTTTCAGAATTTTAAAATCTTCTTCTGTCGCGGTCGTATCAAAACATAAGTTAGCTATCATTTTTTAGCCATTTTTGAATTGACTGAATGGACGATACAGGAACAACCCTGTCGACTAAGGCAGTAGAATTCCCCGACTGCATGCCTGCTGGGGAGCAAGTCCACGCCCCTCCATCTAACAAGTGGCCTAGGTACAGGGTGTCTCAAAATAGATGCTGCCCATTAATATGATAATGGTTTATTATTGAGATAAGGAGGGTCTCCGTGGCGTAATGGCTAAAGTGCTCGACTGCGCCCTCAAAATAACCGAGTTCGAACTCCAATCACGCAATTACGTTCACTCTCGGACGAATACTCTTGGGAAAAGCATGAACCCTATTGAGACAAGCGCAATGGTTGTCATTTGGAACACGTCCTTTAAAATACGCATCCTTTGAGCTAGAGACATAAAGTACGTGGTGAATTCAATAAGTCTCCAGACTTTTTTGTAGAGGCATTTAAAATTGGCGTCGACTCTTGAAAATTCAGTATGTTATTGCTATACATCTTATGAGATGACTGCCCAATTTTTATGAGTATCATTTACTCCTTCATCAATAGCAGCAACAGTATCATGATGAATTTCTGGTTTGACTTGCTTTGCTATTACGGCAAACCAACCATTGCTGCTTATTTAATGCCAAATTTAGCTTTTGCGCAAATATTAAATATAAGATTTCTAAACTCATTTTGTAGATAAACACAGTTAAATTAATCAACTGTCCTATATCTAACTTATTCACTTTGGCGTAAGTTAACAAAGTTAAATGGTTCCAAGTATTGCGATGTATATCATCATCATCATCATGTGGTGGCATCAGCACGGATATCCCTGACCCTTTCTCGCTACCATTCTCTATCGTCCATTGCTTCCGGCGGGTCTTCAGTGCGACATTCCGTATCGGCACTGAGCTGCTGTATGTAGGTTCTAGCTGGTCGTTCTGCCTTTTCTCGTCCATGTGAAGAGGTCAACAGGAATACGAAATTTATGAGTTCGTCCTTCCTTTTCCAGCAGTCCCCCGCATGTCTGGTTCGACTAACTTGGATACTTTTCGAGATGGGGGGTAAGTGGCCGTATAGCTGCTGCTTTGTCGGGTGCTGCCTCCTTGTGTAGTTGCCTTCAAGCGTTTTATCCATATGTTTAATTATCGCCCATGTAGTGCATCCATACAGCAGCTGCTTGGAAGAAACTGTTTATTTTATCGGTCAGGTCTGACTTCCATATGACCGATAGCCTATCGATAGTTGTCCATGCCTTTGCTAGTTGCGTGTTGATGTCTGTCTCAGTTGATGAGGCACTGCTTCCTATGTAGATGAACTTCTCTACTAGTTTCAGTGAGCTACCGTTTAGTATGGAGATGTCACCAGCTTGATTAAAGCACATATATTCCGTATCTATAACAATACAATTAAACATCAGTCATTTGTTTACACAGAGTTAAATAATCGAACAATTCTATTTCTAGCAATCAAATTTAGCATATGTCATTTGTTTGCCCTCAATTTTAATGTCAAACAGTTCTATTTGACGCATAGATAAAACCCTCTTAAATGCTACCCCTCAGGACCAGAGTGGACCTGAGAGCGATAGCAATGTAGGACTACTCGTAATTTCCCAAAGCTCCAGCATTACTAGAACCGCAGCATTTGATAGTTTAATGTCTAATCCAGGATACTCATTTGGAGGTGGGCCTTACCCCTCAGTAGAGATGCAGCCAGTGAATTCTGCAGTCCAAGCCGACTGGGCTGATGAATTTCTGATACTACAGAAACCCAACGGTGAGACTTATCCCGAATCCTGGTTTAGTCGTGAAGGCGCAACTCATTTAAAAAGAGCCTGCCAAAGCCCAGCCCTCTCCACGTCTACAACCGGTTTTCCTTTTTCTAGAGGGTTGTCATACCAAGACAAAAGAATGTTGTCTGACCTTTTGTTTACCGATAGCTGGAAAGAGAATATTTACGTGATTTATTTATTGATTTAACTGCTTTTCAAACTATCTATAGTTTTTTGGTCAAGTGGTTAGGGAAGAACGTTCACTGTACATTCATTTCTTACATTTTTTGTGAGTAGTTGAGTCTGATGAAGATTCTTTTGGAGAGTTTTTTCTTTTGCCAGTGATTCTACTGATTATGAATAATTTTAAACAGATCTATTCAACTCATAAATGAGACCCTAACAAGTGCTGTCAATTCGATGGCCCAGTTGGCTCGGGCTGTATGATACACCAACCGCATCTCTGCAGTGGGATAAGACTCCCCCAACGAGTGTCATAGATATGACACAAAACAATTTGATGATGAAGCTCCAGTAGTTCTGGAGCTTTGGACAACGCGGAGTACCCCTTTATTGCCATCGCTTCTAGGTCCACCCTAGCCTAGGGTGGTAGAAACTGATAGGGTCCTATCTATGGATCAAATAGAACTAAACTGTGTACTTATGCTAAACTGAATTCTTTGCAATAGAACTGTATATAAGTATTTAAAAAAAGGGGATTTGGCATTTAATAACGTACAATGGTTGATATGCTAAAAAAACAAACCAAGACCAAGATACCAATTCGAGTCAAAGTGGACCTGAGAGCAGCAGATCTCCAGAACTAGAGCCTCATGTTTGATATCATAGTCAGGACACACCTTTTTGGAAGAAGAGTCTTACCTCTTGGTAGGACACAAAATCAGGGTATTCAACATGGTGAACAAAAAGTTAAATTCATATCTTTTACCGAGGGTATTAAAGCTATGTGAAATGCAAACAGCTTCGTTTAGGATTTGAACTCGGATTGCTGGGTCTACTTTCTATGACCATAACTGTAACAACTCTTCCAATATATTCTTGATAAAGAAAGCATGATATCAGTATCCTCATGGATTACTGTTACAACGGAATCCCAACGTGTCCAAAGTTCGTCTAATTACTTAAATATTGCCGCCATTTCTCATGGCATTGATAAACTCATGTTATAAGGCAGAGAGAGAGAGAGAGAGAGAGAGAGAGAGAGTGGGAGAGAGATTGCAGTGGGTTTTATTTCAATTTATAGACTGAGATAACTCGAGAAAAAATAAAATAATTGAATCTCCTCACTCTAAAATGAAATCCAACGAAATTATTACTTCGGTCCAAGCGCAAGGTGATTGTTGTTGTTGTTGTTGTTGTTGTTGTTCTTTCTTTCTTTGTTTTTTTTCTTTACGAGTGTGATTGATATTTTTTTCCTGTTGATTAATTGGAATTTGGTATAAAAAAATTTTTAAACCAAATGACTTCAATAAATTATTTTTTTAATTTAGAAAAAACTGAATTCAAAAAGTATAAAATTAAAGATTTAAAAAAATCTTTTAAAATTAGTATTTTCTGTATTTATTATTGCTCTCTCTCTCTCTCTCTCTCTCTCTCTCTCTCTCTCTCTCTCTCTCTCTCTCTCAAACTGAGGAAGCAAAACTTATTTTAAATTCAAAAATCATTTTGATTTTTTAAAATTTTCTGATTGTCTATTTCCAAATTTCTTCTTCTTTTATCGTTAATAATGAAGTTGTTTCCACATCTGGCGTTCGTATGGTTTCTTTATATTAACGAGCGGGTAATTTTTCGCTATTTTTAAAACTATAGTCACTAAAGTCAGCATGTGTTTTAATAGAGGCAAAAAATGGATGCATTGGACTTCGGGCTATTTGTATTCATCATCATCATCATCATCATCAAATCAAGCCGACAGCATTCCCTACATTTCTCTCTCTCTTTCTCTCTCTCTCTCTCTCTCTCTCTCAAACTCTCTCTCTCTCACCCTGTCTCTCACTCTTTCTGTCTCACACTCTCTTTCTCTCTTACACACACACACACATACACACACACACGCACACACATACATACACACGCACACATTCTCTCTCTCTCTCTCTCTCTCTCTCTCTCTCTCTCTCTCTCTCTCTCTCTCTCTCTCTCTCTCTGCATCCGTCTCCATCGGCTATTGTTCTTGAAAAGCCTCTGGACAGCACCCAGTATCAGCACGGATAAAATGTAAATTTTTGCCATTCTGCTAAAACTAGTGTGCCAACGTGTAAAAGTCCATTGAAAAACATCAGTCATGAGTTCATTATTACTTTCCCTGCATTACATGTAAGATGGGATGTAAATAGCTGTACAACTGCAATTTTGTAGGGTGTTGCTTCCAGGATTCGTTCAAAACAGTATACAGCATCTTTGTGAACTTCCTAAGTGCCTTTTTCTCTAATCGTTTATTTATTTTTTTTGCGTTCAAGTGATACAGCCATACAGTAGTACTGACACAGCTACTAACTGAGAAGAATTACGTTTTTATTTTACCCGAGACATCCGATTTGTCAACAGCTGTCCAAGCTTTGACATTGTTTTCAGTAAATTAGATTTTGCTGATATTTGTCGGGTGTCCCACGTACGCATGAGTATGACACATAGTCTTTATACTGTGGGAACTAGGCGCAGGATCGTAGCTCACACACGCCTAACAGTTTCCAAAATACCTTGAGCCCAGTTGATATTCTCCTAAAAAGTTGCGCCTCAGGCGCCAATTCATATCGAATACGAACAACGTTCACACAGATCTATGCGGCAAATAAATGTGATCCTAAACAAGAACTACCACTCTTGGTCAGAGTAGACCTGGAAGTTATGACGACGCAAATGTGCTCCAGAACTAAAGCTTCATCGTCAAATGCAGTTCAGTATGCTATCCAGGACATTTATTTTTGGTGAGGGTCTTATCCTTCCGAAGAGATACCGTCAGTGTATTAAAATCCTCACCAACAGGGCGCTTTTCATGGATGAATTAGCCTATCACTTCGGATTTATAGTACTGATGTTGACCCCAAAGTTACCGAAACGTTGTTGATAGTATGTCAGTATTCGTATTTAGTTATACCATGGCTCACGATAACAACACAAGGTCAGTTTTTTTAAGCCAAGTACAAGCTATTGAAGTCCGACAGGACACATGACGCAACGGATAGAACCGTTTGATTAAAAAGTGCTTTTAAGTAAAATCTTCTGGAGGGTGTCGGTTCAATCCCGAATATTTATTATAGCTTAACACTTGTACCCGCTCATGGGTAGCAGAAGCGGAACAATCCTTCTATACGGTAGATTAAATAAAGGGTTCAGTTCCAAGTTCTGTGTGGGCTACCCAGTTCGAAATAAAACACCTGAAGAAGGTCGAAGGATTCATCTGCCGAAACGTCGTAAAGATGAAGACAATATTCTGATTACTCTGAGTGATAAAAATTCATCTCAGAAATTTACGAAAAGTGACGGTATATTTCTTTTGATAACAAGGGGATCATCACCAGCAAAAAAAATCATTGTTTTATTCTCAACGTAACCGGTAACGATTAAAAGTTTGACCTCTTATCTGACAGATAATAGGAAGCGCTCGTATTGAAACGGTAATTGTCGTATGAAATGCACCCTGCAACCGAAACGCTGTTTGTGAATATATGCTCCCTGGAGCATGAGATCTAAATTCTGAACTACTGGACGATGAGGGAAACAAATGAAAAAATTTATAATGAAATATGCATACAGTAAATATCGAATCTAAGGAGGGCAACATAAGTGAATTTGTTTGCTTTGTTAATTTACTGTTATTTTTTTTTTTTTTTTATAGATAATGGTTTGTTTTTTTTTATCGATGATAACATAATTTATCACGAAAGCATTTTATCTTTTATATGTGGTATTTTAATTCTAATTTGCAAGCATTTAAAAACGTTCAAGTGACTGATCCTCAAAATGGCTTTAAGTTGTCATTTATTATGCCTATTTTAGCACAAGATTTACCCGACGGAGAAACGTATTTTAACTTGTAGGTCTATATTTCTGGTGTGAGTAATTTGAATGAAACTATGCAAGGGGTTATGGACACACAAAATTTCAACTGAGAGGAGTTACTTTGTACATGAGATAGATGCGTATTTCCCGCCGGTTCAGAAGCTTATGAAAACCCTGGCTATAGAATATTGATTTTCTTGGCCGGCAGGCTAGCACTACTTGAAAGATTGGAGTAAAAATCTTCCTATCTCTCTTTGCCACAGTTTAGTCGGCTATCAGTCAAGGCTGTGTTTGATATTCATCAAGTATTTATCTAAGGTTGCAGTCTTTTTTTAAATTTTTTCACGTGAACGGGAAGATGTTTGTCAAACGTTTTACGTCAATAAATACTAAAAAATTATCTGTCAACATGAAGTGATCCTTACTTAGATTCATAAGTTTCTGAAGAATTTGCCTGTCACACACATGCACACACACACACACACACATATATATATATATGTATATGACTGTTCTGTTAGTATGTTTGAGGTTGTTAACATATAAGCGACACGACCTACAGACGACATAAAAATAATAAAACTCACCTGATATAACGCATAACTTTATTAAAATCCGATAACTAATCTTTTTGAGTGAATTTTTTTTTTTTTTGTGTGTCTTTAGAGGAAAAAGTACTTGTGCTTACCTAAAAGTATTCATGGCGTGCTTTGCGTAATCGTTATCGTCAAATCAAAGACAAGTCTGTTGGCATTTTATATCGCGCTTTACTGTTGTTGTTTTTTAGATAATGATATTTTTTTTTTTTTCGATGGTCGGTTAAAGAATGTATGAAAACATAATTTACACCTTTACCAGCAATGGGTAAATATAAGGGCAGATTGGATTCTTAGAGAAAGAATACTGATTTTAAATCAAATATTACACCACTTAAAGAAATAGAACTTATAATAGCCCAGGAGTCGGAAAATTCATTCAAAACATTTAGGACATAATTTAGAACCGGAAATAATGTGTTTAAAATGATCTTTACTCAATGAAGGTAATTCTTACACGTAAAATACAGCAATTAAGAAGCAAACCGAAAAAATGGACTAATATATATATATATATATATATATATATATATATATCAACTCTTCGGGACGAGTAGGATGTAATTGAAAGTCATATTTTATAAAACTCTCCGTAGATATAGGATGCAACACAAAGTCAATATTTTTGTGTTGTTTAACAGCTTTAAATTCAGAGTTATCCTTCTCTTAGACTGATTGGCATTGTAAAGTTAAAGAAAGCTATTTTAACCCATAGCTGGAGGGAGAATAGATGGGTTCATACGAAGGGTATTAGGGCCATGAGAAAGGCAAACAGCCTTGCCCAGGTTTTGATTTCAGGTCAATGTCCATTTCTCATGATAGTATTCATTACACCTTCCTTATATATATATATATATATATATATATATATATGTGTGTGTGTGTGTGTGTGTGTGTGTGTGTGTGTGTGTGTGTGTGTGTGTGTTCGCACGTGTGAGTGTTTGTGTGAAAAAGATACTAGTATATGCATATATATATATATATATATAGAGAGAGAGAGAGAGAGAGATAGAAAGCTTATGTATGTTTCAAATTATTTGTGTATACCTTCAGAATAATGTACAGCATACAATTCTCTAGGCTTACAAACAGAAAGGCATATTTAATAATTCTACACAACCCGCTACTAAGGAACACTTCTCAAGTATGCAAGTCTCTCAAAAACGTTTATATCTCATAGAAACTTTACGCACATGCATTCCCCACCCCAACGAATGTCTTTGATATGACTCAAAACAATCTGATGGTGAGACTTCAGTAATGCCGGAGCTTTGGGGAACGCGGAGTACCCATTTATTGTCATTGCTTCCAGGTCCACTATGGCCCGGGGTAGTAGCACCTGATAAGATCCTATCTTTTTGTCTAAAGTAACTAAACTGTGTACTAATAGTAAACTGACTTGCTTGAAATAGAACTGCTTCGACAAGTAAACATCCAACTCATGCTAAACTGAATTGTTTGAAATGGAACTGTGTGTGTGCATGCGTGAGTATTTTATTTGAACCAAAAGGGTTTTCTATGTTTGTACTTTATTCATACCTGAGTTATTCAGTGTGTGGGTGGGGAGGTATGAGTTTACGAGTTTTATTTGGGCCGGAAGTGTTTCATATGTATGTGTTTTATTTGGGCCAGAAGTGTTTTGTGTGTGTGTGTTTTATTTTGACTGGAAGAGTATATATTTGTGTGTACATTATTTGGTCTGGAATGTTTTGTGTGTGTGTGTGTGTGTGTGTGTGTGTGTGTGTGTGTGTGTGTGTGTGTGTGTGTTTTATTTTGACCGGAAGTGTTTTTGGTGTGTGTGTTTTATTTGGACCGGAAGTGTGTATATTCGTGTGTACATTATTTGGTCTTGAATGTTTTGTGTGTGTGTGTGTGTGTTTTACTTGGACAGGAAGTATTTTGTGTGTGTGTGTGTGTGTGTGTGTTTTACTTGGACAGGAAGTATTTTGTGTGTGTGTGTGTGTGTGTGTGTGTGTGTGTGTGTTTGTGTGTGTGTGTTTGTGTGTGTGTTTTATTTTGACCGGAAGTGTGTATATTTGTGTGTACATTAATTGGTCTGAAAGTGTTTTGTATGTGTGTGTGTGTGTGTGTGCGTGCATCTTTTTTGTTAACTGAAACTGTTAACTCTGTTTGTGTTTTATTTACACTGTATGTCTTCGTGTGAATGTAGATGCGTATATGCGTGTGATTTATTTCAACCGGAAGTGTTTTATGTGCTTTATTTGGACGGAAGGTGTTTAGAGTATACGTGTGTGTGTGTGTTTTATTTTTTACCAAAGATGTGTATGAGTATAGTGTGTGTGTGTGTGAGTGTGTGTGCACGCCTTAAGGGAGGAATATGCAAATTACTTTCGATTTTCTGTAGTTTCCTGAAAGTGTCACATCTTTTTCGTTTGGGTCTTTATTTTCTGCCTACTTCTACATTTTAACGTTTATCTATGAATTCATCAACCTGGGTTTCTTTATATATAAGTATCCATCCCTTCTTATCTCTATGCCTATGTCCTCCCCTCTTCATATCTGTCTTTCAAGGTCAGACTCTTCATATGTGCCCTACTATTTCAGTCTTTTCAAATCTATTTTCTTTTACATTCTCTTCATTACTATTCTTCAATCTCAGTTCTTTTCAAATCTATCTATCTATCTATCTATCTATGAATCTATCCCAGCTTGATTCTTTTCAATCAAGGCTTTTCTATACTGTTTTGTTTGTTGCTGTTGTTTGTTTTTTTGTTTTTTTGTTTTTTTTTGCTTTTTCAATTTTTACTGCATAGGGTTTTTTCGCGAAAATTTTTCTTGGTTTTCTTTCTGAATTTATAGGTGCACGTAGTGTAACGGTTACCGTCGTTGGAAGCGAAACTGGCCACCCGAATTCGAATTCTGAACGAGACTTTGTATTTCCCATAGTGATAATAGCGCTTGAAAAAGAAATGAATTCGACTAGTCTACCACCAGCTATTGATAAATAGTCGGGTAGACTGGTTTTCTTTAACTCTGGTATAACAACCGATCTAGTAGACCAAAAACTGAATTCAAAGCACTTGTAGACCTGGAGAGAGATGGGCTCGACCATGCTATTCCTGCCCTTGACACACTAAAAAGTAGCGACCTCAACACCAAACCAGGTTGCAGAAATTTATCAATTCTTAAACAGATTGATTTCGTTATGGAATTAGATGGAATAGGGTATCCTGAATGCTACTTAATGCAATTCCAGCGATACAAGTATACAGGTTATCTTCCTTTTATTTTAATACTATTTGAAGTTGATGCAACTGAAATGTGCATCTTAATAGAATTACTATGACTCTCCAGGAAAATTCTGCTCCCAGCTCCCAAGGAATATTATTGATAAATATATGTACAACAAAAGTTTTGCTGAAAATGCAACTAAAAAGTATTGTCAAAAAGCTTGTAAGGACAATACCCTGATTTTTATATATCAGCCAAGTAGGCTGGAACTAAAGTATACACCGGCTGCATCTCTGCAGAAAGGCATGACACCCACTCCATAATGCATGCCTTGAATATGACACTAAAAAATCTGATGGTGAAGCTTCAGTAATGCTGGAGCTTTGGGGAATGTGTAGTACCCCTTCTTTGCTTTCACTCCCAGGTCAACTCTGACCCAGATTGTTAATACCAATACGGGTCATATCTCTGGGTCAAATAGAACTGTTTGAGATTCAAACTGAATGCAAACAGATGACTTCTGCTAAACTGAATTGTTAGAACTAAAACTGTTTGATCATTTAGCAGTGTTTATCTGCAAAATGTGTTTGCAAATCCTATATTTAATACATAGGTAAAAGCAGGATTTGGATTTAAATAACTATCAATGGTTGATATGCCATAAAAACAAAGCAAACCAAACTCTGGTTTATGCGATAATTTATTGTAGTGGCTGTACCATTCCTTAAAGTATTGACAAGTAATGAAATTATGTCCAAAAATAAGTATTTGTTCAGTAAAATTAATGAATTTTTTCTTCCTTATTAATCAACAGGTATTTTTATATCCTTACATGCATATGTGTAGATATATCTATTCAACATTATATATACACACTGATCACAATACATGCTTATATCCCGATTATTACATTGTATAGATATTCTTTGAATGAAATACAAAAATAATCAAATATAAACTTAAATAATATTGACAGAATAAAACAAAATAGGAAATTAAATAAATCGGTCGAAAACTTGTCAAAGATGCTGGAATTTTGACAGGCGCTGAATGAATGAGTCCATTTTTTTTATCGACATTAATTGTTAAAATTTAGCGGTAAAAAAATGCAAATACATGTACTTAAGTTTTATTATTCTAATGTAGAATTCTTGGTTGGATTCGAATGTTTTTCTTTTTTCTAGTCTTTTGTTTACAAGGATGGTCATTTCTTAGTCAGATTTGTAACAAGACAAGATAGACTGAGAGAAAGGCCAGTGATAGAAAATAGAAACAGCGAAGAATAGAGCGAAGGTATGAGAACATTAATGAAAGAGAATGTAAACTATAAGAAGAGAGAGAGATGGTGGGAGAGGGAAAGAAAAAGTAAAATTGTTGGGTTGGTGGGAATATGAAAATATGGAAGAGGGAGGACAACAAAGGAAAATAAAACAAAAGAGAAATGGAGAGTAGAAAAAAAAACTAAATAACAAGGTTCAGTTTAGTTTATTTGTCTAACGCCATATCAACTAGTTATGGATATATATATATATATATATATATATATATATATATATATATATATATATATATATGTGTGTGTGTGTGTGTGTGTGTGTGTGTGTGTGTGTGTGGTTGAATGATGGAAAATTGATTTGAAGGATTATGTATAGAGTTAAATTTTATTGAAATTTGTTCGTTTTCAGATATAAAGTCATTTACCAGATGTCCTTACTAGAATATATATATATATATATATATATATATATATATATATATATATATATATGGGGGGGGGAATTATTTTTCGTAAATTTGAATTTCTGCTGACTGTTTACCGTAGCAACCATAGAATATACCGTCGGCTTCTCTGCAGAGGGGTAAGAACCCCTCCACTAAGACGAGTGTTCTGATAATACCACTAAACAATCTGATAGTGAGGTTCCAGTAATGCTGGAGTTTTGGGGGATGCAGACTACTCCTTCATTGCAGTTGCTCCCAGATCGACTCTGACCTTGAGTAGTAGCACCTGACAGGGTCCTATCTATGGTTCAAATACGGCTAAACTCTATACTAATACTAAACTGAATTGCATGAAATATAACTGTTTTGACATTTAAACTGCGTACTAACGTTAAATTAAATTGTTTTAAATTGAATTGTTTTTGATATTGAAACCGTACTTACGCTAAACTGACTCGTCTGAAATACAACTGTTTTAACTCAATGTTATAACAGTTATATTTCAGACAAGTCAGTTTAGCGTAAGTACGGTTTGTGTAAATAAAAACTTTGTGTAAATAAAAACTATACTTATACTCAACTTAATTGTTTGAAATAAAACTGCTTGACTAAACTGAATGGCTTAAAACAGAAATGTTTGTGATAATCAAACTGTGTACCTATGCTAAAGTGAATTGTTTCAAATAGAAGTGGGTTTTTTTTTTGGTATAAAAATGGATTTGGCATTAGATAACCTACAAATGTTGATATGTCATAAAACCAAAACAAACTAACATGCAATAGCAAACAAAATGCCACATGCTTTGTACTTCTATTACTGCTAAATGAACGGATAATTACTACTGCATTCGTTTCTCACTAAATGCACTATACTTCTGGACTTCAGCCAAAACTAATTTAAGTTTAATAAATGGCTAACGTGTTCCAAACTGACTCTATCTTTCCCAGAGTCCGCTCTCACCAATGTGTGTACAATCCTGATAAGTTTAATGTACTAACCACTTTAGAACCGGTGTTACTTGACAACCAATCATAACAGACCTTATTCATGAACAGACGCCCTTCCTAGAAGTTTCTCAGTCGGCAATGAGACCCCATTGTTTGAACTTGCACCCTGTTTTTTTTTTGTCTCCTTCACAATGACTGAGCTTGTAAATGCATAGATTCTCGTGCAATTTTTTTGCAAATCATCACCACCGCCCAGTCCTGTCATCTTCCATAATTTGACTCCTTGCAATGAGATTAACGAAGCACAATCTGGCAGCTGATGGCAATCCTGAAGGAGTATTTTTGAATCAAAAATTCCCTAGGGAAGTGTGTTGAAGACTACTAGAGTTTGCACTGTCCTAGGTTAGCTATTCTATCCTTAATTGTATGTGACAGACCTCTTCCGATAAACCGCCTTTGTATTTGACTTTATCCTGGAATAACGTGACTGCAATTCACCAAACTCGTGATCATTTCAAGGTTGCACAGATCTTATCCAAAACAAAGAGGACACGAATTAAGCCAGAACGAACAAACTGCTTGATCGGAAAGCAGAGTGAAACATCCCATGAATAAATAATCAACACTGATTACTTACTGCTCTCTTGCTTCGTTTTCAATCTCTTATCTTCGTTCGGGTGGACTGTAGCCATTTTTTATTTAACTGGGAAGAGTTAATAACATATCGATTAGCTTACCTTATTCACTTGACTTAACTCTTTCTACCTTTTGACAGTAGTCCTTATGAACTTTGGCCTTCCAATTTGCCCTTGGTTAAGGATAACTTCACTCATCCATACATGCTCAGTTCCTTTGAAAACATATGTAAGGGTATTTCCTCTTATATACTGTTCGTAAAAAGATTTTCTTTATGCGCTCGAATACAATATTCCACATAAATAAGTGCACCTTTGACATTTTTTAAATAGAAAGTAAATTATCTTCCAAAATAAAAGTACAGGTATTTTATTACTACTAGTTGAACATTGTACAATCAAAACGGATATTATCAGGTATTATTTATTACCAAACTCTACAGCATTAAAACTGTAACAAAAAACGGCTGTAGAATACGTGTCGACTGCATCTTTGCAAGACCCCACTGCAACGAGGGTCCCTGACATAACACTAAACTACATCTGATGTTGCGGCTTGAGACCTGGAGTTTGGGGAAATGTGGAGTGTCCCTTTATTACCATTACTCCCAGGTCCACTCTGACTTGGAGTGGAAGAACCTGATAGGATCCCATCTAGAGGTCAAATAGAACCGTTTGGCCATTTAACTGTGTGAAAACAAATAACTGAGGTTAACTTGAATTGTTAGTGTTAGATATTTATAATTTGAACCATTTAATTGTGTGCAAACTTATGAGTTAAGTTGGATAGAATTACTAGAGGTAAATAGCTATTCTTGAAAGCATTTAACTGTATGGAAACGATCATCATCATCATTCATCATGTCGTGCCGCCCGCACGGATATCCCTGACCATCTCTCGCCACTTCTCTCTATCATTCATCGCCTCCGGAAGGTCTTCTAGGTTACATCCCGTGTCCTCACATAGCTGCTGCATGTAAGTTCGGGCTGGTCGTCCTGCTTTTGCTTGGCCATATGTGGGGGTCCATAGGAGCACGTCACTTACGAGCTCGTCCTTGCTTCTCCAGCAGTGTCCAGCGTGTCTGGCTCGTCTAACCAGTATAGTTTTCGTGATGGGAGGCAGGTGGCCGTACAGTTGGCGTCTCGTGGGGTGTTGTCGCCAGAACTTGTTCAATATTACTCTCAACATTCTTGTGTAGTTGCCGTCAAGTTTCTTCTCCAGCCGTTCAGAGAAAATGGCTTCGAGCTGACTAAGAAAAGAAGCAAAAGGTACCCCGCAAAAACAATCACAGACGCCGACTACACTGATGACTTGGCGTTACTGGCGAATACGCCTAATCAAGCAGAGACACTACTGCATAGTTTGGAACGAGCTGCAGCAGGCATTGGCCTCCATGTCAATGCGCACAAAACTGAATATATGTGTTACAACCAAACGGGCAACATTACCACACTAGACGGAGCCTCTCTGAGGCTGGTGGACAAATTCACCAACCTAGGAAGTAGCGTCTCATCAAACGAAAACGACATCGACACACGACTGACGAAAGCATGGAAGGCAATAGATAGGCTCTCAATCATATGGAAATCAGACCTGACCGATGAAATGAAACGCAGTTTCTTCCAGGCAGCGGTTGTATCGATACTGCTATATGGATGCACTACATGGAAACGATAGTGATACGTAATTGTGTGCAAAACAAATTAGCTCTAAATTTAAAAAAATAAGATTACCTTCAAACTACTGACTTACAACTCTTATACGTATATCCATTTAACTGTGTGCTCTGGCTCGATTTGGTCCCGTTGGTTGGGGCTGCATAATACATTGACTGCATCTCTGCAAAAGAGTAAGACTCCTCCAACGAGTGTCCTTGATATGACACAAAATAAACCGATAGTGAGACTCCAGTAATACTGGAGCGTTGGGGAATGCAGAATACCGTTTTATTGGCATCGCTGCCAGGTCCACTCTGTCCCGGAGTGGTAGCGCCTGATTGTGTCCTATCTATGAGGCAAATAGAACTAAACAGTGTGCTAATACTAAACGGAATTGTTTGAAATAGAGCTGTTTTGATATCTAAACTGCATACTTATGCTAAACAATTGTTTGAAATAGAAGTTTATTTGTTTAAAAAATGGCATTAAATAACCGACAATGGTTGATATACCATAAAACTAAAACAAACCAGGCTCGTTTAAAAATGTTACCTGTAAACTATGCGTTTACAAATCATATATATAATGTATATATAAACAGGATTTGACATTAAATAACCGATATGGTTTGATATGCCATTAAACCCAATCAACCACTTAAAAAAATTTGATTGGTTGATTTTAATGTAAAGCCAAACCGTCTAATGTTATTTTATGCCTAAAGGTTGATGAATCATGTTTATTGTATGTTCATATCAACATTTTTCGTGTCGTTAGTTCTTGAGATCTTTTTTGCTAACGGTCCTATCGAATGCATAAATAATATACTTGATTCTTTTTTGATACATTGAGAAAAGAGAGATACATTTTAGCTTAGCATAAAATAACCCTTTCTCTGACACTTTTCATAAGTTTTAGGAGCTTTTTTTTCTTCTTTTTCTTTTCTTTTTTTTTTTTTTTTTTTTTTTTTGAGAACATGTGCACATTCACAAATGATTTCTTTCTATTTTTTAGTAGTTGGTGGGGTTATCTTAAGAGAGAAAGTGTGAGAAGGGAATGAATGTAAAAATAGAAAAGACGATAAAAAAATAAGATAAGGCCAATATAGAAAAAGATGAAGACATCAAAAAAAAAAAGAGAGGAAAAGAGAAAATGTTGGGAGAGAAATAAAAAGACAGAGAAGTGAAGGAGAGAAGAGAAGGGAATAGAAATATCAGAGAGAAGAATAAAGAAAAGGAAGGAGAGAAAATCAAGAAAGAGAGAGAGAGAGAGAGACAGAGATAGAGAAAGAGAGAGACGGAAGTTAGGAGGAAAAGTAAAATGAGCAAATAAGGAAAAGAGAATATTGAAAGGGTTAGAAGTATAAGAGATAAGAGTAACGAAAGGGAAAGAGAAAATATAAAGAGAAAAAGAGAAAGAGTTAAGTAGAAAAATAAAAGAAACAAAACTTGAAAGAGAGCAAGGAGAGAGATAGAAGTACGAGAAAGAAGAATAAAGAAAGAGAACAAGAGAAAATGAATAGAGAAGAAAAGTTAAAATGAAAAATTAAAGGAAAAAAAGTGAAAAAACGAAAAGAAAGAGATAGATGTACGAGAAAGAAGAATAAAAAAAGAGAACAAGAGAAAATGAATAGAGAAAGAAGAAAAGATTAAGTGAAAAATTAAAGAAAAAAAGTGAAAAAACGAAAAGAAAGAGATAGAAGTTCCAGAGAGAAGAATAAAGAAAGAGAACAAGAGAAAATGAATAGAGAAAGAAGAAAAGATTAAGTGAAAAATTAAAGAAAAAAAAGTGAAAAAACGAAAAGAAAAAGAGAGATGTACGAGAGAGAAGAATAAAGAAAGAGAACAAAAGAAATAAAGAAATAAAAAAAGTTAACAAAATAGATGAAAGGAAAAAAGAAAAAGAGATAGAAGTACCTGAGAGAAGAATAAAGAAAGATAACGAGTGAAAATAAAGAGAAAAACGTAAAAGAAAAATATAAAGAAAGGGAGTAATTTTCTCTGTGATCATTTTCTTTCAAATATGGTCTCATTGAATGGTTGCTCAGAAGAAATATGTTGCATTTGTTTCAATCTGTTGCATATATTTCAATCGATGCATCAACTCTATTTCAATGTGTTGTATCTGTTTCAGTCTTTTGCATGTATATCAATCGATGCATCAACTCTATTTCAATGTGTTGCATCTGTTTCAGTCTTTTGCATGTATATCAATCGATGCATCAACTCTATTTCAATGTGTTGTATCTGTTTCAGTCTTTTGCATGTATATCAATCGATGCATCAACTCTATTTCAATGTGTTGTATCTGTTTCAGTCTTTTGCATGTATATCAATCGATGCATCAACTCTATTTCAATGCGTTGTCTAGAAGGAATATGTTGCATCAGTCATTTTAGTTTGTCAAGTTCTTCCCCGTTTCTCATCTCTATTTCTCTACTTTTTCTCTTTTTGCTTTATTTCCTTACCTCTCTCTCTCTCTCTCTCTCTCTCTCTCTCTCTCTCTCTCTCTCTCTCTCTCTCTCTCTCTCTCCACAAATCCAAAATGCCTTTTGGTCTGTTCGGCTCATGCGATCCAACGTCTTCAGTGTCACTGGGTTTCTCTACTCACCTGGTTCTTCTGTGTCCCGGCCTTTTCCCAATCTCTCTGTCCTTTGCAGGGCTCCAGGCCTTAGTCCAGAAGATAACAGTCATTTGACCGAGCGAATAAAACTGACCACTACACGCTATCGCCAACAAGCTACAAAAACAACAGTGACGACGTAAGAGAGTGGTTAGGAGCCATAACAATATGGCCCCCAGCTGTGTGTTCAGATGAAGGTGAAAGGACTGCAAATAAAGCGGAAACACTCCATGCTGTTCGTTTTCTGTTGTACGTCATTAGTTGGGCCTTCCACAATACTTTAATTACTTTTATACATGAAACTGTTGGATAGTGCGCGTGCGAGATGATCCTGAATGTCTGTTTCGAGTTAAAACCTTTTTCGATGCATTTCAGTTGTGCACGGCTGTTTAGGGGAAAGCAAGCATATCCAATCATACAAATAATTAATAACCTTTACTAAATCAGGCACAAGGAGGACAATATAGGAGATAAGTAATCAGGATTGAATTCCTTATACAAGTGCCCATCGATAAGCTTTTCTCTCTTCTTCATACTCTCTCTCTCTCTCTCTCTCTCTCTCTCTCTCTCTCTCTCTGTGCGTTCTCTTTTGGTTTTATTTCTCTTTCTCGTCACTGCTGCCAGTCTCTACCTTTCATTTTCCTTTCCCGCCTCTCTCTTTCTCTTCATTTCCTCTCTTTGCTTTCTTTCTCTTTCTCTTCTTTCTTTCTCCTCTCTATCTCTTCTCTCTCTCTCTCTCTCTCTCTTCTCCTTTATCTCCTCCTTTTCCTTTTCTTTCTTTGTTTTATTTCACTTTCTCTTCTATCTCTTCTTTCTTTTTCATCTCTTTCTCTTTCTCGTCTCTCTCTCTCTCTCTCTCTCTCTCTCTCTCTACCTCTCTCTTCTTCTTCATTTCCTCTCTTCGTTTAATTTTTCTTTCGCTTCTATCTCTTCTCTCTTTTTCATCCCTATCTCTATCTTTCTCGTCTCTCTCTCTCTCTCTTCTTCTTCATTTCCTCTCTTTGTTTTATTAAACTTTCTCGTCTCTATCGCTTCACTCTTTCTCTTCTCTTTCTCTTCTCTCTCTCTCTCAATTAATTTCCACTCTTTCCTTTGATTATTTTTCCCTTCCCTCTCTTTTTTCTCTCACCCTGTCAGGGCGTGGGGGCGCCTTGAATACACGTACTTGTTAGACCTCTCCACCAAAAAAATGGTGAGACTCCAGTTATCATTACTTCCAGATCCACTCTGATTCAAGGCGGTAGTATCACTTAGAGTCGCATCTTTGAGGCAAATAGATCTATTAAGGAAAAATCAATTGTTTATCAATTCAAAATGATTTTGATGACATATTTTCGCTCAGTATATAATTGGAAACCAAAATTATTAAATTGACTTCCATATGAAAGTGTTGACATACCGAAAAATCAATCAAACAACCTACCAAAATCATTTTCGTTTCTTCTTCTTCTTCTTCTTCTTCTTCTTCTTCTTCTTCTTCTTCTTCTTCTTTGTCTTCTTATTCTTCTGCTGGTGCTGCTACTGCTGGTGCTGCTTCTCTCTCTCTCTCTCTCTCTCTCTCTCTCTCTCTCTCTCTCTTTCATTTTCCTTTTTCTTCCCCCTCTTTCTCGTCTATCTCTTTCACTTCATTTTCTTTTTCTTCCTCTCTATTTTTCTTTCTTTCTGACCACAGCAGTACAACTGGTATTAACTAAGTTTAGCTGGGTCTCTCCCAAGGCCATGAAGAGGAATTGATTGACGATCTACTGATTCCAAGACAGGCTTCAAAGCCTTTGCTCTACGGGAGACATCATATTATTTACAGAGATTAGACCTGATTTGCAAAGAACGACTATCGGACGATCCCCAGTGAAGAATGAACTCGTATGAATCTGCCTTCATGTTTCGTGTCAGAAATATCACAATATGTTTTTTTCTGGACAGTAGTACATGTTGAAGGCAGATATGTATGGATCAAGTCCTGGTCTAGAGCAAATCGAGTAAGGGCAGCGGATAGAAAAATAACAACTACAGAAATATTGTTTATTTGTTATTTAATGAGATAGATGGCAATCTGACACACACACACACACACACACACACACACACACACATATATATATATATATATTGAGAATACAACATTTGATAATTACATGTATACTTATATATGGTAATTATCAAAAGAATAATTTGAATTTTGCATATATATATATACAAATTTGGAATGTGTTAATTACTATAACTCTCTCACTCTCTGTCTCTCTCTCTCTATATATATATATGGTATATATATATATATATATATATATATATATATATATATATATAATCACACATTTGATAAATATTCTCCTATCTATCTCTCTCTCTATATATGTATATATATATAGGAATTAATAAAAATACAATTCTAATTATATATATATATATATATATATATATATATATATATATGTTTTATTTATAATTTGAAATAACTCATATGTTGATATATATATATATATATATATGTTTTTATATATAAATTTATGCATATACATATATATGTACGTATATATGTATATATCACATCAAGTACCATTTTTTTAGTCTTTGGTATGACTCGACCTGGGATTGAACCCCGGGCTCACTCAACCCACTAGGCCAATGAACCGGTTGAATAAAGTTGGTGACTTTAGTCGAGCGTGACCCAATGGCTCCTTTTCAATAGCTACTTCACCGAGGTGTAGGGGAGGGCACTACTTCTTTACCAGGATTATCCACTTTGCCCTTGATCCTCACTTTATATTGCTGAGTGCTAAACAAGGCGGCATCAAGTACCATTTTTGGTATGACTCGACCAGGGATTGAACTCCGGTCCCCTGGACCATTGGCGAACACTCTACTCATTCGGCCAATGGCCCGGTGATATTTGCGTATATATATATGTGAAAATGCAAAGGATTATATACACAGAGATACACTCACACACATCTATATATAGATAGGTCTAATAATTTTTGCATATATTTATCATTATACATGTGCTTTGGTTTTCAGTTTACAAGTATTGAGTACTGTTACAGTGTCTATATATTGATAAATATTATCGTAAGACTGTATTTCTGCAGACTGCATATATACATATATATATATATATATATATATATGTGTGTGTGTGTGTGTGTGTGTGTGTGTGTGTATGTGTGTGTGTGTGTGTGTGTGTGTGAATCGACATTATGAGAATAGTAAGTCCCATTTCGCTTTGCGTGTGCCTGGTGAGAACCGAATTCGTTCTCACCGATCTATAATGCTTGAAAGCTAACTACAACGCTGCCAGAATTCCTGAAGACGTCTTCTTACACTAATTCCCATGAGTACGAGATGATCGAGAAACCGCAGCGCCGGCTATAATAGTAGATTAGTAAGTAATCATGTAGATATGTGCGCTCAGGAAGTACTTCCCTTCCTACGAATTTCTTCAGAACATCAGGAAATATTTGTAGAGAGGAATGTATTGATTTTTTGGTTGATGGAAAAGAACATTGTTTCTTGGTAAGTAGGTAAGAAATACGTCGCCGGTGAAGAACACCGTAAGATGCACCTGTGTCCCAGGCCACAGGGGTCGAACTGAAACGAGGAAAAAGATGAAGGAGGTAGATTTAGGAATACACTATAATTATGACTGGATATATATATATATATATATATCACCAGATGTATTGATAAATTGCTGTCTAAATAATGTGGTTGCTCGTCTGTCTACTGCAGTGCTACAAACGAAGAAAAAATGTCTAAACAGTAACGACAAAGAGATACCAAGTGAGAATTAAACTCGTTAAAATTTTTGTGGTCTGCAAAATTAATTTGCTTATCTCTATCAAGCGCCCAATGACCACTGTACATGGTGTAATGGTTAGTCAGATAGGATAGCAGACCATTACAATGAGTTTGATTCTTACTGGGTGCCCCCACACAAAACTAAGTTATGTTTAAGTAGCCATTGCGAACAGTTTATACTTACTTCAGTTTAACTTATTTGAGGACCACAACACACACATACACACACACACGAACATATACGCTCGTGATGTAATGGATTTAATCGACCCGAGTTCTAATTATGGATGAGGCTGTTTGCATTCCACTCAGTAATAATACCATAGGGAAAAGCATGAATTCAACTATTTTCCCTCCAGTTACAGGTAAAATAGTAGAGCAGAATGGGCTCTTTAACCTTGGTATTGATGTAATATAATGGCCGAGGGATTTCGATTTATATATCTTGCCTTTCGGTTAAGTTAGGCTGAGAACCTTTCGCTTAGCGCATGGGTTAGTTCGGTGCAAACATGGGCGCAGGGATTCACGCGCGCGCGGAGCGGACGTGTCATTCAGAAATGTCACAATAAAAATCCCAGATAGGGGAAGGGACCAGGGATGTGAGTGACGTCACGCACCGGAAGCGTGGGTTGAGATTTGAGAAAAGTTAGTTGAGTTTTGCAGTCGGAAGAAGAAGGTTGACTTTCGCTTGCTCGCCGAGGGTGCGCACGTGATGGGGGTGCGGAGGCAGATGGAAAAGTCAGCATAGAAAGATGGTATCTCTCTCCTTATGTCGAAAAACCTTTAAACTCTAAGGTAATAAAAACTTTCGTACCTGAACTAAGAAGTCGTATGTGTTTTTCGTGTTTCGGGATTCCTGTTATATATAAACATTTTATGAACATTATATGTACGTTTCACATATTCATGTATGGGTATGTTACATTGAAACTGGTCACGGAGAAGGAAAACTATGAAATCAAACCTGTTAAAACTCCGCTCGAAAATTGACCTTGTGTCGCATCCTGCTTGTGTGGAGGGGTTGGATAATACATACATACAATATGTGTGGATGTGTTGGGTGTTGGTATGTGTTCAATATGTATCATAAATGAAACTGTATTTCTCAAGCATAAATAAACAATGAACGAAACAGATATCTTCTTTAAATAATCCTAGTGGGTAGAGTGTACGCCAATGGTCCGGGAGACCTGGGTTCAACCCCTGGTCGCGTCATACCAAAGACTTTAAAAATGGTAAAAGAGTAGCGCCCTCCCCTTCACTTCAATGTAGTAGCTACTGAAAATGGAGCCTTCAGGTCGCCCTCGACTACAGTTGCGAACTTACTAACCAGTTTACCTAATGCAGCTCTTTGCGGAAAAACCTGCAATTTTTTTTAAAAACACACAGAAATTAGCAAAATGGCTATCGTGCAGGACTGGGACATCATTGTAAGCTAGTTCGATCTCCAGTCACGCCTCTGCGTTCACTTTCGGACTAATACCCTTGGCAATGGTATGAATCCTCTTATTTCTGCCTGCAATTGATGAAATAGTACCACTATTGTTCTTCTACCGAACCATTGGTCTAATGAGTAGAGTGTTCGCTAATGGTCCTGGAGACCTTGGTTCAATCCCTGGTCGAGTCATACCAAAGACTAAAAAATCGTACTTGATGCCGCCTTGCTTAACAATTAGCATTATAAAGTAAAGATCAATGGTAAAGTGGAGCAATCCATGGAATTGAGTAGCGCCCTCTCCTACATCTTAGTGTAGTTGACTTGCCATTACAGTTGACAATCGAAATAGACTGTATTGAATCTAGTGGGTAGAGTATTCAACAATGGCCCGGAAGACCAAGGTTCAGTCCTAGGTCGAGTCATATCAAAGACTCAAAAATGGTACGGGATACCTCCTTGCTAAACACTCAGTATTATAAGGTACGAATCAAGGGTAAAGTGGAGCAATCCCAGGAATGGAGTAGCGCCCTCTCCAAAACATCGGTGTAGTAACTATTGAAAAGGGAGCCTTTGGATCATCCTCGACTACGATCACCAACTTTACTCATATTTATTGAAGGTGAATTGTTTTTATCTCTGTATCTTCGACATTTGTTTCTCTGATCTTAATGGCACTAACCACTCAAGAGTCTCCCGGTCTTCAGTCGAGCTAAGTCAGTAAGCGCTGTTTATGCTATGGCGTTACAGTTTACTTTGAAATGTGACCGAACATAAGAACAACTTATTTGATGACAAACGAGATTGGCATATCAAATAAATAAAATTCCCGGGCACCCCAAACCATCAACACCACAGTGCCTACGAACAACCAGCCGGTCACGGCTCAATCGAAACCACTCCACAACAAGCCAGCAAAGTTAAAGAAAAAAGAAAAAAACAGTTTAACAGAGTATTCCTTGCAATTCTTGGATTACTCCGGTATCATCAACAATACCACAGACTCTTTATGGTTTTGCAATACGCTCTCGAGGTTTTGAATATTCTGCTTTTTCAGTTGTTCAACTCATCACAAAGAATTTCCAGATAAATTTAATGAAAGAAAGGTGGTTATAATTTAAAGTTACAAATTTATGAACATAACAGTTAAGAAAAGGGATTATTTCCTAGGATATTTATACTCCCAAGCGCTCGTGGCGTAACGGTTATCGTGATTGGAAATATTCTTGGCCACCCGAGTTCAAATCCGGTACATGGCTATTTGCGTTTCATAAAGCGACAATGTCCTTGATAAATAGAACATTTCTCCTTTCAGTTCTGGGTAAAATAGTTGGGAAGGCAGCACTCATTAAAATTGCTACAGCAACCTTTCTAGAGGGAAAACTCTGAATTCAGATCACTTATAATCCGCTAAAAGATTGACCTTGTGTCACATCATGCTCGTGGCGAAAGAGATATATAAATACATCTTCTCTTAGGTATGGAATATGAATTTTGAGTTCAGGGTAGGAGAAAATTGGAAAGTCATTATGGTGATGTATACATACTATAAATATTGGATCGAAGGATAGAGAGAAATAAGTTTATTGGATTTCTTTGCTTTGAAGAAAATTTAACAGCTTTTTTTTATTTGTTTGTATTAAAAATATGTTAAAAAATAATCATAATGTTTATTTCGATGGTTGGGTGAAAAAGGTAGGAAGATATGGTTTACGACTGGAGCAGTAAAAGTATTTAGATTGATCTCATGTTTAGGGAATATCGATTATATCTTGCATATGTTTTATTTTCAATTTAAAGAGCAATTAAAAATCATTTAAAAGTAATGACAATTTAAGACTACTGGACTTCAAAATGAAAAAAATTGACTCTAAATTGTCATTTACTAAGATTATTGACACAGTCGGCTGTGACTGCAGAATACACCGACTGCATCTCTGCAGAGGGGTAAGACTCCCCGAACGGGTATTCTCGATATAACACTAAACAAACTGATGGTTTAAGCTTTGGGGAATGCGGAGTATCCCTTCATTGCCATCGCACCCAGGTCTACACTGGCCCAGAATGGTAGCACCTGTTAAGGTCCTGTCTGTGGGTCAAATATAACTAAAACTGTGTACTTATGCTAAACTGAATTGTTTGAAATAAATAAAACTGTGTATATAGATTTGACATTAAATAAACGACAATGGTTGAAATAAAACCAAAACAAACAAAACCAAATATTTTATAGTAAACAGTATTATTCCTATTGGATAGATGAAATCATTTTGCAGTGTGAAATAAAAGAAACTCATTTTCAAATGCTATCAACAGAATGTGTTTATAAATCATATATTTAATACATATGTATAAACAAGATTTGGTATTAAATAATCGAGCCCATTTCTCCCAAGATTTCCCTCTACTAGGTGCCCATAACTGAGACTACGGGAAAAAATTACTCTGCGTTGGTGAAAAAAAATCAATCAGGTTTGTGATAGCATCAAACTTGTGGTCTTTTGTATAGCTGAAAAATAACTAATATCTAAAATTCAAATTATAGCTTAAAACAAGGGAGACTATTCATAATTATTTTCACGGAATTATTCCCCTTTATAAATTTCTATGTGGGTTGTCTTTCCTTTTTATCCCGACTTTTTGGTATATTTGTTTTACAAAGTTTATTTCTAAAAACAAATTTTGCAAAATGATAATCTTTACATGAGGCATTTTTATGCAAATTTATTTTGATATCTATTCCTTATATACTCAGATATAAGTATATTTTGTGCACATAGTTTATTGATTTTGTGCACATCTATTTTTAAAATTGGGGTTGCTCCCTGCTTTCCTCATAATTATTTTTAAAATTTCAAGCTTACAGAATGTATAGACGCCAATTTTGGGCCTCAAAATTAGGCGTTCAAAATTCGTCTGATTCACGAATATATTGAGTATATCAGATATCGGACATTTTTACAGGTCTTTTTCGATAATTTAAATGGTTTTAATTTATTCATTTTATTTATTTATGAACCAAATTCATTTTCCACATATTTTGCAGTGTCAGGATAAGATGAATCCCTAACCACTTAAGCAATGTTTCTTTATACTGTTTTCAAATAAATGAATAAATCTATGTTTTTAGAGCCCTGTTGACAAAGGTTATAGAATACGTCAGCTAAACATCTAGAACTGTAGACTCACCCTTTGCCGAGGCTCCAGTTCTGGAGCTCTGTGAGATGTGAAGTACTCCTTCACTGATATTACTGCCAGTTCCACTTTGATTCAGACTAGTAGTTCCTATTTGGTTTCCATTCATGGGTCAAACACAACTGTTCAATCATTTTCTAAGGGTTGCGGCTATTATTCATTTGAAACCTTGCAGATTATTTATATTACATAGGAATACTTGTTGGATTGATTTACAAACGTTAAATTGCAATATTTTGAAACATTTAATTGTGTGCAAACACATGATTAATATCAAATAGAATTTTTAATTTTTGATAGGAATACAGGAACCCATTTAACTGTACGTAAGCAAATTATTAATATTAAATAGAATTGTTAGGGTTTGACAGAAATACTTGTGACCATCTGTGTACAAATATTAATATTAAATAGAATTATGGAAGCCGTATAGAGGACCTGCCAAGAAAGATTGACGGTTGGGACGGATTGCGAGAGAGACTCAAGAGAATGCATGCTATCAGCGCGACTTGTCGACTACGACGACGATGATGATGATGATGATGATGCTAATGTTGATGATGTGCTCATATTTTGTGGTTAAAGAAACAAAAAGGACACTCGATTTTCCCTAGTTTAACAAAAGAATAATTAGTGATTATCTTCTGCGTGACGATAAAACCTCTTTCTAGAGTATGTAAATTCCAAGCAGAATGTGAGACAAAGTCAATTCTATTAGCGGGAAAAAGTTTGGGTGATTTTCGAGTTTTTCTTTCTCCATAACTGTTCACTAAAACAAAACTAAAGAACCCAATTTTTTGCCGAACTAACTGGGAAAGAGAACAGATGGATTCGTGCCTTTTCAAAGAGTATGAACGCAATATGAAATGTAAACATCCTTGTCCATAATATGAAGTCTGATCTCTAGTTCCATTTCCCTACGATGATAATATTTACTTTAAGCAAACAGGACTTTTTCTTGTGAAATAACAGATACAAATAATAGTTTGGTTGAGTTGAGTTTTATGGCATATCAACCATTGTTACTTGTTTAATGCCAACTCCTGTTTTTACATATATATCAAATATATTTGATTTGTATACTCATTTTGTAGATACATTTTTAAATGAACCTGAGACCGGCACACAGATAAATTGTTTCAAGTATTTCTATCTAGCGCGAACAATTCTATTTCCTATAAATCATTTATTTGCTCACAGTTAAATGGTTTGGTTTAGATTGTTTTTATGACATATCAACTGTTGTTGGTTATTTAATGCCAAATCCTGTTTTTACAAATATATTAAATAAATAATTTGTAAACACACTTTGGAGATACACACAGTTAAATGATCGAACAGTTCTATTTTTAACAATTCAATTTAATAGAAGTAATTTATTAGCACTCAGTTTAAATGTCAAACAGTTATATTTGACCCATAGATAGGACCCTATAAGGTGTTACAACTCTGGGACAGAGTGGACCGGGGAGAGATGGTAATGAAGGGGTACTATGCATTCTCCAAATCTCTAGCAATACTGGAACCTCACCATCAGATTATTTAGTGTCATATACAAGACATTCGTTATGGGTCTCTTAACCTCGGCAGAGATGCAGTCGTTGTATTCTACAGCCCCAGCCGACGGGGCAACAAATGAACACAGGTTAAAGAATAATGTTACCTACAAACTGTTCACTTAAAAAGTCCATATATAGTCTATGTATAAACAAGGTTTGGCATTAAATTAACAACAAGGGTTGATATCACATTAAACCAAACTGTGTGCAAACAATAAATAATATTACTTGAAACCATTTAACTGCGTGGAAAACTTAATAACATTCTTCCGGCCACCACAAGCCTATCAGATGCTACAACTTCGGGTGAGAGTGGACGTGGGAGCCATGGCATTCAAGGGATATTCCACATTCCCCAAATCTCCAAGACTAGAACCTCACCATTAGATTTTTTTAGTGTCATATCAGGACACGCGTTGGGAGAGTCTAACCCCTCTGCAGAGTTTCAGTCAGTGTATTCTACATCCCCAGCCAACTGAGCTATATTCATTTCAAAACCATACTATATGTAAAAACAGGATTGGACATTGAATAACATTTAAAGATTCACAAGCCTTTCTATCAAATAACTAAACCTAACAAAAAATTACTTTTCATATGAGCCACGTTCTTATGTTTCTTATTGAAGAAGCCAAAATTCTTGCTCATTTTGTTTAAATGGAGTTTTATTTTTATTTATTTTACTGAGACGAATCAAAAGTTTTGCAATATTTTGGGAACCTGGCCAAAACTCGATAGTTTCGGATGCTTTTGACGAGTTTATGTAGAAAACTAATCACACTGTTTTGTGAATTGCTGATCTCACCACCACATACTCTCCGACGAGTGCAATTCAACAGATTTGATTCTACGTGTTGGAACATGGCCTCGGAATCCACACTTTTAGACCTACCTCATCTTCGAGATTCTCACAACTCGAGCAAAATTTCACAAACCATCTAGTTACTGTTCAGTGATCAACAGTGCTTTCACTTTTTGCAAAATAAATGTTTTTTTGTCGCTTCCGCGGAAATATGACCAAGTTCTAACTTGTAAAGCATAGATTCCCGATTTACACTACGTTGCACGTTCATCTGTGCGGCTTTCAAATCACCCAAAGATTAAAGTAATGTATAACGTGTCAGTGCACCAACTACTACAATAGTACCAACCACAGCGAGAACTATTTCGGTCACGTGATATGCGTACCACAATCTAACGGGTACTAAAATACTGAAAAAGTTTTGACTCGGCTTCTTATTTATTTATTTATTTATTTATTTATCAAGTAAATCATAGATTATATTTGGTAAAATGAATTATGTACTTGTCCAGAATATCCCTCAGATAAAACGGATTTCTATGTTACTCAACCTGCTCCACCGGCTTAGTATGAAACTCAAAGTCGAACTATATTTCGGCATGTTTATTCGTGAGTCGGTCAAAAAGTTCTTAGCTTCAACGAGAAAAATTAAACGAGAAAAATCAGAGTTAATTTTTCTTGATTTATAAGAAGTAGTTGCGTGTTGCCAAAACAGATATGTTCAGCTAGTAACGTTCATCGAACATTGAAAATATAATTAATTTTTTAAAAAAACTATTATAAAGATTAAAGAATGTTGTAACTCAGTTGATAAAACCTTAACTTTAAAGAAAGTTTATTTTTAAGTACAGTAAGGTTATACGAAAATTAAACATCCATTGTCATATTTTAAAAAATTCGAATTGTCATACTCATATTAGCAATCCAGATAAGAACGGGGAAGTTTGGGAATTTGCACAAGTGGTAGAACTCTCGCTTTATACGTGAAAGATAAGAACAAATGTCAGTTATTTGCTTCTTTTTTTTTTTTTTTTTACTGGATATTTAACTTTAAATACCACATCTTCAACTCGCTATCACGGTGTTGTACCCATTTTTTGTTAGGACTCCCAGATCCACTCTGAACTGAAATTGTAGTGCCTGCTAAGGCCCCATCAATGGGTCGAATAGATTCATTTAAAATTATTTGCATTCGTCCACAAAAATTCAAAAAAAACACTTTAAAGACTAATATGAAGATACAACGAGCACGATTCTCTTATATCAAGGCATAAAATAGCCCAAGACGGTTTGGCATTCCGTTAGAATCAACAACCAATTAATCAACTTAATACATTTACACTTGCTACTTTTCCTTTCTCCCCTGGAGGGTTAATTTTAGAAGTTCATTTCCAGGTAAATCTTTTCGTATTACCGCAGATATTTCCACGGCTGAATTGAGGATTATTCCGGCCAAATATCAGAAAATAAATCCTAAAAATTATTTTTCAGTATTTGTATTAATGGAAAATTCAAAAGACAGTTAAAAAATTTAGAGTTTTTTTTTTTTTACATTCGATAACATTATTGCATTTTTTAACTCCATAGGTTTAAAGAAGAGAAAACTTCTTTGATATTTGATTTTTTATTCAAAAGTAGATTACCAAGCGTTTTATTTTCCAACTTAAAACTTTCTTTACAATAACTTTCAATTTAAATGTTGACACGTACAATACTGGTACAAGGGAAATAATTCAGTAATTTGTAAATTCTGAGTTATTTCCCTTGAGTTCTTAATGACTACTCATTGAAATTTACACGCGAGATAAACATTAGTATTTGATTTTCTCTTCTTTTCTTCTTTTTTTCTACTTTTTATTTATTTATTTTTTTTTAATGACAATTTCATTTTATTAATGCAGCAAATATGAAAAAAAAAAATATTTTGATTGAATTGTTCACACACTTTCTTCAAAGAACCTTTTTTCCTCTTTTACATATAACTTTAACATAATTGTAAAACACTTTTAATTGAGAAAACAGATACAAAATAGAAGAAATTATGTTTTAATTTTTATTAATTTTTCAAAAAGATTTATTTATTTAATGGTATATTTGCCTGGTGAACGCTTTAAAGAACTTCTTCTCTGCATTCGTAATATCATTAAGAAAAAAACATTTTTGTAATGAAAGTTTTTAGAAAAAATCGGAGCAACAATTTATCTGGTACATTTTGATATCTGTTTACAAATGCAGACATGAATTCTTATGTGAATAATATTCTAAATTTTCTTTGTAAAGGACCAAGAAAGTTCTTATATATTTCAAGAAATTCGTGTATCTCTTTCGCTACATCCCACGAAACAACAACTGTACGGCTTCCTATCTCGTATCTCTAAACGCATCCAAATTAGACGAAAAAGGCATGCGGAACACTGCTGGAGAAGCAAGGATGAATCCATATGTGACGTTCTCCTATAGACCTCTTCAGATGGACGTGCCTGTGTTGGCTGACCAACAAGAACTTACCTACGACAGCTCTGTCCGGACAAAGTTTATAGTTTAAAAAACCTGCCGGGAGCGATAAATGATAGGGACGAATGTCTAGAGAGAGTCAGGGAAATGTACTTATACTAAACTGAATTGTTTGAAATAGAACTGTTTTTTGTATAAAAATGGATTTGGCATAAAATAACCTACAAAGTTGATATGCCATAAAGCACAAACAAACAAACAAACAATCAAAACTTTTATTCTATAATGTTATTGTTCTATTATTAACCATTATTGCTTATTTGGTATTGTGTCTCATATATAAATTAAACTTGATAAGATATGCATATGATTAGAATATATAGTACTCGCTACTCTCCTTATTTTTCTGTTGACTTGAAATCAAAACTCAACAAATTTTACTAGAGATAAGGGCAACAACACTCAAACAACAATTTACGTAGTAAAATCTTCCTGATACACTGATATCTAATCAGGAAGAGTTTCTTGTGTATGTTAGAGAGTGGAAACCAGCTTTCAGAAAATCCAGAAAAGAAAACAGTCTCTTTATTCTGAGTGCATATTGATGACACAAGACTTACGCATTCCTTAATAAAAGTACCAACACCCTTTACAATTAAACATTTTCACGTAGAATGCAGAACCATTCTTTCAACGTCAGCAATATGAAGGACCTATTTGAAAATATTTACAAGGGTGACACTTTGAAAGAAACAAAATTATACCAATAATTTAAATATAAATATGATCATTACCGTACAAACTGATAATCAAAAAACTATAACAGAGGATTTTGACATATGCATAAAAAGAAATATTTTTAAAAAATGAATGAACTCTTAAACAACTACACATAACCGTGCAGCGTACGCGATTCCATGACCTCTCGGCATAAAATTACCCCAAGCTGGTTGACATGCCGTTAAAATCAAATAATCAATCAATCGTTTTCATGCATCCACTGGTTTGTTCGGCGGATAATGGGAAATTAATCACTGATGTTCGGTGCATCAACACGGAAGTTATAATTTCTGTGACCTGCTTTTTCTCACTACCAACACCCTGACCCTGATCTAATTCCATCGGCCCTTCCCCCAATATTCATTAATGAGTTGGTTTGAGAGCTAGAGAGAAGTTAATGTATAGAGCTGTGGTGGTTGTAAATAGAATCGTTGAGTAGTTTTGTGCGCATAATTTCGTTGCTGCTCTGAGGGCGGAAGAGGTGCAGAAAGAGATGATGATTCGAACGACCCACTTACGAAAAAAAAAAAAAAACGACAGCGTCCTTAATTATGTTTTTGCTTCTTATGAAGAATTCTTCTGACACGTCCAAGTTTCGAGTTGCACGGCTAATTTTCACCAGGTTTTAATATAATTACACCTGTTTAAAAAAAAAAAACTCTTTCTAAACTAGCAATGTACACAGGTATACACACATACACAAGCACAATCTGAGTCCAAATTTTGACATTGGCCTGTAGTATGATTCTCAATAAAATGGTTTCAAGTACGGTAAATAATTAAATATTTCAATTCCACCCATGGATGGGACCCTAATCCAGGTTTATAGTTGACCAGGGAGTAATGGCAAGGAAGGAGTACTCCACATTCCCAAAAACTCCAGGACTGGAGCATTACCGTCAGGTAGAGTTTAGTGTCATATCCCGAATACACGTTATGGGTTCTGGGGGGTTTCTCATCCCACTTTACAGAGATGCAGTCGGTGAATGGGGAATATGGAGTTACCCCTTCATTACTATGGCTTTTAAGTCTATTTGGAACCGGCGTGATAGTATCTCTTAGGGTCCTATCCATAAGTTAGATTGATCTATTTTAAAATTATTTGTATTAGATCGGAATACCTTAAATCATATAAAGATGCAAATGAATGGGGCACCTCGGATAGTGTAATGGTTAACAAGCTAGACAAGCAAACGTTCACGAGTGAGTTCGAGTCTCATTCGGCGCCCCATTTATATGGTATTGTGTCACATCTGAGCTAATGAATGATTATCATTATTATCAAAATGAAATAGTAACTTGGAACTCTACATATTTACCAACCCCTCCGTAGGATATGACACAAGGTCAATTTTCTTAAGCGGAGTTTAACAGGTTTGAATTCAGAGTTTTCCTTCACCTAGACTAGTTGTCTCATCAAAGCTGAAGAACCTAGTCTGCCCTACTATTTACCCATAGCTGGAAAGAGAATAATTGGATTCATACCTTTCCCAAGGGTATTAGTGCTATGAGAAATGCAATCATTCTCGTCCAGGATTTGAACTCGTGTCGCCGTGTCCATTTTCTACGACGATAACTATTACACCATTGGCACCTCCTTACTTGGAACTATAGAAATAGTTACTTGAAACAATATTAATATACAAATGTTGTACTTTACTATGCTACATTGATACTGTGTGCAATTTTTTGTAGTAATATTGACTAGTACTTCTAGTAATAATTCTTTATAAAATAATGACTAAGGCATCAAATAACTTTACAAGGTTTGTAATACCGTAAAACCAACCAATTCGCACAAATGCACACAGACGCATATACACACCGACGGAAGTCTCCATGGTGTAATAGCAAAAACTGCAGAACTCCAGTTACGTAATTATGTTCATTTTCAAGCCAATATATTTGGGAAAGGTAAGAAATCTTTAATCTCCTCCAGATATGGATTTAAAAACACCACCACTACTGTTCTTTTATGAGGATCGTTTTGGGAGTAAACAAGCCATGGAGATTGATATTCCATTAAACAAAAAACTAACACACAGGCCTGTAAGCAATTCGACCCAGTTCATTTATTCAGTGATCATTGAATTAAAGAATTTGTTTTATTTGCCCTAGTGCAAAAATATAGTTGGAAAATATTTTTCAATAGTATATCATCCTTTGTAGGATATTTAATGCCAAAGCTATTTTCCTACAAGAACAGTAGGGGTACAATTTAACCTATAGTTGGGAGGATAAGGGAGTTTATACTTTTCCTAAGGGTATTAGTTCGAAAGCGAACGTAATAGCGCGACTTGAGTACGAACTCGCTTACTACGATTCCGCAGTCCATCGCGTTAACCATTACACCACGAGGACACACGCTTTTCTACTGTACATTAGATGTATCCTTTATCTATTATCATGTATTCCTATACTCTTACTACAAAGGTTCAGCTGATCCATTGAATAACCTTTTCAGATATACGGGAGTTCTTTCAATCAATAAGATGAATTTTGCGTAAGGAGTTGGTTATAGGAAGTATTATTAGCAGTCGCAACATTTTTGAGAATATCAATAGTGATGGGTCCTTACATGTTCCAGATGACAGTCGGTATGACCATCTTTACTGACTGCTGCGCACGGAACCTTTTCTTATCGGAAAGTAATGGTGTCTTTCGACTCAGGCTCGTAGTGGCAAACCGATGAGTGGCCCATTTGTAAACATTTTTTTACTAAAACAAGCTTCTCCGTAAACCCCACACGTTATTTTGTAAATTTCACATAATTTGCACTTTTCGGTTTCCAAACATTTCATGACAGACCTCTGTTCAAACCTAGAGCCCTTTATATGATTTGCCAGTAATTTGAATAACTTCAAAAGAAATATTTAGTATTAAGCTGGATTAAAATAATTTTTAGTCCTAATTTTTCTTGTTAATCCCAAATAATGCAGAGTTCTCATTTATGGAAAAAAACATTCTGGAAAAATATCAGTTAAGCTATTTAAAAAAAAAAATTCCCCTTATTCCCCTTATTCAATGAATGACAACCCAAGTACAATCTCTCTTTTTAACTATGTGACTATTTATTAATTTTTCCTCATTTGGTTCTGTAAAATTTATCCCTCTCTTTTATACGAATTGTATACCCGAGAAAGATTAGAGAATAGATCGGTCGAAACGTCTTCGTAACAATATACGTAGGAAGAATTTACTTAACCGAACAACTTATACTTTTACTTAACCGAACAATATGTTTAACTAGTTTAACTAATTTAGCTAGTATAATTTTTTTTTTCCAAATGAGAACACGTTAAGAACGTTAAAGGTACAGAAAATGGTGAGCTGTGTTTTAATTTCGGCGTGCACATTTCCATTCACTTCTCACTAATGCCCTTGGAAAAAAGCAGGAAAACGCTTCTAACTCCTAGTTATAAGTAAAGGCAATTCAGCTGTGGCGTTCCATATTTGTGTCAAACAAAAACTATTCCTTGTTCTTGTAGGCGAGGTTTATAATACACTGACTGTATCTCCCACAGAGGGATAACACTTCCCTGCCTTGGGTATGACACTAAACTGCATCTGATAGTGAGGTTCTATTTACGGAGATATGCAAAATCTGGAGTCCCCCCCACTACTTTACCAATACTCCTAAGTCTACTCTGACCCGGATAGGTTGCACTTGTTATGATCCAATCAATGGGACAAATAGATGTGTTTACAAATTAATAGCATTAAGATAGGACTGCGCACAAAAAGTTCTTCAGAAACTATACAAAAAATATAAATATGAACTCTACGTTCTTTTCGGCATAATATGACCCCGAAAAGGATGGCATGCCGTTAAATATAAATCAATCAGTATTGTCCTTATGTCGATTGCTCCATTCAAAATGTTTCAACTGCTGAACACTCTAGATTTCTTCAGGTGTCTTTTGTCACTGTGGACAAACAGCAGGAAATTACGAATCAAATTCTTTATTCAATCTACCGGGGTAGATTATTTTCATTCCCTAATTGTATAATCCATTCTTTTGGGATATCACGCATCAGTTAATTTGCCATTGAATCATTTGCTCTAGTAATGTCATTTTTTTTTCCGGCTGAATCACGGCTCAATATTGAACACGAAACTTCCAAATAGAGTCTGATTCAAATCCCTTAAGCAACTTTTTTACTCTGAAGAACCCTGTCCCATAAAATAATCGGTAGACCATTAAGAACCTTAAACCTAATGACATTCTGGCTGCTCAGTCTTGAATGATTTTTGCCTTGCTTGTAGCACAGTAATTTGGTCTTGTTATAAAGCCTTAGGCGTAATGCCATCTACTTCCTAATTAATGGCCCCCCATATCGTGTTCATCTTTAAGCTTTGGTGATTTAGAAGGTCACAAGAGCGAAGAATATTCACTGATTTCTTTAGTCTTTTAATCTTCCAGTGTTGACCTATGTCGATAATTTCAACATTACCTCACTGAAGTGGATGACCTCCTTTTTCTAGATCCCCATTTTGCGATCGCTACTCTATAATATAATATAATATAATATAATATCAATTGATTCAATTGATATAGTTAAACCGAATCATATTTATTGATTTTCTTGTTTGTCAATTAAACACACACACACACACACACACACACATCTATTGCGTTCACTTTCGGGCAAATACCCTTGGAAAAGGTATGGACCCCTTATCCTTCCAGCTATGGGTTAAATAGTACAACTACTGTTCTTCAAGGAGAATAGCTTTGGCATTAAATAACCTACAAAGGTTGATATGCCATTGAACAGTGAAACCAAACCAAAACCGCACACACACACACACACACACATATATATATATATATATATATATAATAAAAAATTTAAAAGAATAAGTGGTTAGGCTGAAAATGTTCATTGACAGAAAAGTTTATATAAGATGACTTTATATCTACTGCTGACATTTTTGACCAATGAGACCCAAGCACTGAAACACAGACAGAAGAAGTGAGAGGACCACAAGCGGGGACCTATGCTAAAAACTAAACTTTATCTGGATACATTTCATGAGAGTATCTTTGTCAGTCTTTGAACTTTTCTGTCAACCCTCGTACTTTTTGTTTATAAATTGTTTCTTGATATATCAACTTTATATATCTGCTTGCTTTTCTGTCAACTCTAATTAAATTCAATGACTAAGCAACCTTAGTATGATCAAATCTAATAAGTTAATTCAAACAAAATTTGATGAATTAGATTAATAATAATGAATGATAAGTTAAATAAATCTAAATTTAATAAATGAAATTAATAGTAATTAATAACAAGTTAAATTAATTTAAATTCAATGAATCAAATTTATAAAAATTAATAAGTTAAATTACAAAACAACCTCAGTATAAGAAAATGTAATAAATTATCTAAATTTAATAATTTACCAAATAATAATCAATCATCATCATCATCATGTCGTGCCACAGGCACGGATATCCCGGACCTTCTCTTGCCACTTCTCCCAATCGATCATCGCCTCTGGTAGGTCTTCAGGGCTACATCCCGTACCCTCACATAGCTGCTAAATGTATGTTCGAGCTATTCGTCCTGCTTTTGCCCGGCCATATGTGGGGATCCATAGGAGTACATCCCTTATGAGCTCGTCCCTGCTTCTCCAGCAGTGTCCTGCATATCTGGTTCGTCTAATCTGGATAGTTTTCGTGATGGGAGGCAGGTGGCCGTATAGTTGATGGGGTGTTGCCGTCAGGACTTCTTCAATATTGTTCGCAGCATTCTTGTGGGAACTACTGCTACTTATCTCTAAGAGTGGCTTCTATGGATGAGAATAAAAACAGCCATCGAAAGATAACCATGACCCACACTCAAACCACATACATAAACCGCATCGCTCTTCGTGCGGGTAAAAAAGGGGCGCGTTCTGCTGTGGTTGGAGCCCTGGCCTCAGTGTTCGAAAAATCAGCTACAGAGCTCAAACAACAAAAACTACTAATAATCAATAATAAGATAAACTAATTCTAATTTAATGAATTATATTGATAACAATGAATATTAAGTTAAATTAATCTAAATTTACTAAATTATATTGATGATAGTAATTAAGTTAAATTAAATTAAATTCGATGAACTAAATTAGTAATAATCCATAATAAGTCATATTAATCTAAATTTTATCAACTAAAACAAGAATAATCAGTAATAACTTATATTTATCCAAATTTGATAAAATAAATTACTAAGGAACCTTAGAATGATCAAATCTGAGTTTTTTTTTTCGAGTATCTTTGAAGAGAAAGCTATGTTAAAGACGAAATACTATTAACCCGAAACCGTTTCAGGACCCAAAAGAAGAATCAACAATCAGGATATTTCTCAATGTCGACGAGTCACTCTCTTTTCCTTAAAGCTATTTAAAACCTTTACGGAATTATTTCATCAAAGCAAAAAAAAAGAAAAAAAAAAAAGAAAAAAAGAAAGAAGCTTCCTTTGGAAAAAAAAGTGTATGAACCAGAATTGATCAAGTTAGTACAGTCATCTCACGGGCACACTTGTTTCGTTCGTAATATCAAATGATTTAATGAACGCAATTCTGAAAAAGCTTTCATGTAAAGAAGTTAACTCTTTGCACTTGGGATTGTACATATATATACATATATATATATATATATATATATATATATTCTCTTTCTCTTGAATAATATTCTATTTCTTTTGATAGCGTTCTGTTTTAAATTCCTTTGATGTCATTAGCATCTCCGTTTAATCCAACTATGAGTTTATGTAATTTTTGCAATGTTATAAAAAAAATTTAATAACTTTAAAAAATATCTTTACACTTGCGGACAAACCCTGATGATGGCCTATGAAAGATTCGAAAGCTTTCGGGATAATTTCGGTCAATTCATCTACCAACTCCAACCTAAAACCAGAACACTTGTCAGGAAACTTAAAAAGATCCTAATAGAATCATATTAACAAAATGTCTCTTTAATAGTTAATTAAAAATGCTTAAATGAAGGACTGCTGCCAAATTTGATTAGCTGTTCCACTGATGCTACTTTGGATAATGCTGCATGGATCTTTTTTGCGATTTTCTTTTATTTTTTTACTCCTGTTAGGTTCCTGGCCATAAGCTGGTGACTGATCAACACTAGCTGGGTCACCCTAGTGAAGGTGAATGGTGTTGAAAGACCTGAAATAATCTTAGGAAGAACGTCACTGACGATATGGTCAGGGGTACCTGAAGGCGTGTTCCTTGATATATATATATATATATATATATATATATATATATATATATATATGTATGTATATATATATATATATATATATATATATATATATATATATGTGTGTGTGTGTGTGTGTGTGCATATGCTTTGTTCGCACACTGTTAAATAGTTTCAGCTATTGCTATTCATTGTTTTCAAACTGTTCAAAAGTTTCAATTATTGCTCTTCAAAACTATACACACACACACACACACACACACACATATATATATATATATATATATATATATATATATATATATATATATATATATATCCATTAAGTATAAAAATAAATAGGTGAAATTTCATGTCTTAATATGTAGATCTTCATGTGACCTCGTTTCAACACAAACACACACACACACACACACATATATATATATATATATATATATATATATATATATATATATATTGAATTAAATCATTTATTTATTTCCTGGGGGAGCATTATTAAAAAAAAACAATTCACATCAAGACCTTTGTCCCATTTAAATTAATATTGTTTTAACTGATTTTTTCTGACTCCAGTATCTCTCTCTCTCTCTCTCTCTATATATATATATATATATATATATATATATATATATATATATTAAAACGATTTTGGAGGCGTTACATAGTGTTTTATAATGTATATTAATAAAAATTGCAGATTGTCTTTTACATGACATTTTTTCTAATGTGAATCACCTGCAAATATTTTTTCTGTAAGGGTAATTTACATATTTACAACGTTTTAGAAAAAAACATCTACCATTATTTCGGTACAAGTATCGTTAGCAAGATTCATTGATGTGAATGTGGCTTACACGCCGACACACATACATACACACAAACAGATATATACGAGGTGCATACGATAAGTTTCCAGACTTTTTTCGTATGGGCACTTTTATTGGTAGTACTCACAGGAAACTCTAGTCCCCTTCGAAGTAATCTCCACCGGCTGCAATGCACTTGTACCGTTCCAACAACTTCTGGAACGCCCCATGGAAGTCCTCTTGTGTGAGCGTGTCAATGACCTTCGTCACAGCCTCTTTCATCTCCTAAATTGTCTCATAACGACAGCCTCTGAGCTTAGGGAATAACCAAAAGTCACGGGGAGCAAAGTCTGGACTATAGGGAGGCTGAGGAACTGTCTTGATGCCCATCTTGGTCAAATAGTCCGTGACAAGGATGTGGAAACAGCACTTCGAAAACTTACTTGGAAACCCACCAAAAATAACGCATGAACCAATCACCAGAATAATTAGCAAACAATTAGACATTAAACTTGGACCGTTCACACAAGGAGAACTCGACTCGGTTCTCAGAAAAATTAAAAATAGGAAAGCTGCAGGACTGGACGAAATTCCCCCGGAAGTATGGAAGACCAGACAATTCGACGACATACTGCTCCGACACTGCAACGCAGTATACAATCAAAATCCGATAGATAGATGGACGAAGGGATGCATACTCCCCTTCCCTAAAAAGGGGGACCTCGGATTAGCCAAAAACTACCGAGGCATAACACTTACATCCATAGCTGCCAAAATCTACAATGCCCTACTACGAAACCGCATAGAACCCAAAATCGACAACATACTTAGAAAAAACCAAAATGGCTTCCGAAGAAATAGATCTACGACCTCACAGATACTAACCATCCGCAGAATCCTTGAGGGTGTACGGGCAAAGAACCTACAAGCGACATTAATATTTGTCGACTTTACCAAGGCTTTCGACTCCATTCACAGAGGAAAGATGGAACAAATCCTACTAGCGTACGGCATACCTAAAGAAACCGTAGCGGCAATAACGATTCTCTATAGAAACACTAAAGTAAAAGTACGATCACCAGATGGAGACACAGAATACTTCGACATTGTAGCAGGAGTACTACAAGGGGACACGCTGGCTCCGTATCTCTTTATCATTTGTCTAGACTACGTACTTAGAACATCGATTGACAAAATCAAAGAGAATGGCTTCGAACTGACGAAGAAAAGAAGCAGAAGATATCCCGCAACAACAATTACCGACGCCGACTACGCCGATGACATAGCGATACTGGAAAATACACCTGACCAAGCTGAAACACTTCTGCATAGCCTGGAACGAGCAGCAGCAAGCATAGGCCTCCATGTTAATGCACACAAAACGGAATATATGTGCTATAACCAAACGGGGGACATCTCCACTCTAGAAGGAACCCCTCTTAAACTAGTAGACAAATTCACGTACCTAGGAAGCAGCGTCGAATCAACCGAAAAGGACATCGAAACGAGGTTAACGAAAGCATGGACAGCTATCAATAGGCTATCGACTATATGGAAATCAGACCTAACCGATAAAAGGAAACGCAGTTTCTTCCAGGCAGCGGTCACATCGATACTGCTATATGGATGCACTACATGGACGCTAACAAAACGGCTGGAGAAGAAACTAGATGGCAATTACACAAGAATGCTGCGTGCAATCCTCAACAAGTCCTGGCAGCAACACCCCACAAGACACCAACTGTACGGCCACCTGCCCCCTATCACGAAATCTATTCAAGTTAGGCGAACCAGACATGCAGGACATTGCTGGAGAAGCAGAGATGAACTCATAAGAGATGTACTCTTATGGATCCCCACACACGGCCGCGCAAAAGCAGGACGACCAGCACGAACGTACATTCAGCAGCTATGTGAGGATACAGGTTGTTGTCCAGAAGACCTACCTAGGGCGATGAACGATAGGGAGGAGTGGCGAGAGAGGGTCAGGGATATCCGTGCTGCCAGCACGATATGATGATGATGACATTGTCCTGGTGGAAATGCCACTGAGCCGATTTCAAGAGTACTGGCATCTTCCGACGGAATCTCTTCCTGAACTTCCTTAAAACCTCAACATAGTAACCTTAACCCTAAGCCTAACCGTTTGGCCAATCAACTCTGGTGTATTGAGTTCCTTCCTCCTCTCACACCTTTCATCTTCTCTCACAGACTCCCCGCCTACCTTGAATCTCTTATGCCACTCAAAAACTGATGCTCGATTCATGCAAGATGCTCCAAAAGCAGTCTGAAGCATTCCATACGTTTCTGTGGCATTTTTCCAAGTTTAAAATACAATTTTATTGCATATCGTTCTTCTAAAGTGTCCTCACGTCCAGATTGCATATTTGAAATTCACCAGCTCTGACAATCAGACTTTAGTAGGGTGTATTCCAATAGCTGCTGTAGCTGTTCATTTGAACCTGAAATAATAAAAATTGGTCTGTCATCTCAGGGAATTTATAGCAATAACATAGTGAATTTTCAAGAGTCTACAACAATTTTAAATGCCCATATGAAAAAAGTCTGGAAACTTATCGTATGCACCTCGTATATATATATATATATATATATATATATATATATATATATATACTGACTGACGAATGCATAAAGCATGAAACACACACTACCATGTAATACATATATATATATGTATATATATATATATATGTGTGTGTGTGTGTGTGTGTTATTCATTCTCATACCATAAACATATATATATGTATATTTTATAATCTTATATTTGTTTAATTTCATGTCAACCTTTATATGATACCAAAGCGTTGCTTGTTGAAGAACAACAGTGATCCTATGTAACTCATAGCTGGGGGATAAGTGGGTTCTTAAGTTTCCAAAATTATCACATGGAAAATTAACGTAATAGTGCGATTGCAGTTCGAGTACGCTTACTCCGGAACAGCTGTCCATCATTTTAGGTATCACGCTACGGGAATCACACACACACACACACACACACATATATATATATATATATATATATATATATATATATATATGTACATATATATATATATATATATATCATGTCGCACTGACAGTTTGGATTTCCCTCATTCTCTTTCACTCCATCCATCCCTATCATCTATTGTTCTCGATTTCTCCTCCCAACTTGGCTATTAAACGGACTTATAATCAGACGGAAATTTTGAATTATTCCTTTTCGAATAACACTTTAGATGAAGTTATTGTTATCTTTGATCTAAGATTTAAGACAATGGGAGAGTTCAGTTTTGTTGACTTGTTATAGCCGAATCTTTTTCACACTTACGAAAAAATTTCCGATGCCTTCAACTTAGGATGTATATAAAAAATGTATCGGACTTCAATGGATTTAAGTGTGAAGCTGAAATTTTTTAATGCTGCAAATTTAGCATAGCAAGGAAACGTAAAACATCCAAAAAGTTTCAGAGATAATTCCGGAACTTGAGCTATATCAAACTCTGGTAGATATAACCAATTTTCTACCTCTGATTCAGACCATAACTGCCACACCTGATTCTTGTAAGCAGGGAGCCAGAGAAATAGAACATTAGACTAGGTGGTTGAAAGAATTAGTGAGAGATCGCTTTTTGGGTTTTTTTTTTCACTCAAGTGAGTAAACAATTATATGAGGTATTTTCAAAGTTAAGAGCGATTAAGTTATCAGGTTTTCATTTTTATGGATAAAAACCTTTTGAAGAAGATGAAGTTAGAGTCTGATGCTGATACTTTTAACAACAAAGTGATCGACGAAATTTTAATAATAAATTGTAGATTTTATTATTTTCTCTCGTAATCATATATAGTAATCATCGATGCTTGGGCATAAGTAATGGGGCGGACATCACTCAGCAGAAATGGTATCAAGTTTGATTCGTGGCCTGTTGATCGAAGAGTATTTTCTCTTATAAAAATTACTTCTCATCACAATCCAAAATCGAGGGAGGCACTTATTTTCCAGACATGCAGAGTAAGGGTCACCTTTTTGCACTACACTTTGGCGATTAGCCTGCATAATGGACTGCATGCCCTGGTCCCCAAGTCACCCTTCACCAGTGATTATATATATATACTATGTTTGTATAATCAGTGACGTGATTATTTAAATATGGATCATTATTTTTGCTGGGGTATTCGTTCGAGAAAATGGTGCCAGATTTGTTGGTGAAATAAAGAAACCAGGAGCATAGGTCAAATGGAATCCTTTTAAATAAGAAAGAAAGAAAGAAAGAAAGAAAGAAAGAAAGAAAGAAAGTGATAAGATCATAACTTGGAAGAGAAACTGAACGGGAGAGAAATAAGACGAAGCGGTGCAAAGAAGAAGAGAGACTTTATATATATATATATATATATATATATATATATATATATATATATATATATATATATAAGAAAAGAAGTAAAATGTGAAAGAGCAAGAGGAAGAGTGAGATCTCAGATAGTATGGTCTACCTAACACACACACACACATATATATGTATATATGTAAATATATATATATATATATATATATATGTATGTACGTATGTATGTATGTATAAAATAGACCAATCAAGTGTAGCAGTAGAATACACCAACTACATCTTGGCAGAGAGGTAAGACCCCTTCCCACAATGTGTGTCCTGGATATGACACTAAACCGCGTCCGATGGTGATATTGCAATCCTAGACCTCAGAAGGATGTGGAGTACTTCTTTATTGCTTTACTACCAAGTCCACTCTTACCAGGAATGGAAGTACCTGTAAAGGTCACACCTATGGGTCAAATAGAAATATCCAGTCATTTACTATACCTGAAATCATTTGACTGTGTGCAAACAAATGAGACCTGGCGCGTTTGAAATTTTTTTCCAACAAAGTATCTATCTATCTATCTATGCACATATTTTGGCATCAAATAACCATAAAGATATTATATGCTATAAAACACAACCAACCAACCAACCAACCAACCAACCAAATATAAAACAGCTTGAAGTGTCACTCCAGTGGATAGGTAACTTAAAACTTGGAGTCTTAAGTTTTTATCCTGTTTTTTTTATTTATTTGTTTGTTTGTTTGTTTTGTGAAGTGGGTATTTTTGCCTTGCATTGATGTGCATAGAAAACAGTATATATTTATTAGATTAAACATACTTTTAGCGTTAAATTTTTATCACAATTGAATATATATATATATGCATGTGTGTGTGTGTGTGTGTGTGTGTGTGTGTGTGTGTGTGTGTCGTACTGACAGGATTTACATTTCTCATCTGGCAGAGCCTATTTCCTCCATTCCAAGAGCCGGCTTTATGTAGTGTTCGTCAGTGTCCATTTTCTAAGATGCCACACCCCATGAGGAGCAAGTCCCTCAGTTTTATCTTGAAACAGTCGAGATAGGCATGCATGAACAGACAATTCCAAAGCTTTGTCTTGTAACAGTCTCCAAACATGTTTAGGCATAGAAATGTTTTGCAAAGTTCACCTTTCTTCAAAGAGAATTTTCAGCTATTGCTATTCTAAGTGGAAAGAGGATTACATTTTGCACAAGTAGTTCGGTTCGTAGTGTTTCATCTATTTCTATCATCTTCTCTTTTTACTGCAATGAGCAATTCCCTTCCCACTCGGTCCACCTCCATTTCCCAACCCCGAACACGCTCTTATCCTTTACCATTTATGCTTGTATCTTGCCCCTGTACACGCGACACTTTTCCTCTTGCGTCTTTTACGAGGCCTACTTCTCGTTTTTCTTCTATTCCTGTCTCTTACCTCTGAGCCTGCGTTTCTCCTACCTCTTTCCCATCAACCAAGAAACCCGGTCTTTTCCTCTCCTATCACCCACTGTTTATTCCAGTCCTTCAGCTCAGCACCACTGAATGCCTGTCTCTCATATCCCCTGCAAGTTTTCGTCTCCACTTCCGTCAATTCCTTTCTCTTAACCCCTCACCAATGACATTTCAATCTATTTCTCCTCCGCTCTTTCCTCTTGGTGTATTATTCTTGCTTGCAAACCCCTGTGTCTGTCAGAGACACGCCTCGTTCTCCATTACCCCAACATGCTGTATTCTTCCTACCATGATTTTAACAGTGGTGGCCTTCATTTTTTTTTACCCCTTTTTTTAAAACTAGCATTGCCAATGATTTTTCTTTTCTCCTATCAACCAGCATCGAGTCCCTTCTGTCGATTATTCAAAGAGGGAGACAGTTGCTAACAGATACCAATGTCACTATCCTCCAGCGATGTATTTCTTCCGAAATTAAAGAAAAATAAATAAAACAAATAAATTTGGGGAAGAGGGAAGAAATGCAGAATTCGGCGAAGAGGGGGAAAATACAGAAACAGAGACGCAGACCTTACCCTTCGAATTTAATGCCATGAGTGGTTAGGAATGATGGAAATAGACGGTATGTGTGCATATATGTATGAGCATAAGCCTGTACGTTCACCAATCTTTATTCCACTGCAAAGGGTAGAGGTAAGGAGGCTTTGGAAAGGGCCCTAAATTTGGGATTGAGCTCGAGTATTTAAAAAAGCGTTCGTGTGTGCTTGAGTATGTGAATGGGGCATAATGAGTTCTGCTTAAATTTATGTAAAAATGGTGATATGGAGGCTGCAAAAAGATGGAAAGAGTGAAACGAAGAAGAAAGTGTGTTGGCCTTATAGGAGGAAATAGAATGGAAATATTTAGATTGGGTTGGAATATTGTTTAAAGAAGGATGAAGAAAGGAAGCTACAATTTCATTTAAAAGAAAGCATTGACAATAGAATAGATTTTTATAAAGGAAAGGAAAATATGGAATTTCGTTTGACGGAACGAAAGAAAGGAAGAAATCTTGGGTGATAGAAAGAAGGGAAGTTTTGGGGGGAGAGGGTTAAGGAAAAATATTATAAGATATCAAAATTTACTCTAAAGTAAAGAAATGTAACTTCAAGAAAAAGGAAGGAATCTTATTTACGAAGAAATTTTAACTTAAAAAGAAAGGTAGGAAAATACCTTGATTGAGAAAATAAAAGAAAGAATCATACGAGAAAGAAAAGATATCTCGTCGATAAACAGAAAAAATAAGGTGTCTTCAGAAAAATAAAAAGGGAAATTCTTATTTGAAAGAAAGAAAATATTTCTTAAAAGAAGGAAAGGATTTGATGTGACAAAAAGCAGAAATCTGGTTTCAGAAAAAAAAAAAAGAAAGAAAGAAAGACGTTTTATACAAAAGAAGAGTTTTTAAAGAAAATGGGATGGATGAACCGGGTTTGAAAGAAATTACGAACGGAATCATGCATGAAAGGAAAGGAAAAGTGCAAGAGAATTCGGAAACGAATATTAAAAGAGATGGGTTGAGTAGAATTATTAAGAAAGTTAAAAGTAATGCCGGAAAAAGAAAAAAAAATCCTGATTTGAAGAAGCGTAAAAAAAAAGATTATAAATATGGAATAAATATAATAAAGTCTGTATATTAGATAGAAAGATGGGAGAATTGAAAAATGAGCAAAAAGTAATGATCTTAATTTGAATAGAAAAAAGATCAGAAAGAAAAAATTACGAAGACAAGATAAAAAGAAAAAATAAAGAACAGGAACAAATGTGAAAGGTAAAGAGTCAAAGAAAAAACAGAAAGAATCGACTATCTCTGCAACAATTTAAAAACAAAAACACAAACCGAATAAAAATCTAGGTGTAGTCGAAAGAGAGTAGGAACAACAAACTTGACAAAAAATTCAAAATAAAAAGAAAGGAATAAATAAATAAATGAATAAAATAAAAAAACGAAACGAGAATTTAGACGAGAACCAAAACGAGAACTCTTTTCCCGATGGAAAGAAAAAAAAATGAAAAAATGTTGAATATGGAGGACTCACTCCTAGAAAATGTGTACGGACTGGGTTTTTGGGCTTAAGGAGGGAAAAGAAGTATTTTTCTTTATATATATATATATATATATATATATATATATATATATAATTTTTTTTCTTGCTATTTTTCTCGTTGTCAGAGATCAAGATATTTGTCTGAGAAGTACGAAGTGGAGAAATGAACAGAAAAAAATACAGAAAAATACAGTGAAAATATCTTTATTACTTTACGTTTTTTAATACAGCTTTTGGTTTTTATTTAGATTTTATTCGATGCTTTTTCCCCTTCCACAAATCATGATGATAAGAAGAAAGTTATAATATTTTTATTGTATATATGTGCATATTTATCTATTAACTGGAAGTATATATATATATATATATATATATATATATATATATGGTTTGGATCTGCACTTCTGTTTAGCTATTTGTTCGAGACGGTGGCATAAGTCACGTTGGCAAGGTAAAACGTCAGGAGCATAGGTCGAATGGAATCCTTTCAAATCACTCGACTGATCAAAAGAAAGAAAGACAGAAAGAAAAAAGAAATATAATAGATTGAAAGAAAAATTAAAAGAGGGAGAAAGAACACAATGAGATGCAAAGAAGGGAAGAGACTTTAGAGATACATTATCGTGAGAAAGGGGAAAAAAAGATGTAAGATAACCAGAAAGAAAGTAACACCGAAGGACACCTTTGATTATGTAACCAAGATATTGTCCGTAGAAAATTATGGATCTATTTAAATTTTTTTAAAAATCGGATACATATCTAATTTATATGTTTAATTCGTGAAAAAAAATTGTATATTCAAGACGTTCATGAAGTCCTTCCACATTTTAAAAATATATCAACAATGATGGGCTTCATGTTGATATCTTATACTTCATACGCGCATCAAGTATGATACTTCAAGAGTTAAGATTCTGTTTGTTGCTAAACGATTCTATAATCTAAAGGATTTTATAATGATTCATAAGTTATTAGGTTTGAGAATAACTGCAGTTCATTATGAACATCACACACACACACACACACACACACACAAATATGTATATATACATATATGTATATATGTATTTCTTTTTTTGTTAGTCAAAAGAGAAGACAAAGTAAATATTTTTTAATGAATAGGTCCACAAAGAGATTTAATTCTTAATTACTTACCTTGCTCTTATATTAGTCTCTAGCTTTAAAGGCTCTCTGACGAAAGCAAGAAGCTAGAAACACGTGTAAGAGCAAAATAAATAGTCAAAAAATAAATCTCTTTGTGTGCCTATTCATTCATATATATATATATATATATATATATATATTTATATATATATATGAGTGTGTGTGTGTGTGTGTGTGTGAGAGAGAGAGAGAGAGAGAGAGAGAGTATATACATATATACGTTACTCTGAATTTCATAGAGCTATGAAAGATACAATTCGCGAAAAAGAATGGAGGACACAAATAAATACTGAATATTTCACCGATACAAAATAGTCCATTCTATCAACTATCAATCCTTTATTTGCACACAGTTAAATGGTTACAATCATTGCCATCTAATGTGAATAATTCTATTTACTATTAATCATTTGTTTGCACACAGTTATATGGTTTCACTTATTGCTTGCTAATATTTATAATTCGGGGAGGTGTCCTCGTGGTGTAATGGTTAAAGCGATGGACTGCGGAATTGTAGAAAGCGAGTTCGAACTCTATCAAGTGCTACCATCTTAGGCCCGAGTATACCAGCAAGCGATAGCCAGGAAGGGGTACTCCACATTCCCTAAAGTTCGCGTTATTACATTCACTTTCGGACAAATACCCTTGGGAAAGGTATGAACCCTACTTATCTTCCCAGCTATAAGTTAAATAGTACCACTACTGTTCTTCTAGAAGGAGGGCTTTGGCATTAAATAACCTGCAAAGGTTGATATGCCATTAAACGACGAAACAAAACTTATAATTCTATTCAGTATTAATCATTAGTTTGCACAAATGAAGTGGTTTTAAGCATAATCATCCAATTCAACATTAATATTTCGTTAGCTCACAGTTAAATGGTTCCAATTATTGCTATGTATAGGTAACAATTCAATCAAACAATTCAATTTGTTTACACACAGTTAAATGACCAATAGATCTATTTCTCACAATTCAATTTAGTATAAGTCATTCGTTTGAATACAATCTAAATGTCTTTTTGACCCATAGGTAGGACCCTATCAAGTGCTACCATCTTAGGCCAGAGTATTCCTGCAAGCGATAGCAAGGAAGGGGTACTCCACATTCCCTAAAGTTTCAGCATTGCTGGAGTCTCAGCATCAGATTCTTTTGTGTCATATCCACGACAACTCGTTAGAGTGGTTCTGACCTCTCTGCAGAGTTACAGCCGACTGAACTGGACATGACTGGATTGAAGGCGGAAGACAATAAATACATATAAAAACGCTCGTGGTGTAATGTTTATCGTCGTAGCAAATGGGCCTGGTGTATTCAGTTTAAATACTGGACGAGGCCGTTTGCATTTCATATGTCGCTAAAACACTCGGGAAAGTTATGGATCCAACAATTGCTCTCTCCAGCTATGAATAAGACTGGTATGATTATCAGTCTCGGAAAATGAAAACTCTAATTCAAACTTGTTCAATTCTGAAAAAAAAGAAACTGACCTTGAGACATATACTCTTTGTGCAAAGGGGTTTGAGCAACTATACATCTATTTCCCAACCCCTGCCCTGGAGTTGGATGGACCACAAGGTCAATTTTTAAGAGGAATTTTGCCGGTTTGAATTCAGAGTTTTTCCTTCTCCAAGATCGGTTATTATACCAAGGTTGCGAAGTACAGCCTGCCCTACTGTTTTCTCAAAGCTGGAGGGAGAATTCTTGAATTCATACATTTTCCAAGGATATGATTGTTATGTGAAATGCAAACAGCCTCGTCCAGGACTTCAATTCGGATCACCGTGTCCATTTCTAATGACGATAATCATTTCATTACGAGCAGTATTTATATAAATGTAAAGAACTTTTCCCCAAATCTTATTCATTAACAATGTCAAGATCTATTTAGCAACCAAGAAATTAGACCAAAACCTTGACAGAATCCCAAGTTTAAAACAATGTGCAAAAAAAAAACAAACAAACAAACAAACAAACTTGCAACAAAACTTAACGAGCACCAGAGAGAGAAACACACACACACACACACACACACACACACACACACACACACACACACACATATATATATATATATATATATATATATATATATATATATATATATATATATATATATATTCAATCCAGTAAATCCTGAGTAGGAAAAATTACAATCAGGACCAATAAAACATTCCAAAATAGAACATTGAATTTAAATAATCGGGGTAAAGAGCTCAATGTAAATAAAATCAACGGAGCAAATTATTTTCTCTTCCAAAAAAAACAACAATCGGTCACATTAAGAGATTAAAATTATTTCCATGGAAATAAATTTATTATCTTAAAGTGGCCGATTGTTGTTTTTTTAAGAGAAAATCATATATATATATATATATATATATATATATATATATATATATATATATATATATATATACATATATATATATATATATATATATATATATATATAAGTCAGATATATATAATGGGTATATGTATATATATATATATGTATATATATATACATATATACATATATATACATACATATATATATATACATATACATATATATATATACATACATATATATATGTATATATATATATATATATATATATATATATATATATATATATTACACAACATCAGTGAAATATAATACTCATTTTTGTGAACCACTTTCATATTTCTTGTTCGAATTTGTACAAATTTTTCGTTTACTCATAGCAGTATAGCAATTCGATATATGAAAATAATCTGGTAGTAGTAATTTATGAAGCTGTTTGCTTCGATATGCCACGAGGCCAAATGAATGGGGTACCCAACGAAACTCGAACTCATTTGTGTAGGTTTGTTAGTCGAGCTTGCTAGCCGTTACACCATCCGAGGTGTCCTAAAAAATAATCTAGTAGTATTTCACTGACAAATCAGGTTTTCTTTAACATGCAAAATTTTCGAAATTTGAAGATTTTTCTCTTCACTCGCAAAAAGCCAAAACAGCTGTGTTTTTTTCATCAATGAAAAGTATTTAATAATGAACACGCTCTTGAATGACTATATTATGACTATATATACTATATTATTATACTTTGTTGTCACACCTTTTCCATTGGCTATTTCTTTTATTCCGTCTGATAACGAACAGATTAAATCATGAAAAGTCTCCAGTGACACCGATGCCCAAACTTCAGTAATGACTCGCTTCACTTCTTCAAGATTTGATGGATAGTATTTTCTTTATCTACTCTTGAGGATTCTCCATACATTTTCAAATGGATTTACATCTAGGCTATTTGCAGGTCAATCAAGAACAGGTGTCCTTTTCTCCTTGAATCATTCTTCTTTAGATTTTGCTGTATGACTTGAACAAAGTCATACTGGAAGATGCATTCGTTGTCTCCAAATTTGTTCACACTGTATGAGATAAGGAAATGGTCAGGGACATCCTGAGAGCAGCAATAATCGGTCTTTTCAAGATGCAGATCTTTCCAACATCGATAGCAGAAACGCCACCCCAAGCCATTAAAGAAGGGGGAGAATTTTATGTATTTGGCATCTAATATCACTTTTAAGACCTTCATTCAGACGCAGATGCCCCAATCACCGAGGGAAATACAGAATCTTGCTTCATCCCTGAAGATGACCTGGTTCCATTAACCAACAGACCAATTTTGGTTTGGTTTCTTTGTTTAATGGTATATCAGCCTTCGTAGGTAATTTAATGCCAAAACTATCCTTCTAGAATAACAGTAGTGGTATTATTTAACCTCAAGCTGCGAAGATAAGGGGGTTCATACCTTTCTCAAGTGTATTTGTCCGAAAGTGAATGTAATAGCGTGACTGGAGTTTGAACTCGCTTACTACGATTTCCAACGCTTTAACCATTACACGATGATGACCTCTCCAAATCTGATGATCGATACAGAACGCTTTTGTTTCAGTTTAAATATTAATAGTTGCTTTGAAAATCAGTCTTCTACTGTCTTATCCGAACTGATAGAGTCCCTGGAGTATTGTTGATTGAGTAACAAATACACCAGAATCATTCTAGGTTTTAGAAATTTAATCTTAATAACAAGCCAATAAATTGGAAATAAGGATCCTATTCAGCTGGTATTAATTCTTAGCTGTTCTCTTGATTTTGGAACTGCAATAAGACCGTTTTGAACAATTTCATTTAGTTATCTTCGAGCTGACAGACGGAGAGCATCCGACCTGAGAAGCTATCTCGTTTTGAGTCTTGCCAGATTCCCACAATGCATGAATAATGGCTTTTTTCTGCTTCCAACCTATCCCTAATTCTTGTAGTTTATGATAGTGGGCGAAAATAGTAATTTACTAAGCTTTCTGCTCAGATGTGGCACTTGGCCGAATGAATGGGACACCCTATGAGACTCGAACTCACTCGTGTTCTGTAGCCAGTCTATTTTGCTAACCATGACAAAACCCGTGACACCCTTAGTGGACAATAAAATGCTTAACACCGAAGATTTCACTCTTTTTATACCGACATTTTGACACTGAGAATTCTCATGAAATTACTTCATTTCTAGATCATTAAATGAATTGAAATTATCAGGGAAGAAATGCCAGATTATTTACATATATTGAATCGATAAACTGTTAAGATTAAATTGTCTAATTTTTAAAAAAAATTCAGCGAGACACATGAAGTTTATTTACAAAAGAAAAATCCATTTCATTTCACTGAATTGGAGTAGTATATATATATATATATATATATATATATATATATATATATATATATATATATATATATATTTAGTGTGTGTGTGTGTGTGTGTGTTTGGTTATTTCTTGACTATTTCAAACGGACCATTTGCCTAAGGAGTAGACTATACTCTCCCAGGTTGAATCATACCAAAGATTAAAAAAGTGGTACTTGATGCCTTCTTACTTAACACTCAGTAATATAATTTACGGATCAAAGGTAAAGTGAAGCAATTCAGGGACTTGAGTAGCACCCTCCCCAACATCTCCGTGTAGTAGCTAATGAAAAGGGTACTTTCGTGTCACCCTCGACTAAGGTCGACAACTTCACTTTATTATTGAGATCAGAGTTACAGTGCATTCGATTTTGGTTTATTTAGTTTGGTTTGGTTTGGTTTTATGGCATATCAACTATTCTTGCTTATGTAATGCCAAATCCATTTTTTATACATATGAACTGTTCTATTTCAAATAATTCAGTTTAGCATAAACTCCCAGCTGAATTCTATTTGACTAATAGATAGGACCCTATCAGGTGCTTCAACTCTAGACCAGAGTGGACTTGGGAGCGATGGCAATGAAGGGGTACTCCGCCTTTCCTAAACTCTGACATTACTGGAGCCTCACAATCAAATTGTTTAGTATCATTTCCAAGACGCTCATAGGGGAAGTCTTAGCCCTGTACAGAGATGTAGTTAGTATATTCTACAGCCCTAGGTGATTGGGCCACGGTGCAGTCGAGTTTGATTATGAATAGTATCAAAGAATATTTGCAGTTTTATGATTTGCTTCGAGAAATAATAAAAACCTGTTATATTTGGTTTAGAGAAAATGTATCTTTTATTTTTAAAAAATTAGGGCAATAATTATTCATGGGCAAGACGCCTCCTCACACATACACACACAAACACACAGTTTGTCTATATATCTTTCACTTCTCCCCTATTTCTTTTTCTCTTTCTTTCTCTCTCAATATATTGCTGGCTGTCGTGGTGTAATGGTTATTCGACACGAGTGGAGTTCAAATCCTGGACGAGGTTAACTGCATTGCACACGGCAATAGTACTCTTGGGAAAATAATACATCCATTTATTCTTTCCCAAACTATGAGTAAACCAGATTCGTATTTTTAACCTTGGTATGCCAACTAACTTAAGAGAAAGAAACCTCTGAATTCAAGCCTGTTAAACTCTGATTAAAAATTGACCTTGTGTCACCTCTTACTCTTGAGGAGATGTTGATAAATGCCCACCCACACACACACATAATGAAGAATAAACAATGTAAACAAGATGATAGAAGAGGATTTAAATCTGGTTCAACGTGAAATTTTCATGATAGAGAAAACATTTTATGGAGATCATGGACAAAGAAACAGACAAACACAAAATCTTTATATATATATATATATATATATATATATATATATATATATATATATATATGTATATATATACGCCTCCGCGTGAGCAGAATGCGACACAAGATCATTTTAAAGCAAACTTTAACTGCTTTGAATTCCGATTTTTCCTTCTCCTAGACCTGTTGTCATATCAAGTGGCACTGAAGAGTGGGAATAAAAGAAAGAGGGCTGAAAACGAGAACATAGGGAAGATAATACGAATAGGGATCGTTGGACAAGAGTATATATAGATGAAACTGAAGAGGCGTAGATGAATAGAAGCCACAATGGTAAAAATGCGTGTCCCTTGAAGTGGGAAAGAGATATTGGCAGTTATTGATGGAATAATTGATTTTTACGGCATGTTAAATCGTCTAGGGTTATTCTATGTCTAAAGTTTAGAGAATCACGTTTATTTCAAGCTAACATTTCCTTTTTTTAATGAAATTGCTTCTTGAAAGATTGGTGGGAGTACGAATATCCATAATTTTTATGCACATATGTTAGACTCCTAAATGGAAACTTACCAGGCACTACTACTCAGGGTCTAAGTGGACATGAGAGTAATGGCAATGGAAAGGTTCTTCCCACTTCCCAGACCTTCCATAAATGAAGACTCACCATCATGTGCTCTTTAGTGTACCACCCAGAACACACCTATTTTTCGTGAGGGACTTGCGTTTCTGCAACAGATAAATCAGCATATTTCAAGCCTCGCTGACAGGGAGATTAGGCGCCGAAGAAGGGAAAGAAAATGAGATGATATAAAAAAAAAAGGTGGAGATATAAAGAAAGAGAAAACGAGAACCCTGAAGTGCATGAAACGTAAAACTGTTTTATTTATTTAAGAAATTTGTTGGTGTTATTATTTTTCTTCCTCGTCAGACAATAACTAAAATGTTTGTTTGTTTGTTTAACAACCCACCCAAAAAAAGACCACCTGTCGTTACCACACGATACTTTGCCCTTAATCTGTTTTGGGTTTGTACAGCTGGCTGCTGATAAAATCCTCAAGTCGTGTTCTCTGACTTTCTCTCGCTCCATCCGTCCCTATCATCTATTGCTCTTAACAGGTCGTCTAGACTGCAACCAGTGTCTACACAGGACTGATGAATGTATGTCCTAACTGGTGAGGCAAAACTGGTGTATCCATTTGTAGGATACCTTAAGAGAACGTCGTTTATGTGTTCATCCCTACTTCGACAGTAATGCCAAGCATATATTGTGCGTCTTACTTTGCTGGTTTGTGAGAAGATGATATGTGACAGAAAAGCAGCCATTTTTAGGGCATTGCTTTCAGTATTAGTACAAAACAACATTCCACATCCTTAGGTAGTTCCAGTTTAGCTTTTTGGCAGTGTTTTTCGTTAGAGTTCAGCGTCCAAGCTGTGGTTGTGTCAGTGCTTCAGTATGGAATATGTCAATATTTACAAAGCTCAATCCAGTCTGGCATGGAGCTATCGGAAGAGAGCATTCACTGTATCTCAAACTCTGTATCCACACCTTGCGTGTCTAGCGCACCAATCATATCTATTCGGCTGGAGTGTGTACATGTGTGCCCTTGTATGAACGACACTACTTGCACGCAGCCAATGGCAAGATTGTCATTGTCTCTGCGAGAGTAGGTTATTCGTGAGAGTAAGGTGGGCGCCTACCCGAACTCTAAAAGGCTTTATCACCTCAACCTGCTCCACTTTGCCGGCAGTCGTTGTCAAATTAAAGAAAGGCTAGACGGGAGCAAAACTAAACTGTGAAAACAAACAATACAGGAACTGTAGAAAAAGAGTCGTTTTGAGTTGAGGATAAAAATAAAAATGCAAAGCGAAAAGAAATAATAAGAAATGACAATACAGAATAAAACAAAGAACTCCCCTACACACCTATCCTCCGAAAAAGACACACCCACACGCCAATGCCACAGACTACAAAACTGATAAAAGAAACAAAAGTAGAATAAAGAAAGAAAAATTCAGGTCGGTAAAAAAAAAGCGAACTCGATGCAGGAATCAGGAAAGGAAATAAATTAGAATTAAGTCCAAATAAAAGAAGGGCGTGTGCTTGGCCTGGAATTAAAATCGAACTTAAAAGAAGAAAAAAACTGAATTTAAAAAAACAGAATGAGAAAACGAATTTTATTCAAAAATGTGTTGAATTTTTTGTCTTTATTTTACCTTCTATTTTTTAAAAGAGAAACGGAAAACGTAGGGGTGAAATCCTGCATCTCTTAAAAAAAAAACGGGTTTTAAAAACCCTATCTAGCATCTATGCGTGTACGCGCGTGTGCGTGTGTTTGTGTGTGTGTGCGACGACACATGCTCCTGTGTCATGGTACACAGAGACATTGAAGAAAAATAAATAGGGTATGAATTGCAAATAAAATTTTAAAAAATAAATAAATGTTAAAATAAAATGCTAAGAAGAGAGGGAGAAACGTAACCTAGAAATATTTTAAAGAAAGATAAAATAAATTCAAAAGACCAAACGAGACTGAATAAAACGAAAGAAGACAAAAAAGAAAAAACAAAATCTCTTTCTTTCAGATATTTTTCAAAATTGTACTGCTAAAAAAGGAAAAAAATGTTAAGAAAGAATGCTGAGATTCTTTGGAGGGTAAAATTGGCAGCAAGTAGATCAAGTCTAGGTGGAGGTAGAAGTCACAAAAATGGGGACAAGAAGCCTGAAGTATCGACCCTATAATTAAAAAAAACATGGTGCAGCATCCAATCATAGATATAACGGGAAGCAAATCAATAAAACAATTGACATACCAAAAATGAAAGTGAAACGGAAAATGAAAGTACATCATTTTTTATTTAATAATTCTCTTTTATTTTGCTCGAAATAATTATATTTATTTCTTATTATAATTTTTCAGTGTTTTCTTCTCTTCAAACGTTTTTATTTCTCATTCGTTACCAACCTCATGTCTGGTAAAGGATTAGAAGTAAAATCTGAGAAAGAATCTACTTCCGAAATTACCATATTCTTTTCAAGATAGCTTTCTTTATCAGTAAACTACGATTAACAAGACTGTTCTTGGGAAAGTGGAATTTTATGGCAATCTCCGTGATTTGAATTTAGAATTGTCTTTCTCCTTTGCTGGCCACGCTCCTTCATAGCTAGAGAGTTCAAATGGATCTGCTAAGGATGGAAGCAAATGCATTTCTTTCACCTAGGCTTGTTGCTAGAAACCTCGATCCATCCTGGCGTTTCAAGGATATTGTCATTAGAATATATTTATTTATTAAACAGATCCTACACGGACAGGATGTCCTATTCTGTCAATTTTTAAGCCGACCAATGCCCGAAGGAATACTTTTAATTCATTGTATATAAAATAATATTGATATAGATATAAGTATATACGTTTTATGATTTTAAAATCAGTAAAATCCTTTATAAAAATATTTTCATTTACAATCAATGCCTTCGTGTTATTGTCTCGTATATATGTTAATAAATATGCATTTATATAATCTCTCCACCATGGGAACATGTGACAAAAGGTAATTTTAAATAGAGTACAACTGGTTTGCATTCCAAATTTTCCTTCCATACCAAGGTTAAAGAGCCAAGGATTCCCTACGATTTACTCATAACTGAAGAAAGAAGAGATGGGTTCATGCCTTTCTCAAAATTCAAACAACCTCATCTAGGATTTGAACTCGGGTCTCCGATTCCATTTCCTAAAAGCCTCACCGTATCTAAATATATGTAATTATCCAATAAACTGGGAATTACTGATGATGTAATCACCGAAGGAAAAAAATCAGCAATTTCTGCTTTTTTTTTTTTCAAAAAGAAATAAAACAAACAAAAAAAAATACAAAACGATGTGTCGTACTGATGATGCGATCTTTCGCAATCGTTAGACACACCCTATTTTGATTCTCTATCCCTACCACCTCATTGCAACCTTACCTGCTCGTTGGGAAACTTCCTGAATGATCAGATTCTCCGAAATATCAACATACCCCTGAAACCCTTCTTTAATTCCAAACCTTCGTTATTCTATAGCAAATGGATTGATTATTCGCCTGCATTTCGGCAAAAATCAATGAACAACAACGAGGATTAAAATGACTGCGTTTCTTGTAATATTTCTTAAACTAACAAAAAGTTTATCAACTATACAAGATGTTCTGATACTTTCAACTTACCACACACACACACACACACACACACACACACACATATATATATATATATATATATATATATATATATATATATGTATGTATGAAAAAGCAAGTTATTCAGAGAATGAATTTATTTACAGTTGAATATTCAGCCTACTTTAAGCGTTTCAGATTATTATATTAAACTATAATAAAGACAATGTTGATATGTAATTACTAAACATAAACAATATTCATTTTATGTTTGATCATGCCAAAGAGAGAAAGCAGAAGTGAGTGGTTATTCAATTGAGTTTATATATCCGAGTTAGCCGCTTTCGAGGACACAGTCGTACTTACAATAAACAATATCACAGGTACCCGTCCCGTGGTTAACGTCATAGGAAATGGACACGGTGACACGAGTTCAAATCCTAAACGAGGTAGGTTACATTTAACATAGCACTGATATCCTTGGGAAAAGTAGGAATACTATTAATCTCCTTTCGGCTATGGGTAAATAGTAGAGTAGGCTGGATTCTTTAGCCTTAGTTAGGCAACCAGTCTAGGAGAAGGAAAACTATGAATTCAAACCAGTTAAATTTCGCTTAAAAAATTTACCTGTGTCAAATCCTGTCCGTGCGGAGTAGTTAGGTTAATGCACACGAGGTTGTCGCTGTCAAGCACATTAGCCACTATGCTACGGAAAATATCAAGGATAGAGCTAATATGAAGTCGAATATGATTAAATTCGCTTTTAAAAAATATTGAAATTCAGAAAACTTAACCTTTAAAAACGTTTTAAATTGATCGGTCCTCCAAAACCTTTTACCATAACTGTCCGTTTCAAGATCTTAGGTTGAAAAGATTGTAACAACCGTTCGTTTTAAAACCTTTGATGACGTTTATTTTAGGTTTAAAAAAGTGATTTTAATCATCAATATACCATCTAAATATATATATATATATATATATATATATATATATATATATATATATATATATATGCATATATATAGTACAAGGGAACATATGGTTATGTGTTTGTATTTCGACTTCGGACATTATGATCTTTTGACTCTACATATATGGTTTCAACACAAAACTGTGACACCATGTAAAAAAATGATAAATTGAAAAATATAACACTTTAGTTTTTTGGTATCATAGGAGGTGATTCCAAATCATTTTCTCTTAATTGTAAAATTCGACTTATACACGATTATACATGGCATACTATTTTCTTCTTGACTTATATACGTGTCTACATTGTATACAATTCTCTTCTCGACTTATACACGATTATACATGGCATAGTATTTTCTTCTTGACTTATATACTTGCATACACAGTATATAAACTCTTCTCGATTTACACACTCCTTTACATTTTATACGATTCTCTCGACTTATTCACGAGTATTCATGGTATATAATATTTTCTCTACCAATTCGTGAGTATGTAAGATATAAAAAACCCTTCTCAACTAATAATCTGGTATAAATGGCATATAATATTTTCTCGACTGATACATGAGTATGCATGATATGTAATTCCTTTCTCGACTTATACACGACTATACATGGTATGTATTTCTTTTCTTTACAGATAGCTGAGACCTACGCGTTCCTCCCGAGAGAAGCAGTCACCAGGTTTCTCATGTCCTGTTCCGATTGCCAAAAACGAATGCACTTATCCGGCGAGAACAACAACAACAGCAGCAGCAACAACAACAACAATAATCCCAACAGTGGCAGCAGCAACACCAACAGCAGCAACAACAACACCCACAGCAGCGCCGGCGTCGGTGGGGGCGTCGGCGGTGGTGGTGTCGTCGGCGTCGGTGCCGGCAACAACAGTGCAGCCATGAACAACATCCACATGAGTGATGATCCACCCATCATAGATTTCAGCGTGCCTATTACCCAGACCTATTTGAATCACATGCGAAACAAAGGATACTACTATCAAGATGATGTAAGTACAATTGATTCTTCATTTTATATATATATATAGAAAGAGAGAGAGAGAGAGAGAGAGAGAGGAGGTTTTAAAATATTTGATATCATCTGATATATATAGATATATTACATAACTCTAGGTTTAGTGTTGAACAAAATAAGATTTATCCATTAAAATTTGAATGAGAAAGTCAAAGGTATGTAGATTTCATGGACGATTTTACAAGTTTTTTATACGCACACCATCATCTTGTCCACACAGAATTGTTTGAGCTTTTGTTTGTCATCAATTTTTAAGACTTGGACGAGCTGCTGCGTGTATGGTGTCATTCGTAAGCGTTTACTTGGAACATGCTAAACTGTCTTTGGAGGAATCTGGATTTCTAGAATCACTCTTCTTTTGGACACCCGAAGCTCTACAAAATTTTTTTACCGAACTCGATCAACAATCGCTTCTGTTACTGCTGGTCGTTCAGATCCCTTTGGTCCTGCACAGACAACCTTCCATTTTGAATATTTTGGTGAATGTCTAAATCTGCTTTGCAGTTGGTGTATTTATAACTAATTCTCTGTCAAACTCTTGTTTAACTGTGTTCACGCATACTCTAACAGACAAAACATCTTTCCTTTTCTGGGGAATACAGTTTCTATGCCTGAAAAGAGAAAAACATGAAACCGTCATCATAGAAATTCAAGTCATTTCTACACATACAGATATAATTTGATATCGTTTGAATGAGAATTGGTCAAGTTATTAGATTACAAAAAGATATCGATATTTCTGAAACACCTTGTGCATCTTGATTATCAATTTTTTAGAAACTCCTTCTATATTTGATATGCAAAAAAATAAGCAAATCATTATCATCATCAAGGCATACCGACAGCACGGATCCCTTTGACTTGTTTCGCCATCCGTCTCTATTGGCCATATCTCTTGGTAAGTCCTCTAAACGTCATATAGCGAATGTCTGAGTAGCCCTCTCAGTGTATTCTACCAGAAGAAAATTCAGTACGCTGAAAAAAAATGAATACATCTACACAGCCGAACAACTTATCTAATAAAGAGATTATGTCTAGACGTCTAGACAGAATTCTGATCAAGTCAGTGCTAGTTTGAAAGAAAATTATGAAAAAAGCGTCGATTTTTTTTAACACACCTTATATATGTGTGTGTGTGTGTGTGTGCGCGCGCGCGCACGCGCATAATGATATCTTGGGTTAAGAACGTAGATAAATACGCCAAAATAAATCCTATTTAAAATTAGATTTTCCAAAAAGAAAGAACAATAATTGCCTTCTTTTAAAAAAATTATCATCTCTGCTTTAAAAATTACATTTTCCCAATGCTTACTCCCGTGAAGCCTCACTCTGAAGTTTCCTAGTAGAAAAAAAAGTAGACGTGACTTGATAGGAGACGTTCATCTTCCCTCCGTGCAGGCTATTTGTCATTCGTGTCGGATGGTTGGATGTCTATTGAACATTTGGTCACAGCCGGCCGTCCCACAGTGTTTACCCGCTATGCAAAGTTGAGCTGATTGCTCAACGCCTGAGGCATCCCTTAAGGAGAATGCCGGCAGGGCCAAGTATTTTCTGGACTAGCTGGGCAAAAGTCTAGGTTCATTTGAGGACCCATCATAAAACGGCTTTGTGCTGCATTCTGGCTCGGCTGGAAGTCAGATAGATACCGACATGATTTGATAGGAATGTTTATTTATATGGGATTGTGCAAAAAAACTATCCTTTGATAATGCTGAACTATTGTCTGGAAACGAACAAGAAGTTGACCAAGCAGGATCTTTTTAAAAGAACGGAACAAAAAAAAAAAAAATGAAAAGGAAAAAGTCAGCAACAAGGTCCGGCCGAATGATCTCTCGGTTTTGGAACATATACAACAACGGCAGCAGAAATCCTTATCAAAATCAATTTTGCAATAAAAATTACAGTACAAAGAATTTTGTTTTATCTGAAGAAGTCCTAATGTTTTATCTGAAGAAGTCCTAATCTAACTTTTTAGAGCATTGATTCATATCAGTGCTTTTTAACAGGATGGAAATAAATCTATCATCTTAATGTGACCGATCATTGTCTTTTCTTCTTTTTTTTCTTTTTTTTTTTTGAAAAAAATAATTTGCTCGGTGAATTTTATTTGCATTAAGCTCTTGATTGGGATTACTTAAATTTAATATCCTATTTTTGAATATTTTAATCGTCCTGCTTGGAAATGTTCCTAACTCCGGATTTATTGGATTAAATACTCTCTCTTATATATATATATATATATATATATATATATATATATATATATATAACAGGATGAGTCATTGAATAACCAACAAGGGTTGAAATATACATCTGTCGTTATAGTTATACTTCTCTTCTTTTTTTTTTTTTTTTTTGCTTTTTTGTGATCAGTACTTCAGTTGTCCTTTGAGTCACTTAGAAACTTAAGCAAACACATTGCATAAAACTAACGAAAACTGACGCTAATATCACCTTGAACATTGCATTTTGAGTTAACAGGTAATAGAAGCGGGAAAGAGAACTATTCAAAATAACGAATTTGTAAATCAAAGAAAAAGAGAAAAGTGGAAATTCAAAAAAGGATAGAATCAAGAAAGAAAATAAATGAGGAAAATGAAAGAAATAGGGAGAGAAAGGTAAAGCTAAGAAAGCTCAGTAATAAAAGAAAGGAAAAAAAGATCAAAGAAAAGAGAGTAAATAGTAATGCAAATGAAAGAAAGAAAGAAAAAGCAAAAGGAATAAAAGAAAGATTAAAACAACGATAAAACGAATAAAGAAGAGATAAAGAAAAAAGAAAAAAGAAAAAAGGAAGAAAAAAGAAGGAAAAATAAGAAAAAGAATAGAATGATAAAAAAAGAAAAAATTAAATAAAGAAAGAAGTGTAAAGAAGAAGGCGAATCGAATGAATAAAAAAGGAAAAAAAAGAAGAGAATAAAAAAAAGAAGGGAAAGGTAGAAAAGAACAAAAGAGGGAAATAAACAATTCCTCTCAACTCACCAAAGTCCATTTGGGTGGACCAGGTACTGTACGCATTCTAAGGCATTCTCAGGTACTGTACGCATTCTCAGATTGGGCAGAGCCAACTAAACACCAAGAGACACCTACTATCTATCTAATGAATTAAAAAATAAAACATGACTCTCTCTCTCTCTCTCTCTCTCTCTCTCTCTCTCTCTCTCTCTCTCTCACATACACACACACACATATCAGACTCATATAAAGATGTGTGACACACACAACCCCATATATATATATATATATATATAATGGAAGCGCTCGTGTTGTTTTGATGATCTTCGAAGGAAACAGAAAAAGCAACCTGAGTCCAACCTGCATTTTCACTCAGCGCTAATACCCTTGGGAAATGTCTGCATCAAACTATTTCCCTTTTGCTAAGTGTAAATAGTAGAACAGACCTTAATATGACAACCGGATTAGGAGAATGAAAACCTGTTAAATTCCGCTAAAAACATTATCTAGTCTTTCATCTCGCTCATTTTGAGGGGTTGGCTAATACAAACATACATACATACATACACACATACATACATACGTACATACTTAGATAGATAGATAGATAGATAGATAGATAGATAGATAGATAGATAGGCGTCTGAAAATGAATATATAACTATAAAACTGTCAATAATACAAAAGACCTGCGGTGACCGCTCGGTCTAAGACGTTTTTAGAATTATTTGAACCACGGTCTCTGTATACGACTATCTTTCTCTCTCTCTCTCTCTCTCTATATATATATATATATATATATATATATATATATGCGTATTGTCTTCTTACATATACGTCATTGATTTTTTCTTGACAATTTATTTGTTTTCTTTGAAATTTTTTTCGTTATTCTTATCATTCTATCACCAACTGATTTTGTTTTCGGCAGAGAAAAGTGTCAAAGCCACCTGATGGATAGGTGACACTGTAAACAGGAATGTTTATTTTTTTAAAGGCTTTTTAAGACATAAAAATTTAGATGCCGTGAGAAACCATGTCAACTGAATGGCATGGCATGGCAGTAGAAGCCACCGATATATATATATATATATATATGAAATCAGTAGACAGGAGAAATCACTGAGCCGGATGACTGAAGTGGAAGGGGATCATAAGGGCCGTCAAAGAAGATCGAAAAAGCCTCAAACACAACTTAATACTTCAATCTTAATCTCGAAAATCTGCCCTATTTATCGGTGTTTAGAATACGCCCATAGTATTCCCAACAAAGCGGTAATAACCACCACCAAAAAGTGCGTGAAGTATCCTTTCGTTACTATTACTCTCACGCTTATTCTAACTCTGATTGGTTGAATCAGTTAGGGTCCTATTTAATGGTCAAAATAGTTTTAAAATTATTAATATAAAAATATATGACTTTAAATCATATAACTGTGAAAACTTTTTGTATTAGTATTTACTTGAATCTAAAATTGTTTACAAAGGATTGCTATTATTAATTTCATGTAACCATACCTTGAAATACTTGAAACCATTTAACTAAATACAAATTCTTATAATTCTTATTCTTATTCCTCTCCATATTATTATTATTATTATTATTATTTTACTCATTTCCCACCAGTGATAGTTGATGAGTCTTGAGTGACAGTATACAGGCCGATGCCAACAATGCTGTAGTTTGAATGGACTCCATTCGTCTCTTATTTGCAAGTCCTCCAGTCCCTTTATCAATCCTTTGGTGACTGTACCGAGCTCACCAATTAAAATTGGTATCCCCAATTCTCATGCTCCATAGTTTTTTCAGTTCTCTTGCTAGTTCTAAGTTTTTATCTTTCTTTCCGCCTTCTTTCAGTTTTACCCTGTGATCAGCCTGTACGGCATAGTCAGCAGGTTTTGACTATCACTAGATCTAATTGTGTGTCCGTGGTTAGATGATCCGTTTGTATGTCAAAATCCCAAGAAAGTTTGTACGTCTCATTTTGTAGGGCGGATTCTGGGTTATGCATATACCATTTGTGCATATGGTCAAATTTAAACTTCTTGCACAATTCCCCATGGATCACCCTCCCCATTAAGTCATATCTAGTCTTATACTCTTTTTGCACTAATTTGCTGCATTTGCTGATTAAATGATTGTTAGTTTAGTCTCTATCCCCATGTAATCTACATCTACTATTTTTTCGTCTTGTCAATTTGTGGTTTGATACAGTTAGTCCTTATAGAGTAGTTTTGTATTCTCAGAAGAGATTCAGTTTCTCTCTCAACGTTTCCCTTTCTTAGCAATGTCCAAGTTTTCTCATGTGATATTTCTCTTGTTTGTCGCTGGAAGTGTCCATATAGTTGTTTTTCTTCCCATTTTTGTTTTCTGGTTATGTTTATTCTGTTTGTACTTGTGTTGTCTGTATTGTTTCAGGTCGCTACCTTTAGTCTTCCTCTGTGCTTTTTTATGTAGTTTTCAAGTCATTGTATCGCTGCATTGACACAATCCTAAATGCTGGTGAGTCATCTTCCTTATTTTTTGATACATACACTCTGTCTTCGTCATTTCAGGGATGTAAGGCCGTGTGCATTGTCATGAATTTTCTTGTTCTCTGTTCTATTTGTTGAAGTTCTCTCGTCCACTTTAAGAATGGTTTCGAGTATCTTACGAAGCGGTTAGCCCAGGTATTTATCCCTTTGATGAGATAACTGCGATGTAGTTTACTTTTGAGTAGTTTTATCGTTCTCCTGAGATATTCTCTTTTTAATTTTTTCTTTTCTCTCCGCATGTTTGATGGTGTCCGCTTCCGATATTCCCAACTATTTGTTAGTTTCCTTTTCTCCGAGCGTTCTGATTTTTCCCCGTATTATTATTATTATTATTATTATTATTATTATTATTATTATTATTATTATTATTATTATTCCTTGTTTGTTTTTGTGCTTTTTTCGCCAGCGTTAACTGGAGTCAAAGTGAGAGCAAGTCTCCTTCGATCTTCAGAACTTATCAGAGTATTCTAAGCAATCTTAACAATGCTGCGGTTTGGGGTGTTTCGATTCTCCTTCTGATTTTTAATTTTTCCAATTTTTTTCAAGACTTAAAGAACTGTTTCAAGCGCTCCAATTACATTTCGTATCACAATCATCCTCATGTTTCACAAATTTTAGTTCTCTGGCAATGTCTAAGTATTTATCTTCCCGTTTTCTTTTATTTTCACTCTGTGGTTACCTGGAATTGCAAAATCTACTAGATGGCAATTTTTTTTCTTTTACTTAACAGAAGGTCTGGTCTTCTGGCCGGGAATAAAGGACCGGTTTATATCTCAAAATCACAAAAATTTAAGTGTCTCATCGTCTAAAATGGTTTCTGGTTTGTGCATATACTATTCAGTAAAATTATTATTGTTTGTTATGCCTTATTGGGCATCACCCTTTCTTAATATCTCCTCTCATCAAACTTAAAAAAAGAATCTTCGCACACAACATGCACACTATCAATGAAATATCTTTATAGAGATCAAATTCGGTTGACTAATTCATTCGATAGTTCCCAAAAATGCTCTCTAAAATTCTTTTTGTTTCAATGATTTCTGAAATCATCTAATTTAATCTTAATTTTTTCTACACTATTGTTTTTTTTATCTGATAAGGCAATTTGTTCTAAAAATATATTACTCAACTAGTAAAAAAAAAAAAATTCAATTGGTTAGTAGACTTAGTTTTTGAAATCTCTCCTGACAGTACATTTCCAGTTCGAGGAGAAATATTGAAAAAATGTCTACCGTAATTAGAGATTCCATTAATTATTTTGAAAGTTTCGATTAGATCACCTCTCATTCTTCTTTCTTATAAAGTCGATGATCCTAATTTTTCCAATCTCACTTTTAACTATAATCTTTCATTCTTTTTTTTTATTATTGTTTTTGTCACTTTTCTTTGTATGTCCTCCAATTTCAATATTACACTCCAGTTTTCAGGAGTCCTGGCCCAAGTACAATAGTGAATTTAAAAAATATTACTGCAAAAATAATTACTACTAAAAAGGATTATTTAATTTTGACTATATAGAAATTAAATTACTGTGTAAATCATTTGTATTAAGAATCGTTGCTTGACACTATAAATGTTTACTATGACTATGATTAGTTGCTTAAAAACATTCAGTTGATTACAAAAAGACTGACGCAGGATTAAATAACCCAGCAAAATTGGTATGCCATAAAACTAACTAAACTAAATTCTATGGAATAAAGGAATATTTTTAAGAACGTTAAGTTTTTCATTTCCCTCCTTCAGCCCATCATCACTTCACTGTTCGTTAGGTGAGGAAGTTCCCTTGGCGTATAGGTAAATGTGCTGGATTACAGCATCGTATCATTTGAGTTCGAACTCTAGTCGTGCTACTACGTTCACTTTCGGACAAATACTTTTGGGAAAGGTATGAATTCTTTTACCTCGTCTGGTGTGAGCAAAATATTGCCACTTCAATTTTTCTAGAAGGATATCTTTGGCAGGAAATTACCTATGTCGGTTGATATGCTATTCAAAAACCTAGCAGAAACTAAACCATTGTTTGTTTGCTTTCCTCGAAACAGAATCCACCTGACAGTTCACAACTGCCGTCGATAACCAGTCTGGTGTGCATCACATTGATTTTAGTAGCATAAATCAGTCTATACAACTGTACTCCACGAAACATTCTTCTTCTTCTTCTTCTTCTTCTTCTTCTTCCTTCATTCTATTACTCTTTCCTTCTTTTTTTTTAATTTCCTTCCTTACTGTCTTTGAAGTAAACACCACTCTTTCTTCCTTTCTTTCTTTCTTTTCTATTTTTTAATTTTTTTATTTTTTCATCTCTTACAACAATTCCCGGCAAGTTTCAAACTAAAGTCTACTTGAATTCGTTCAAAAATCACTTGTTTCGCGGCCGCTGGCCATCGAGACATGAGTGAGGCTTACTGACAGGTGGCGCGAAAAACGTGGGAATCCGCGGCCACGTTGCGTCACACGAGATTTCCGATAGACACCGACATAATGCCGGAATTCTCCCGAGACGATGGATCAAGTTAGCTAAATTTGACACGTACCGAAATAAAGCTATTGGCAATACGAACAGCACCCTTCCAAAATGTAAAGTAGGGGGTGAGATGAAAACTATATTTTCTTTAAGTTTTATGTCTGTTTTTCTTTGTTTTTTCGTTCGTTTTTTTTTTGTTTTGTTTTGTTTTGTTTTATTTGCTTTTAAATTTACTCTTTTATTATATATTTTTTTAAACTTTGATTGCTTCATAAAAATGCTTAGTTTAGATCTTATTTGATTCGTTCTTTCTTTGTTCTCTCTTTCAATTTGATCAATGTTCGTAAGTTCTTTTATCTGCTCTTCCTTTTCTTTGATATTTCTTTTTATTGTTCTTTCTTTCCGTATTTGTTTTCATTCTTAGATTTTCATTTCGCTGTTCTTTCCTTTCTTTGATTTTTCCTTTCGCTGTTATCTTTTTTATTTTCTATTTTTGTTTTTGTTTGAGTTCTTTCTTTTCTTAGATCTTTCCTTTCGGTATTCTTTCCTTTCTAAGATGTTTCCTTTTCTATCAATACTTTCGTTAGCACTATAAAAGTAAAATGCTCTTAGAGAATAAAGCAATTTCCAGTCCAGTTTCTAACTTAATGTGTGGGCTATACTTCACGCTTACTATGATCACTGTCATTTAGTCAATGGTTGATTAATTGGTATATGTTGGTTTATTTGATACCGAAGACTTTCTTTGTTTTTTATATGGTTTCAAATAACTTATGAATTGAATCATTTGTAAACAACGCTTTACTAAGTTATGCTTTTTCTTTAGTAGAGGAATAATTACCAATACAGAAACATGTATCATGCATCAAAATAAAGCAAGTCCACTATGAATCACATCCGTACCTCTCAACATAGTCACCATTTCTCTCAATAGCAATGTTCCACCTCCAAATGATAGCATGTATCTCTGCCTCATGAAATTCTGTTAACTGATCTTTGAGCCATTTCATCACTGCAGTTTTTACTTCCCCGTCACTAGGCATCAGGTTTCCCTCTTAAACCCTCTTTCATGGGGCCGAAGAGATGATATTCTGAAGCCGCTAAATCTTGCCAATCGATAATGAACTTTTTCTGCATGACAGTATTCAACCAAACAAGAATCTGTACAAGAGAGACTATCACCTCATTTGGGTGGGTAACTTAACTGCATCCTCAATACTCACTTGGTTTAGTGGCTTAAGACTGTCATCTTTTTATGAAAGAGGGTTTCAGAGACAAACGTTATGCCAGTGACGGGGAAGTGGAAACTGCAGTGATAAAGTGACTTAAAGAACCGTCAACAGAAATTTACGAAGTAGGAATAGATGCTCGCATTCAAAGGTGAAACATTGCTATTGAGAGAAACAGTGACTATGTTGAGAAGTAGGGATATGATCCGCAGAGGATCAGTTTCATTTCGATGTAGGATCCATGTTCCCATGTCGGTAATTATTCCTGCACAAAAGAAAAAGGTACTACTTTTTTACTCACCTTCGTAATACTAATAATTCATATACAATATGATTTCAAGTATTGCTCTTATATACAATCACTACGGGGTAAGAGTGGATTTAGAAGTAACTGCAACGGAGGAGTAATCTATATTTCTCAGGACTCCATAACAGAAGTCTGAATACAGCTTAGTTTCAGACACAATATAACCCAGTGATGTTATAAGGGACTTTACCCCTTGGAAAGAGAGCTAGACATAGTAATCTCAGCTCTGCCACCTGAGCAATTGTGTATTTTTAGTTACTTAAAAAAAATCTTGTTCAATAAGTGTTGTGGGAGCCTTACCCATCTCACCATAATGAACTCTTCTCACCGTTATTAGTACTAAGAGATTTCGCTGCCACGAGGCAGATCAATATCAGTGTTATCCGAATAGTACAAGACTTCTTACCTTTTCTATGTAACTCTATCTTTCTTGTGTAATATAATTTGTTATCTAATATCCGTGTTTGTGTTTTCATTAGTGACCATTTCCGGGGCCACAATAATAAGTAGGATGGCCTTGTGTCTTTTTCAGTTTGGTAAACATTAAAAAACATAAGAAATGAGAATTTTTCATTTCATTAGAATTTCTTTTCTCTCTTTTTGAAAGAGAAAAGAAATGCAAATGAAATGTGAATGTTTTTCTTTCGGAGGCGCTCGTGGTGTGATGGTTATCGGCGTAGAAAATGGACACAGGGATATGTGTTCAAATCCAGGACGAGAAATTTCACATAACGCTTATACCCTTGGGAACGGTATGACTCCGACTATTCTCCCTCCAAAGTGTTGGTAAATAGTAGGGCAGTCTGTGCTTGTTATGGCAACTGGTCTAGAAGAAAAAAAAAACTCTGAATTCAAACCTGTTAAACTCTGCTAAAAAAAATTGCTCATGCAGAGGAGTTGGTAAGTACTTTTTTTATGTTTTTCCTTCTTTTATTTTCATACGTGAAGTTAGGTTTTTTTAATAGCATACCAACCTTCTGTGGGTTATTTAATGCCTAAACCTTCCTTGTAGAAGGCTAACATAACTATTATATAACCCATATCGGGAGTAGAAATAAAAGAGTTCAAACCTTTCTCAAGAAAATTAGTCTGAAACTGCGCGACTAGAGTTCGAACTCGTTTATTACGATGCTGCAATCCATGGAGGTCTCCCCATTTTTATTTTTGTTTTTGTCTATTTCTTTGTTTTTTAAGCGTTTCATTTTTCTTTCATTTCACTGTTTTTTGGGGGGGCGGGATCTATTTTCGAATCTTCATTCTTTTTCTTTCTAATGTTTTGAAATTTTTCATTTTTTTTTCCCCTGTTTTTTTTCATTTTCACTTTTATTTTCATTGTTATTGTCTTCGACCTTTTACCTTCATTTTTCTTTCTTCTAGACAGCTATTTTCATGTTCCCCACCCCTTTATCCAACCAAATTATTTTTCTTTTTTATTCTTACTCCTTCTCTGTAGCACCACCAAAAAACAACAAAAACAACAGGCAAGCGAGATTTCGTCCTAATACTGTTTTAATGATTTCTAACTTACCTTCAGGCCCTTTTTGTAATGGAGGTCAGAAACACAATAATAAAACCCCACTTACGGCGAATTCTCAGCCAGTCGAGGGAAAGCAAGATCCCAAAAATGCCAAAAAGAGGTCAGTGACTGAAAAACAAAACAAAAGACGCCAATGACAAAAGCGTAGGAAAATCACATCGTCGTCTTCGTTTTACTTTTGCTCATAACCCCTCTTTTATATAAGAAACAAATCTCAGGATGAGAACAAAACGCTAGACTACAATTAATTGTCCACAAACAGACAAAAATGATTAAATTCAGTTTAACGTTTCAGAAAACACTCTTTTAACTGCGTCGTGACGACTGAGGGTCGGAAATTGGAAAATTTAACAATAAGTAGAAAATTAATATTTAGTCTGTGTTACACGTACTGCGTAATCATAAACCATCAAGCAAAAAGCTTGTCGGCTTAGGGGCTGATGTTATTGCGCATTTATTTCCTGTCAGGTACAAGTGGCAGATATACAAACCTAGTTAAGATTCTGTTTTTAAGCAGTAGCCGTGTCAGTACTACTGTATAATTGTACCTCTTGTACACTTGGAGAAAATACTAGATGGTAACACTACAAGAATGCTGCAAGCTATTTTGAACAAATCGTGGAAGCAGTACCCTACGAAACGGCCACTTTTCTTGGCTCACTAATCATCCAAATGATGCTCTAGAAATATGGGTGACATTTTCCTGTAGAATCAAACATACACCTGTCTTAATCAAACGGAAAAAAAACTTATAATGATCAGTTCTCAGCGGACGCTGGATGCCAATAGAAGACTTTGCAAAAGCGATGACAAAAGGGTGACGAGAAAGAGACAAAGGAATATGTGCTGTAGGCATATCTGGATTATGCAGATGTTAATGATCATGACTTTGAATTTTTATTTATGAAACTTCTTTATATGCTTGATTGTTTTAACTATCTCTCTCTCACGCTCACTCTCTCTTTATATATATATATATATATATATATATATATATATATATATATATATATGTATTTGGATAGAGCTAACACAGTGTCAACGATACTTCTTGACAGTCAGTTTCTCGCCTATGATATCATCACACTGAGTGCATGCTCTGATTATCGCATGAAAATTGTTGATTTTTATTTTAGAAAAGGAAAACTGTCTATTATAAACAATTACAAAAAATACTCAATAAAAGAAACGATTTACTATCTAACAATATACATCTAAACAAATGCGTATTAAAATCTGTAAAAAGAAAATGTTATCATCTTTAAACAGTAAAAAAAAAAAAGAATTTAATTTGAAATACAACTTAAGAATTTTTATTTTAGACAATAAATTAGTTTGGAGCACGCAACAGTAATCAATTTCAAACTGTGAAAGTTTAAATTTTCTCGTTTGAAGAGATGAGATATCATTGAAATACTCAGTCAAATTGCCATGACTCGATACACATAATTATATATATATATATATATATATATATATATATATATACATGTATATATATATATATATATGCGTGTGTATGAGTGTGAGTGTGTGCGTGAGAGAGAGAGAGAGGGAGAGAGATAGAGCCAGAAAGAGAGATGTGATGCCGAATATGAGTTTGAATAAGAAACTAAAAGGAAAGAATGATTCAGAGAATAAAACTTCAGTTTTGTACGGGATATACTTTTGTAAATTTGATCCTATTTTCTTATAAATTTTGCAAATGTTTTCCTTGTCTACATGGTTAGCATGCTGGATAAGTAGGCCATTGTTAGTGAGTTCAGTTCTCCCTAGGAGCTCCATATTTTGGTCATATGCCAAACTAAAATAAGCTTAACTATACGATAAGAGGCCATTAGTACTTAAGGTTTGGTCTGGCTCGGTTTGGTTTTATGGTATATCAACCTTTGTTAGCTATTTAATGTTAAATCCTGTTTTACTGTTGGAGGAGCAAAGGTCACTGACATGGAAAATGTTATCAGCAACTTGATTTCAAATTCTGGTCGAAGCAATTAATGTCCTGTTCAAATTAATGTCCTTGGGAAAAACACAGATTCATAGCTTCTCCCTTTACTTTTCAACCAATAAGCTAATTGGAGCCTATGAAGGGGAACCAGTTTAGAAGAAAGACAACTCTGCATCTCGAAGGGTCTGGGAGCTCTCAAGTATTTTATCTTGTCTTTACCTTCATTCAGGCAACTTTCGTGAACAGACAGCTATCAAGATGTATCGGCCCTTGTATATCTTATTGTCAACTTGGGTGAACTTGCTACATGAGCCAATGCTTGTCTTTGAAATAAGCTTTTACAGTTCAAGTGCATGTTGTTGCTAGGGTGTCACTTCTAATGCTTCGTAGAAACATGATATGTTTGCTGAGGTTGACCGTACGTATACGACGGACTAGAGTAGGCCCTTTGAACACGCTGAAAATGACAGATAATAACACCAGTTGAATTTACTATATTCAGAGAGCTAACGCACATCGGGCACTCACACATAGAGAAAGACATTCATGTAAGTATTGATGCATTAGCGTATAAAATTGCACGCATCTCCAAATTTTCCTACAATAATAGGTGCGAATAACCAGTATGTAGATTTCTAGGTTTCGTACACTTACCCCAAGGTTGTTCTTCTAAGCACATTCTTGGACATTTGTGGCCTGTTTTCAACTGTCATTAAGAAACTACACGTATTTAGATTGCGTCTCGAATTGCAAATCATTAGTTGAGCAAATAAGAGAGCTTTTATACGCCGGAGATTATTAGGGTCCGCGAGGGATAACTGCGATGTAGTTTGGCTCTGAGTGTCATTCGGTAGGGGAAAGTGCTGATTGGTCACTTCAGTAATGGCGTCCGAACAGATGTAAGCGAGCCAACAGGGCCGATATTCCCAACTATTGCTGCTCGCCAATTATAGCTAATGCTCTTCTCCTCTTGTCATCCTCGTCAAGACCTTCTTTCATCATCTTCATCTATTTTTATTTTGCAACGTCATTGTTTTACGCTTTCTTTGAGCTTTTCTTTTTCTACCTTTTTTCTTTTGTTTTTGCTGTTCATTATTCACATCGCCATTTTTGACTTCATAATTTACACAGAAGTTCAGCAATTTCTTTTTTTTTTTTTCAGTTTTGGCTTTAATTTAGTCTTATCCTCTTTATGCTGAATATCTTCAGCGATGTTCTTTCTGCTTGATTTTCTTCCTTTGTCTTCGAGTCTCCAACAGCGTACTTACTATTTCTTCTCTTTATCTTCGTCATTCGAAAACGTCCATTTTCGTTCTCATTCTCCTCTTCTATACAGTACCATTTCTTTTTCTTTTTCTCACCAGTTCTCTTTCTCCCCACCTCTCTCTCTCAATATATATATATATATATATATATATATATATATATATATGTCCCTCTCTGTCTCAACTCCACTCAAAAGGCATTATGTTCACTTCTCTTGACCGACAATTCGCATCATTCTATCTCGATCGCCGTTCCTTTCCTTTCTTCTTTTACAACACTCTCTCTTTCTCTTTTCCTGTCCAATGATCTCTCTCTCTCTCTCTCTCTATATATATATATATATATCTTTGCTCCTTGTCAGCGTCATCCCATTCTATTTTAGTTTGAAATATCTCCCTCTTTTTTCTTTCTCTCTTTTTCTGTCTCTCTTTCACTCTTTTTCTCACTTTCTTTTTTTCTTTCTTTTCCCATCTTCAGCACTATCTTTTTCTCGTCTTCTCTTCAAGACTATTTCTTTCTCTTTCTCTATTTCTATACCACACTTTTTCTGTTTCTCCAACATCACATCTTTCACTTCTTTCTAACATTCTTTCTCTTCCTCTCTTCAGGGTCTTCACTTTTCCTCCACATCTCAGCGCCTCTCTCTTATCAATATCCTCTTCTTCTGTATTTAAAAATAGTGACATCAATTTCTCTTCTGTTCAGTGCTCTCTTTCTCTTTAATATTTCATAATCATTCCTTTATTTTTACCAAATTTCCATTCAAACTTTAAATTTCTCTGCAGATTCAGAATTTTTATTAGCCTTTATTCTCTTTCTTTCTTTCTGTCTTTCTTTCCCATCTTGTTAAAATATCTTGCTCATTTCTCTTCTTTCCAAATCTTTTTTTCTCAGTAATTCTCCAATTTTCTAATTGTTTATTTGCCTAATGTTTTTACTTCCCTCTTTTTATATTTTGCTCGAACAGCAAATAAGAAAATCTGGAAAGGCTGAAGACGAAATACCCAGACTTGTCCAGTCTACTCTGTAGCTTCCAATGCTTCATCACTTACGCAATGTAGTTCGTTGACTTAAAGCAGTTATTGTTATTAGGAACGTTTGTTTGCCAAGGGGCGCTGTCATTTACTGGCCAACAAGACTTGGTAGTTACAGTCGAAAGAAATCTTTTGTATTCCAAGTAATTTCATACAACAGGAAGTTACACATTGGACTTGGTCAAGATCATCATCAATCAACTAATTTAACGCCATTCTTTTTCTCTTAATGTATATATATATATATATATATATATATACTCAAAAAAATGAATAGATCTAAATCGTATTCATTTGGCTTATTTACATCTTTGATCATCACTATGCGTTTATTCAGATGGATAGATTGTTAGACAGACCCCCTATCTAACACGTTAGTCAAAACAGGAACTATATATATACAGAGAGAGAGAGAGAGAGAGGGGGAGAAGGCGAGAGACATAGAGAGAGAGAAAGAGAGAGAGAGCAACAGAGAGTGGGTGTACAGGAGGATATCGGCGATAAATAAGAATACACCTAATTTATTTTAATAAGAAGTTCATTTTTTCCCAACCAAAAGTACTATACATGCATTATTTCAAGTTGAAAATTATATTATCTGCATATTATAAGATGTTATTTATTAAGAAAATTGACAGCACTGCTCAAATCGTTTAGGATACTTAGAAGATTTCAAGAGTACCAAAGGGATGAGCAGTCTCTTGTGATAGAGAGGAAATCACATAAGAAAATGCAGTAAATTAGTGCAAAGAGAGTATAAGACTAGACATCACTGGGATAGCAAGGTGATCCACTAGAAATAGTGCAAAAAGTTTAATTTTGACCATACAAACAAATGGTATATGCATAACCCAGATTCCGTCCTTGAAAATGAGACGCACAAACTTCTTTGGGGTTTTGAAATACAAACGGATCACCTAATACTGCTAAACAATCAGACCTAGAGATAATCAAAAAAAAAAAAAAATGGATAAAACAAGGAAGGCGGAAAGAAAGATAAGCACCGAGACCTTACCAGAGAACTAAATAAAATTATGAAACATGAAAGTGACAGAGATACCAATTGTAATTGGTGCGCTCGGTGCAATCATCGAAGAATTAAGAAAGGGACTGGAGGACGCAGAAATAAGAGGACGAGTGGAGACCATCCAAACTACAGCATTGTTGAGATCGACTAGAATGCGAAGAAGAGTCTGGGAAACTTGACGTGACAAGCTGTCATTTAATCTCCAGTGGAAAACCATCAGCTAACTCTGGTGTGAAGACCTCTCAAATGAGTACAATAACTATAATTTAAACCCGTATGGTCCACAGATGGGATCCTAACACTTATGACCCCTATGGGTTAAAGCGAATAGAGGAGTGATGACAATAAAGGCGTGTCTCAGAGCTCTAGAATTGGGTCCTTCTCACTGGACACAGTGTATGGTATCCTACCCAGGAGAACACTTTTGGGGGGTTTCTTACTCCTCTTCAGGGGATGCGTATTCATGGCACTGCTTACAGCGGTAATTTGCAAAAGGTTCCTTAACTGATAGTCAGTTGGTAGTGTTTTTGTCTTTTGTCTTTTCCGTAAAAACCGATTGATGCATCCAACTGATTATCATTTCTGCTGAGATGATATACTTAGAAATGAAAATTTAATTGTTTGAAAAGAAGGCCAACATGCGTTTATGTATAGCATATACCTCTCATATGGATATACCACACACACACACGCATACATACGCGTGTATTTGTGGCAAATCTCTCACACATATATAAATATATGTGTTTGCGAATGTGAGTATATGTGTATGGATGTTTTTGTGTGTATATGTTTGTGCTTTTGTGCGTGCATGTGTATGTGTCAGGGTGTGTGTGGTCGCTTGTACACGTATGTATTTATCATAAGAGAAAACAATTATCACATAGCCATACATTCATATACTCATATGTCACCCAGTATTTCCTTAATCCCAACACATCTTAAATAATCATTATTATTCACATACACGCAAACACACACACACACACACGCGCGTAACGTGCACACTTGTCTTCGTTTTAACAGTAACATTCCAAGAAAGTGTGTGTGTGTATATATATATATATATATATATATATATATATATATATATAATCAAACCAACAAACAAAGGAAATGCTTAATTCGCGTGTTTTATACATTCTGCCTTCTAATTAATTAATTCCATGGCGTCTCTAGCAATTAAGGGTCTCATTATTTCGATTCTTTAATGGTTTTTGCAGTTGGGGTTCGCTTCAATGTTGTTTGCTCGTCACAAAGCATATTCTCCACTTAATTCTCGTATTAATTCTCGTGGTTTCAGTATTTAATATTTTCTTCTTCTTTTTTTCCATTTTCTTTCTTTCTTTCTTTATTTCTTTCTTTTTTTTTATTTTTGTTTCAATAACAAAACGAATTCTCTGAAAGTGGAAATCACCGCTTTTTGTCCACATGAAATACAATTTGTGTCTGTCTAAATTCATTCTCTGACTTTTGTGTTTATGAACATAATAAAGCTGTAACGACATCTCAGCAAAGACTCACATTCAGAATTCATGCTTGTTTTCTTACTTTTTTTTTTACTTAATTTCTTGCATGATTCCTTTCTCAACATCAAAAGGGTCAAGTGGAATGCCGAACGCTGTTTTTTGTGTCCTGCTCTTTCAGATCTTGGAATTTAACAAATTTAAAGCATGAATACTCTACCAGTATTACCCGGCGTTCCTCGAAATAAAAAGCGACAAAATGCTTTGCTGCAAAAATACTGATATCTATTTTACCAAGGGTCTCTATTATTTATATAAACATAACATACATTATTACTTATAAATAAGTACAACCCCAGCAAATTGTTGTCTTTAATAAAACGTTTGAACTCCCAACTATCGGTTAGATAAAACCACTATTGTTCTTCTACAAGGATGACTTTGTCATTAGATAACCCGTGTAGGATGTTATATTTACCAACCCCTCCGCTCGGGCAGGATTTGATACAAGGGGATGCGTTTAACAGGTTCGAATTCAGGGTTTTCCTTCTCCCAGACTAGTTGCCTCACCAAGGCTGAAGAAACAGTCTGTCCTACTATTTACCCATATGAGGGAGAATAATTGGATTCATACCTTTTCCAAGGGTATTAGTGCGATGTGAAATGCAATCAGTCTCGTCCAGGATTTGAACTCGTGTCGCCGTGTCCATTTCCTACGACGATAACCATTACTCCACGGGCACCTCCCGTATAGGTTGTGATGTTATCAAACAAAGAAAAGAAAAGAAAATACTCTTTAAAAGTTTATTTTCTTCTAAAGACATCATGATTTTGTAATTTCTTTCGAAACTTTATCCAGTCAAAATGAATATCATTTTCATGATTTTCGGCCGAACTCCACAACCTTGGACCTCTGTAAGAAAAAATTAAAATACATCCCTTCAGCAACAAGAAATAAGATTGCATGAATATATAGTTGATAGATACACTCTTTTTTTTATGACTACTTATTTATATCTTTTGTTAAATGGTTAGTTGGTTTTACAGCATGTTAAATCTTATAAAGCTATATAATGCGCGCTGGAAAACCACATTTGAAACAAAAAGAAAATAAACTTCAAGCAATTTGAGTCATTTGTAAACATTTATAGCTTTAATTAACTATTTTCAATACTAATGATTTATTCACAAAGAAATGGTTTCAAGTTTACTTTCCCATTTAGAAATAATTGACTGTTTTCACACATTTATCAGTTTTCAAGTATTTTTATCAAACACTAATAATTTTCAAAGAGATCTATCAGATCCTTGAATGTGACCTTAACAGATACTTCGACTCCAGGACAGAGTGGACTTGGAAGTAATAGCACTGAAAGAATATTCCAAGCTCTCCATAGCTCCAAAACTAGAGCTTCACCAGCAGAGTCAAACACAGAACGTTCATATTTTTGGTTATAGGTTTTCAGTGTTATAGAGTTCGGAAATAAATGATATCTAATGGTGAGCTTGCTTATGGGTGATATTGTAAATACAAATGATAAAGTGTTTATAACATAATTGGAAATTATTCTTAATTTCTGTGAGCCTTTTTATTTACACAGTTTCTTACCCGTGGTAGTGGTAGGCTACGGCCTTAAGTGAAGCTAGTTCAAACTCCAGTCACGCTATTATGTTCACTTTCAAACAAATACTCTTAGGCAATGTATGAACCCTTTTATCCTCTCAGCTGTGGGGAAAATAGTATCACCGCAGTTCTTCTACAAAAATGGGTTTGGCATTAAATAACCCACGAAAGTTGATATACGATTAAGCAAAGAAACCAAACCAAACCTATTTCTTATCCTTTCATCTTTTTCAAATTCCTAGACTTTTTTATTGCCACCTTGTAAGCAATCAAACCTAACTGATAATGGGAGAAATGTTGATGTAACTTAATTCGCTCCACTATTTATGAGGTAAAAAAAAAACATTTTCGTACTTTATATAAAGGTCTATCACACTTCATTTGTCCAGAAATTATATTTCTTGCCATCTGGGAACCTCTAGTGACCTCGGAGGTCAACGCTACATAATCTATGCAGAAGCACGAGATAAAGCCAATGTCCAAACCAAAAAAAATTTTTTTAAATGCCCATATCGATCATCATCATCATCATATCGTGCTGGCAGCACGGATATCCCTGACCCTCTCTCGCCACTCCTCCCTATCGTTCATCGCCCTAGGCAGGTCTACCAAAATAAATTAATAAAGTCCCTCTGACTTTCTGAGGTAATCTTCGAAAAGAGCCACTCACAAATTTTGTGATATTACAATAGATTTCTAAACGATATCTAACCATTTGTTTGACGAAATTTTCAAGAAGACAAAGATACAGATTGGTGATTGGAAGTCACGATAAAGATTTGCTTAATAGCACATCAACTTTCATGGGTTATTTAAAGGCAAATCTGTCATTGTTGATGAACTGTTGGAGTACTTCTTAAACTTTCGCTGGGAGAGATAAGGATATTAGTTCAAACGTAGATGTAGAAGCGGGATTAGAGATCGAACTCGCTTAGAAGGATATCGTAGTCCATCACGTTAGCCACTACGCTTCGGTAACTCTCCTTGCTGTGAGGAGAAAGTAGACGCCGATTAGGAAATTCTCTATTTGTTTAAGTTAATGTTAAACAATTACTTTCCTACCTACAAATTCGCAACTCCTGAGCTGTCAGTTCGTACGCGAGGGTAGATGTTTTGACTGACGGAAAGGGATCAAAAGCAGGCTTTTATCTGAAAAGCGATGAGAAGGTGAATTTAGGGTTTTTGAACAGTTGCTAAACGATTAGAAAACTTTGTCGCTGGTAAGCGGGGATCTAGATATAGACCTTTTCAAAAAATGTAATGTTTTTCCGCTTTTTAATTAGAGACGGTGGAAGATCCAGAAAAGGCGGGACTAATTTAATAAAATAATAAACGTGTGAAAAAAATGAAAAATGTCTTAAACCATAGGATATCAAGTGACAACGTTCTGAACTTTTCTAGTTTCTTCAAATTTCAAGAACCGGCAACACGCCTCTATATCTGTTGACTCAGTCGGATGAGGCTGTAGAATACACCGACTGAATATCTACACAAGCGTAATACTCCCTAACGAGTGTCCTGGATACGACACTAAAAAATCTTAAGTGAGACTCCAGTAATGCTAGAACTTTGATGAATGCGGAGTACCCCTTTGTTGCAATCGCTCCAAGCTCCACTCTGTCCAGGAGTGGTAGCACATAATAGGGACCTATCTATGGGTCAGATAGAACTAAAATGTGTATTTATGTTAAACTGAATCGATTGAAACAGAACTGTTTTGACATTTAAACTGCGTACGTATGCTAAACTGAATTGTTTGAAACAGAGTTGTTTATATGTCTAAAAATGGATTTGGCATTAAATAACCAATAAAGGTTGATATGTCATAAAACCAAAGCAAACCCTACTAAATTATATCTGGATTTTTAAATCGGCAATTAATATCGGAATCATTTGGTATTTCAGTCTTGAAGGAGATTTTATTGATAGAATATACGTACGGTTATTTTATGATAAAAGATGCTTTATTTCAGGGATCTCAAACTTAGGTGCTGAAAAGGGGTTCTAAGTCCTGAGGAAGAGGTGGAGCGGGTCAAAAGTAAAATGAGTGTATGTGTGTGGGGGGTGATTTCCACTAGTTATAATGCTAATTTAAATAAAGCTGATAAGCTTTTTTTCTCATTAAATTGAAAATGCATATCATAGTAAATGAGATATGTGAATTAGTACCAAATGTTGCGTGACAAATTTTCCGTTTCAATTTTTTCTTTATTCCATTTTTACTTTTTTTTTTCTTCTTTTTATGTATATTAGGGGTAAATTGCTATTAATTTTATAATAAATATCATTGAAACAGAGAAAACGAAAGCAAAACTTTCTGCACATTTAAAAAAAAATGCAAATATTTTCGTTCATTTAACAACCTGCTCTCAAATATTTTCAATGATTTTATGTTTGGATGTGTTTTCTGTCATCTCAGGTACACTTTCACCATGCCAACATGAGTTGACAAATCTATTTCTACTTACGTTATGAAACTAAACAAATTTCCTCGTATTTCTGTTATGTGTGTTAGTTCTTAATCATCTCAAGGAAAATCCCATTCCAATCTGAGTGGTCAAATGTTCCCTTCTCTATTTTTGAAACATTTTTTTTAATTCTTCATGTTCTGTTATGTGAACAAATTTTCTATTATAAACGTCACTTATGCACCACAATATATCTTTGAGAGAACCTGAAGAAGATATTTCACTAAAATAATTAAATTTTTTTTTTCAGATTCATATAAAACTACTTTTTATATTTTTTTGATACTTTTTAGCGTTTGATCTTGAAATAAAAGTGATTGAAATTTTTAAATACAGTTTAATTTTCTCTGGGAAAAGAGCGGAAGACAAATTACAAGTTTTAGGAAAATACTGGGTGTCTCAAAATAGATGCAACCCATTAATATGATGGTAATTTCTTACTGAGTTAAGCGCAATGGCGGTCATTTGGAACATGTCCTGTAAAAAACGAATCGTCTGAGCTAGAAACATCAAATCAATGTATTTTTCTAAAAATTGCTATGACATCAGCTTTAAGGACTCGCAATTTTTTTTTAGTTGCTTTTCTCAGTAATAAATCATCATGATATTAATGGGTTGCATCAATTTTGAGACAGTTTTCAATGATTTTATCTCATAAGTTGTGACAAAATATTTTTCCCCTCTGGTCCAAGGAATTGTAATCGAGGATTAATAGTTATTATAGTATACTAATTTCAAATCTGAAACAAAAAGAACACAACATTATTATAAGCAAAGTTATTATTATATTGAGACACCCTATATTAGCAGTCACATGGGTCCCATATATATTGAGATACCCTATATTAAACACGAAAATTTTTCTGCTGTGGGTTTGACAGCCATGTTTCATTTGAATAACATGATTAGTTAGAAAATTAAGACAGTTTTGTTTTCAACGTTTGGCACAAAATCCTGTATTTTTCTAAAACTGCTTTACGTAAAATATCTTCAACACTCTTCATTCAGATATCAAAGAACTATTTTCCTTTAGTTGGATACTGATGGATAGACAGAAATAGATGCATTGATAGAATTTAAAATTGAGAAGTAACTCGACTTCCCAAGAAAGATTGCTTTTTGATATTGGCCAGGTATTTGGTTATAGTATTTTGCTTCCTTTTTTTAATTCTAAGATTTCTTCTCTACAAGTTCGTCAATTTTTTTCTATGTTCTCTTTTTACAATCTATTTGGCTTGTCCTCATTCGAAAGTGTTCAGAGTTCCTTGTATACCTTAAAGTTAAACTGAGAGCCATACATGAGTTAATTGCATCTTTGGTAACGGGAAATTCTCAGGGTTATCGTTGAATAAAAAAAAAAGAAATGAAGACTTCGTACACGGCAACACTAATCCTATACCATTATTCAATGGAAAAGTTCATAGTTAGGTTTCGTATAAGAGTCGAATTAATCAAGGTCTGGAATAGCCACGTGACAGAAACGATGATGATTGGTAGAAGTCTATCTTTGAAAGCACAATTAGAAGGAAAAAACATCAATATAAAAAACAAAACCCAAAAGCATGAGGTAAAATGTGTTCTTTCACCATTTTCTTCTGGTAACAGAGAATATTAAACGCAAACCTCTTTTATTCTGTTTTCCGTATACGTTTTCTTTCCTATTTTCTTTGTTCACTTGTTTTATTGCGTTTTCCTTTTTTTTTTTTTTTTTTGCTTTTGCT
>OY757907.1:53000354-53002854 GCA_963585895.1 Sepioteuthis lessoniana
GCTCGTGATGAACACTCTCGTTCAAAATATTCACAGATCACATAAAACACCTCATAATGTATGGCATGGTAGGGTGTCTCACGTAGTTTAATAGTAAGCAAGCTAGACTGGCGGACAGTTACTTGTGCATTGTCTGAATTTCTGAGACGAACGGTAATGATTTTTATCATTCAGGATTTTCAGACTATTGTTTTCATCGTTATCGTAATATTCACTTTGTTTCGGCCGATGTTTCCTCCGGCCTTTCTTCAGGTGTTTCTTGTCGAACTCGGGAGCTTCCACGGAACTTCGAACCAAATCCGTGGATTAAATAAAGTTTCAAGTTCGAAGTTCCACGTAGGCTCCTCAGTTCAACAAGAAACACTTGAAGACCGGACACATCGGTTGAAACGTTGTGAACAAAACAATAAAGATGAAGACAATAGTCCGAAAACGCTAAATGATAAAAATTATTTGTAAAATTAAGCATTAATGGTTGCCCCACACTTCCGGCCTTATTACACATCTAAGCTAGGCGTAGTAAAGAATGAATCTATAGCATCATCATACTGACATCCTCGACAATGACTAAACATGGTAAAAGTACATGCACTTAGGTCGTAACATCTGAGATTTCAACAATTATTAAATAGCTTTGATAATAATATATATATATATATATATATATATATATATATATATATATATATATATATATATATATATATATATATATAGTCCAGTCGGTGGGGGATGTAGAATACACCAACTGCATCTTTGCAGAAGGGTAAGACACCCGACGCGTGTGCTGGATATGACATTAAAGAATCTGATGGTGAGGCTCCAATAAAGCTGGATCCTTGGGGTATGCGAAACACCCCTTCATTGCTATCGGTCAAGACTCTATTCTGGCCTGGAGAGGAAGCTCCTGATAGGGTTCAATCTATAAGTTAAATAGAACTGTTTCATCATTTAATTGAGTGTAAACAAATGACTTATACTAAATTGAACAGTTTGAAATAGAACTTTGATCATTTAACTGTATGTAAATAAATGGCTGATATTTAATTGAACTTTTAGTAGGGCATAACAATACTTGGAACCATGTAACTGTGTGCCAAAAAAAATGAGTTTTGTTGAATTGAATAATTAATGGTATAAAGTAATACTTGTCACCACTTCACCGTGTGCAAACAAATGATTAACGTTGAATAGAATTTTAAGTGTTACATTGCAATAATTGCAAACCATTTAACTATATAGAAACAATAACAATACGAGAGGGAAAAAATAGCTCTAACTCATTTAAAAATAAAATTACCGACAAAATAATCTCTTACGTAACAAATTTATTTAAATGTGTGTAAAAAAATGATTGATGCTAAATTGTGACTTTTCTAAAACAATATTTGAAACTATTTAACACTGTACCAAAAAGAATGTACGTTTAAAAATGTTATCAACAAAATGTGTTCAGAAATCATCTATCTAATATAAATGAATGAACATGATTTAGCTTTAATAACCTACAATGGTTGATATGCCATAAAACTAAACCAACCTAAACCTGAACTTATAAATATGTATATATATATATATATATATATATATATATATATATATATATATATATATATATATAAATCAACCCTCAAACCAACGACCAGAATGTGATTGATGCTCAAATTTTTAAACGAGGTTAAACGGGTGTTAAGTTAGAGTTTTCAATCTACTAGATCAGTTGTCCTACCAAGGTTAAAGAGCCCAGTCTGCCCTACGATTTATCCATAGCTGGAGGGAGAATAATAAGATGCGTACTTTTCCCAAGAGTATTAACGCTTTGGGAAATTGCAAACAGCCTCGTGTAGGATTTGAACTTTGCCGTGATACTTTTCCTACGGCGATAAACATTACACCACAAGTTTCTGTATATTTGTTACTGCTATCACAAATACAAAAGCAGCCATGCCATAAATACAGTCTTCAGAAATGATAATCCTGCCCATACAAGATACTATCAGACTTTTGTTTTACGTTATAGTGAGTGAAAACCAGACCCGTGCAAATGCAGTTTTGCTTGATGTTGGAGCATTTCTGCTTTACTGCAGGTAAAAGGTCGAATTTAGTCTGATATGCCGAGTTCGAATTTGTAATAAAATTTTGACATCAATCTTCAATAGGAAATATATCGATAGTCCAGCCGCTTTATACAGATTGTTCTCGTAAATCCTCGCACCTTTTCAATTTACGCTGATATCCCCTGTAATTTAAAAAAAAAATTTCCAAAAGATACTGTTAACTCAAGGTCATAAGCTCTTTCGAAATAAACCAACCAGGGGACAAGATTCAGGAACTGGACGATAAGCATGATCTCAGCTGGAAAGGCAAGATGGCGTTCCAAATATAGTGTGACGATTCACTTATCGTAACCATCAAAGGAATTGAACTTATTGAAAAAGTAACTTCGCAGATATTTCTATCAAAAGTTTTTTTTTATTGTCTTCCGAACGAAATTTGATAG
>OY757907.1:53007854-53030354 GCA_963585895.1 Sepioteuthis lessoniana
GCTTGTTTTGTTTCATGTCCAGGACACTCGAAAAGGGAGTGTTACTCCTCTGCAGAGATTCAGTCAGTGTATTCAACAGCCCAAGCTGGCTGGGCTGTATATTTTTATGACTATTTCTGTAAAAGTTTACTTCTTATAAGCAGATTTTACGGTAACACCACTACTGATAAAAAAACACCGAAATATTTTCGGTATATTTTGAAATATCATTCAGAGTTAGAACTAGTGTTCGCCAATGGTCTGGGAGACTGGGGTTCAATCCCAGATCGTGTCATACCAAAGATTCAAAAAAGATGCTGGATAATTCCTTGCTTAACACTCAGCATTATATGGCACGGATCAAGAATAAGTGAAACAATTCATGGAAAGGAGTTGCGCCCACTCCTACACTTTGTTGTAGTAGTTATTGAAAAGGGGGATCTTCGGGTCGCTCTCGACGACAGTCGGCAGCTTATATAAAGAATAGCCAAAGTTACTATGGACTCCAACACATATGAAAATTAGTGTTGGTTGACCAGAATAAAATTTAAATTAATCAGGTCTGTGCAAACACTGGATGCTGTCAAGGAGATTTTCCAGGAGTGATGACCGATAGGGACAGATGTCAAGAGGTGGTCAAACAAATTTGTTCGGTCGGCTAACTTACTATACATGCTATATCTTTAAAGTGATTTAATTCAGTTCTGCTTCGACTATTCGGGAAACATCCATTATCTCAATTTTCTTTAAATCGCAAATATTTGTCGCCTAAATTGATTTCTCGTACAAATATTAAGGAAATGACATGTATAATTCCATTGTTAAACGCAAAAATCCGAGTTAAGTTGTCCATTTTTATTTCATCTAGTATATACTACCATGTATTATTTATACTTCTCCAGAAATATGGCTTCAGATGTAATTTTTTAAAATCTTTTTAGTCTTTAACGTATGTTTCCAAATTCAAATAAACATTTCATTATTTCCAACATAGGGTTCTTTAGAAGTCATACAGAGATTCCTGGTATTTTCTGGCTCATAAACAAGTTCCCATTGTATGGTTTATCTTTTTATTTCTCTAATGTTCAGTTAAAATGGTCACGAAACGGCCAATTTGGCCCAATATGCGTGTGTTTTAATTTCTTATTGTAAATGAATTGTTGGTTTGGTTTATTTCATTTTTTAATGGTATATCAACCTTAGTGGGTTAATTGATGTAAAAGCTAGCATGATAGAACGGTAGTGATACTATTTAACCCATAGTTAGGGCTAAAAGAGGGTTCATAGCTTTCCTAAATCCGAAAGTGAAAGTACAACTGGAATTCGATCTCACTTACTATGATGTCAGAGTCCATCACATTTGCCACTACACCTAGGGAGCTCCAAAAAAATTTTGAAACTATTTATTTTGTTGTCACCCTGTATATTAGTAATGGTTATTTTAAAATCACCGTTGTTGATAGTAATCACAGAATTTACAACAATAATCACAAAACTAGCCATCAATAAATAAAACAAAATTTTCCTTTCTTGTCAATGAAAAGGGTTGAAAAGAGCCTTTGGGTCTTTAATGTCAGTTATCGATTAATATTTGAAGATAAAAGTTGAAAAGTGTTATATATATATATATATATATATATATATATTGAAATCAAATAAAAAATTCTAACCTGAAAATTTAAAGATTATAATCTCATATTCATGTTTTTCTTCTTTTACATTGGTATCTAAAAAAAATCGAAGTTAAGAGGCGAGGTGTGTGTCCACTTCCGCCATCATGTTACCCTTAACATTTTTCCCCACTTTTTCCATACTTCGATTTATTTTTATTTCTGTTCTCTCCTTGATTTTTTTTTTTTTTTTTTTGTATCGGAACGATGGTGAAATCTGCTGTTAGTGGTTGCGGTGGTGGTTGGTGAATGAAGACATATTTCACTGTCTGTCAATTTGCTTGTTCATCTATTCTTTCTTCTAACTCTGAGGACTTCGTTTTCAAACTTATTTGTATGCCTGAAGGCGTAGTAATAGATCTTTCGTATAAAAATAAGATTTATAGGGAAGAAAAAATGCAAGATAGTTAGAAGGCGAAAAAGCATTTTCCAATGAATAACTAAAAAACATCAAGAAACTTACATGAAAGAGCAAGAAAGATTGAGAAGAGAGGAAAAAACAAGAATGAAAGTTTGAGTTGAGTAGGAATAGATGAGACTTTAGAAGTCAAATTAAAGTAAAAAGAATGACGAGATAAAATAAATGAATGAGGTGAGATTGCGAAACATGTTACTTAGTGCTACGGTGATATGAAAATGTTCAAATATGAAAATGAAGGAATTTGAATAAGATTTTAATGTTTGAACAAAGTTAAATTTCTTTGAAGATATAGAGTGTATCAAATAATATCAAGAGCCAAATTTTATTTCGACATTTTCTCCCTGTCTGTCAGTCTATCTGTCTGTCTGTCTGTCTGTCTCTCTCTCTCTCTCTCTGTATATATATATATATATATATATAAGATGAAAGAACACGTATATATTTCTTTCACATTCTCTTTTTCTTTCTCTGTCTATCTACCTTTCTCTCCCTCTCTCTCTCTCTCTATCTCCTTTTGTGAGCGTGTGTGTATATGTGTGAAGAAAGAGAGAGAGAGAGAGAGAGAGAGAGAGAGTAAATGTTAATTAAAAAAAACATATCTAAACTTAAGTAAACATCTCTTTCTACCTGTCTCTCTCTCATTATTTATATATATATATATATATATATATATATATATATATATAACAGAAATATAGGTTGAAATCAAAAACAGAAGAAAGCTAAGAATGTGTCATGTGTATATGCGTTATATGTTCGTATATAAGTGCGTGTTCAAATACGTGTAAGATTAGTATACTTATATATATATATATATATATATATATATATATATATATATGTGTGTGTGTGTGTGTGTGTGTGTGTGTATGTGTGTGCCAATATACGTATATATATATAAGCACATGTGTATGTATGTGTGTATGTATGTAAGTTACTGCTTGTAGATAATGACTGAATGTTTCTTTTTATCAAATAGAAATTCCCTTAGGAATCAATTCATTATTATTATTATTATTATTATTATTATTATTATTATTATTATTATTATTATTATTATCATTATTATTGAGGTAGTCATTATTTATTCGTTTGTCCTTCGATCTGATTATTTATTTATTTATTACATTGGATCTCCTCGAATGTAATTTTTTTTCTTCATTTTTTCTTTTTTCTTGTTATTCAAATCTTGAAGAAGTGTTTTGCTTCTCTCAATACAGTTTGTTTGCAGAGGGCATTTTTACATTTCTTTTGCCTTCTCTAACTTCTTTTCTTTTGCATTTTCTAAATTTATGTCTTATTATTTATTTCTCGTGAAATTTCATCCATCCCCTCCACTCACAACTTCTAACTTGATCTTCGAAGAGCGCCCTGAAGCCGAACCCTGAAAACTATCTCATTTTTTTCTCTCTAGTTAAACAGTTTTAAATATATCGTATTCATTTTAGATAGTTGGCAAGAGCAGACATATTTATACATATGTGCACATTTAGTAAGCGACAAAAGTTTAAATTATTATATGACATGTCATTTACATTGATTTAGTTAATGAACGTAAATATATGCTTGTTTCTTGTTTCTTTGTTTATTTTTAAATCAGTATGAAACACATACACATTCATACACACACGCATACAAACGCACAGAGAGAGAGAGAGAGAGAGAGAGAATGAGAGAGAGAGAGAGAAAGAGATGTTCTATCTGTATCTAACGAAAATTTTTAGTCTTGTTTCTATGTAATTGTAACCCATCAAAACAGTTATTTCCATTCCTATTTGAGACTTTCCATTCGCGCTGAACATCAATTTTTTCATCAAATTCACCATGAATAGTGAAATACCTGTGTACTCTATAACAAGTCATACACACACACACACACACACACACACACACACAGATAAATGTTGCTTTTTATGCTAGCGGAGAAGTACACACACATATAAAAGTAAGTAAGGTGGTGACCCGAAGGCTCCTTTTTCTATTGCTACTACACCAAGGTGTCGGGAACGGTTTTTCTCTTTTCCAAGGGTTGTTTCAATTTACCCTTAATACGTGCCTTACAATGCTGAGTGTTAAGCAAGGAGATATCAAGTACCATTTTTGAGTCCTTGGTAGGACTCGACCTAGTAATGAAATTTGGTCAGTTGGGCCGTTGGCGAACACTCTACCCACTATATATATAGGTACGTGTGGTAAAGCATTTATCGTCATTGGAAATGGACTCGGCGGCCAGGGTTCAAATCTTATACGAGGCTGTTTGCATTTTTCATTGCATGAATACCCTTGGGAATAATATACACCCAACTAGTCTTCCTCCTGCTATGGGCAAATAGTAAGGTAAACTCAGACCTTTAACCCTGGTATGCCCACCAGTCTATAGGAAGGAAATTTCTGAATTTAAACCTGTTAAAGTCCCTTAAAAAACAAGTGCGGAGGGGTTTATATATATATATATATATATATATATATATATATATATATATATAATTTAAATATTATACGTTCATACTATTAGACATTATATGACGATAGACATATATAAAAATATAAATATATATACGTCTATTTTATGAGTATATAACTGTTATAATACTGAGAGGAAATTCACTTTTTGACTAATGCCTTTGAGAAAAGTATGAACCTCTTTATCTCCCCTGCTATGCATTCATTGGTTCATCGTTGTTCTTTTTTGGCATGAAATAACCCCCGAATGTTGATACGCCATTAAACAAAGATACTATACCTATTGTATGAAGTTTCTGCGTTTGCTTTTGTATAGCCAAATTATTGAGAAAGCAGTATGTTTTTGTGTAAACTTTTCTATAATAAGATACACTGAAATTTTCCCGGTGATTAAATGAAATTAGTTTCGAGTTGATCCGACTACAGGAAGTTGAGATTTAGGTAATTTTTAAAGCATTACATCCTCGAAAGAATTTCGGGTCTTACACACAATACTAACATTATATCGCTTCTTTTTCACTCTTTAAAATTCAAAAACGAGTAAGAAGTACATTGAGGTTCCATTGCTAAAAAAGATTAAAAATAGGCGAAAGATAATAGAAAGAATTAAAAATGTTGGCATTTTTTTTATTTACTAATAGACATCATTTTGAAAAAAAAAGAAATGAAATTACAAGTATTCCCGGTTTTCATATCTTATCTTCGACGTTTAAAAAGATGTGTGTAATTAAAGAAAAAAATTTGAGATTTTTGTATTTTATAAAGTGGCAATAATTTTAAAAAGTTGTTTTATTTCATTTTCTTAATAATTGTTTCAAAATAATAGCAGAACTTTCTTAATAGAGGTGCAAATGTTTCTAAATAAAAAGTGTGTTTTCTTAATAATTACATCAAATGTTAATTACTTTTATTTTTCTATATATATATCTATTTATTCAGTGACGAGAGGAAACTCTGTTTCAGTATAGATCTTATTAAGATCCACATCTAGGTATTTTTACGAATCAATTAATCAATAATTTAGAAGAAATAGATGATAGAATACCTTTCCTACGATACCGTTTCATTTGATTTTGTTCCCTTCGTCGAGGCAATACCAAGTAGCCCTTCTTATATATATATATATATATATATATATATATATATATATATATATATAGAGAGAGAGAGAGAGAGAGAGAGAGTCTTTACTTATGAGAACAAAGGTGGGGGGTTGACCATTATTGTAAAAAAAATTTAAAACACTCGATAAGGGGAGTCCTCATGGCAAAGTGGCTAACGTGCTGGACACTGACATTGTAGTACGCAGGTTCAAACTCCAGTCGTGCTATTAGGTGCACTTGGGGACAAAAGCCCTTGGGAAAGGTATGAAGCCATTTATTCCTCCCCAGCCATTGGTTAAATAGTTACAATTATCGTTCTTCAACAAGAATGGCTTTGGCACTTTATAAAACACGATGGTTGACATTCCATTAAACAAAGAAACTGAAACACAAGTAATTGTAAAAAAATAAAACAAAACAAAATAAAACAAAACAAAAAAAATAAATAAGAATAATTTCATACAAAGTAAACAGAAATATCAATGCTTTTGCGAAATCAAAAAGTTTCATAAAATAAATTTACCAGATATTTCTTATATTTTATTTCAAGAATATTCTGATTGAATATTTTCTCTTTTCTTTTTTTTTTTAGCTTTTAGAAATTCATATATTATACAAGAGTATATGGTTGTCACTATCTGACTTGGCTGGTTTGTAACAAACCAAATGCAGTATAATTTGAAGAGTGCTCAATATCTGTGATAGAGCTCTAATATGATATAATAAACAATGAATATATATTAGATTTATATATTAGTTTTTCTATATATTGAATTGCATGGATGCACACCACTGCGACCACAGGTTTCATACCGTCTTCATACGACAATCATCAGGAAGAATATATATATATATATATATATGTGTGTGTGTGTGTGTGTGTGTGTGTGTGTGTGTGTGTGTGTGTGTGTGTGTGTGTGTGTGTGTGTGTGTGTGTGTGTGTTTGGTTTGGTTTGGTTTGTTTTTTTGGTATATCAACCATTGTATGTTATTTAATGCCAAATCTATTTTTATACTAATAAACAGTTCTATTTCAAACAATTCAGTTTAGTTTAAGTATGCAGATTAAATGTCAAAAACTGTTCTTTGTCAAACAATTCAGTTTAGCAAAAGCTCACTGTTTAGTCATTTTAATCCATAGATAGGACCCTATCAGGTGCTACCACTCCGGGCCAGAGTGGACCTCGGAGCGATAGCAATGAAAGCGTACCCCACATTCCCCAAAGCTCCAGCTTTTCTGGAGCCTCACCATGAGGTAGTTTCGTGTAATATCCAGGATAGTCGTTGGGGAAGTCTTAGCCCTCTACTGAGATGCAGTCGGTGAATCCTGCAGCCCGTACTGACTGGGCCATATATATATATATATATATATATATATATATGTGTGTGTGTGTGTGTGTGTGTGTGTGTGTGTGTGTGTGTGTGTGTGTGTGTGTGTGTGTGTGTGTGTGCAGTTTTGTAACTGCCTTCATTTTAACGCTAAATACTTCAAAAGTTGTCCCTCTTTAAATGTCCAGCGGGTCTTAATATGCTCTGATTGTATCCACTACAGATCGGTAAGACCCCTAGAAGGAAGGAAGGTGTCCTAGGTATGACACTATAATTCTATGTACTTCAGAAGCTGTCTTCAAACATACCGATCTTTTAGAAAGGCTGAGAATGCGCTGACAACATCCCCTCTTTAGAAGTGAACCCTCCCCCAAAAGAGTTGTCCTTAGTATGACGATAGTCTACATCTGATGGTTATTTCAAGGTGGAACATGGAATAATGTCAATTAAGGAATGCATTTTACTCCCCGGAGCTCCAAAACTGTAGCCTCACCATTGTATGCTGTTTAATGTCATACCCAGGATACCTCTTTTAAGGTGTAGAAGGATACAGTTTGCTTATACTAAGCCTCACTGACTGAGCTAGAATGTACTTGTGTTTATATGTATGTGCGTATTCCCATATCCTCTTGTTTGAATTAAAGATGTGTTATATTTTGAAACAAAATTATAAGCAATTTACTCGCTTAACCTTAGAATTATTACAAGTATATATGCATCTGTGTATATGTATATCTTTGTAACGATACGTAATCAGTGAAATTTAACGATGGGGGAGAAAAAGCTGATAATCCGATACCCTAAAGGTTCCTATATACGTTTCTTTTCATTTTATCATCGTGTCTTTAAGTTCTTTGAAGCTGCAAGGCAAATAGTCTATCTTTCTTTTTCTCTGCATGTGAATGAGCTTACATCTCCTTTTATCTGATTTTCCTCCTCTAAACTTTGACATCGACCGCATAAAAAGAAACCTCTCTCTAAAGATTTTTTTTTTAAATACTGAATAGAAATTGCTATACAATAAAAACACCTCACGAGTGAGATGTTTTGATGGTCAAAGTAGGGAATGATGTTTAAAGAAAAAAAATAAATAGGCATAAAAATCAGAGTCAAGCAGTAAAGGAATATTTCCTTACAGTCAAGTAACGCAGACGTAAATGACAGATCAGTGAAGTTAAGCAACAAAGAATCTGGCCAGTATTTAGAAGAGTGACTACTTAGTTGGTACTGTTGGTAACTTGATATCTCAGTACCATACGAAGCAAAGATTAGTAAATAATAATAAAAAAGATGTTTCTGTGTTCCTTATTTGTCCAGTTTCAGAAGGGTCGAAAATATCTTAGGAGGGAGACTACCTCGGTATTTATTCATTTGATTAGATTTCTACTAACGAATTCGATTTCAAGAAGTTTTCTTGTGTTTTTGAAGTACTTCTTTCTTAATAATAAATAACAAGCTAATGAATATTTCCACTGAAAATAGGCACTCTTTCGGAAATTAGTGTTTTTCGGCTATAATAAGGACAAATGGACTGTTATATATACAATGATTATCCGAAAAGTAGTGCGCAAACATGTTCCATCCAAAATGTTTAATAAAAATCGTTGGCTTAGCTTATGCAACCGAGCAATAGAGATTACTAAAACCATCCGACTAATACTCATGCAACTTGATTTTTGTCGCTCTATCGGTGAGGTTTAGGTTTTTAATCCATATTTTAACAAAACGGTGAATTTAGCCTACTGTAATTTTGTCAGGTTCGAACTCTCTACTCTCCGAGATTAGCTTGTTGGCCATTTCAATACTACGAAGTGCCAATCTCCATTCATTATCGATAGAATTTTAATTCATACATACAAAGACAGAGAGAGTGGGTGGAGATGAATAGAATGAGAAATAAACTGGAATTAAGATAGAAACAGACGTGAATATGAATAGAGAGTAATAGATATACAAAAGACTGAACTCGATAAATAGATTGAGGGATAGATATGAATTGACTGATATAGAATTGGATGGCTAGTATGATACGAAGAAGCACTAATAAGTCGAAACGATTACATACTCCTCCACCATCTGTCACATCTACTCCAAGACATCTCCTCCCTCACATTCTTCATATTGATCTGTTTCTCCCAACCTCTACTCGACCTCACCGGTCTCTTTCATCATTTCCAATCACCCCAGCAAGAATTATTACTTGATTAACTGCTTATCTGACGAATACATCACAATTTCTTTTCTCCTCTTCGCAATTTTCAAAACTTCTTTGTCAAAACCAAATCCAATTAATTTTAATTAGATTAAATTTAATTTCCTAATTCATAAAAATCTCACACCATTTTTCGTAAGTATATTTTCGCGCTCAAATCGGCGGTCGCGCAGAGGGAAAATAAAGAGGGTGGGAACAGAGAAGTAGGAATCATAGGATGGGGGATAGAGAGAGGGGGATAGTGGAATAGATAAAGAGTGTGTGTGTGTGTGTGTGTGTGTGTGTGTATATGTGTGTGTGTGTGAGAGAGAGAGAGAGAGAGAGGGAGGAGGAGGAGGAGGAGGAGGAAGAAGAAGAAAATATTGTAATAGAAAAAGAAAGATAGGAGAATTAAAGGAGATGGTAAGATAGGATGATATTTATACTATATGTGTGAAAAGAAAAAAGATAGAGAGGGTGATATATATATATATATAAAGAGAGAGAGAGAGAGAGAGAGAGAGAGAGAGATAATTCAACGTCCTCTCGTAATTTATTGTGAGTTCATTTTCGCATTGTTTTAAATATTTTATATTCCTTTTCCTCTGGAGAGTTGAACTGACAGCAGGAGGAAAAAGTTGAGCTGAGAGGAAAATCCAGAGAGGTATCTTCCAAGGAGAAATGCTATCACCATTAATATTTGTAATAGCGATAATGCCACTGTATCTCATACCTAGGAAAAGCAAAAGCGGATACAATCATGAAAAATCACAAGAAAAAATCATGGACGGCATCAAACTGTTTGCCCAAAATAAAATTAATAGGAAACCCTAATACGGATTGTGAGGATTTATATACAGTGATGATGTAGGGGTGGAATTTGGCATTGAAAAATGTGCCATAAAAAGCGAAAAACCAGCAAATAACAGAAGAAAGAGAACTACCAAATCAAGAAAAAATCAGAACGATAGTAGAAACGGAAACTTAAAAATACGTAGGAATATTGGAAGCGGACACCATCAAATAAACAGAGATGAAAGAAAAAATTAAAAATAATTCTTCAGGAGAAAGAGAAAACAATTCGAAATCAAACTATATAGCAGAAATCTCATCAAAGAGATAAACACCAGGGCAGACCATTCTCAAAGTGGAAAAGGGAAAAAAACTTCAACAAATAGATCAAAGTAAAAGAAAAATCATGACGACGCGTAAGTGCTTACACCCCAGAGATGTTAAAGACAAACTATACGTGTCAAGAAAAAAGGGGAAAGAGGACTGGTCAGCATTGGATATAGCATCGATACATTGATAATATGTCATGAAGATTACATAAAAAGAGTTAAGAGAGTCTGATTAGAACATTTCTAGCAACACACAAGCGAAATCTCACACGAGAAGACTCGGACATGGCTAAGAAAGGAAAAGCCTAAGAGAGATGTGGAATCTCTTCTAATAACAGCTCAAAGCAAAGCCATAAGGACAAACTACGTTAAAACCAAAATTGATTAGAGGCAACAAAAAACAAGAGTATTTTATGTGAAACGATCCACCACATAATAAATGAATCCAGAAAATTTGTGCTAAAAGAATATAAGACTAGACACGACTAGATAGGTAAGGTGATATACTTGGAATTGTGCAGGAAGTCTAAATTTGGCTATACCAACAAATGGTACCTGCACAACCCACAGTCGGTCCATGGGAATGAGACACAAAAACTTCTTTGGGATCTTCAGATACAAACAGATCACCAAATCTCGACCAGACGACCAGATCTAGTGATAGTCAACAAAAGAAAGAGAACCTGCCGAATTGTAGACTTTACCGCCTCGGCAGACTACGGAGTGAAATTGAAAGAAAGCGAACAGAAATGTAAGTACCAAAACCGTGCAAGAGAACTAAATAAATTTATGGAATATGAAACTAACGGTGATACCAATCGTAACTGGTGCGCTTGTACAGTCACCAATGGATTGGTAAAGAGACTGGGAGACTTAGAAATAAGAGGACAAGTGGAGACCATGCAAACTACAGGATTATGAAGATCAGCCAGAATACAGGGAAGAGTCCTGGATACTTGAAGAGATTTGCTGTCACTCAAACTCCAGTGGAAAATTATCAGCTAACGCTGCTGTGCGAAAATCTCAAAGAAATAATAATGATAATTATAATAATAATGATTAAAACAACAAAACAACTGATCGGGCCAGAAAACCACGCCTAGTTTTAATTATAAAGAACACAAGAATCTATCATCTAGTGCCTTTTACTGTCCCAGCAGACTGTAGAATGAAAGTGAAGGAAGCTGAAAAGCTGGACAAATACCTAAACCTTGCTAGAGAACTGAAAATCGTGAAAACATCATGGGTCAGTGATACAAATCATAGTTGAAGCACTTGGAACAGTTATCAAGAATCTGGAAAAGAGACTAGTTGAGCTGGAGATGGGAGAAATGATTGAAACTATCTTAACTACAGCACTGTTATAAATGGCAAGGATGTTTAAAAGATTCCAAGAGATCTTAGGAGACTTGTTGTCATTTAGACTCTAATGAAAAACTATCAGAGCTGGTGTGAAAAAAATCACAAGAAGTAAAATAATATTAATTCTGGAAAGACATTGGGACACTTAGAAATTTGAGGAAGAATTGAATCTGACAAGACTGCTGCATTGCTGAAATAGGTAAAAATATTTAGAAGAATTCTGAATTGGTTTGGCTTGTTTCTTGGTTCAGTTTGTTTTAGTTTGGTTTGGTTTTATGACATATCAATCAGTGCTGTTTATTCAATACCAAATCCTCTTTATACATATAGAAATTGAATATATATGATTTATAAACACTTTTTGTTGATATCATTTATAAGCAAGCTTCAGCTCATGTTTTTTGCACACATTTATATGGTTGCGAGAATTTTTTTTTACAATAAATCATTTATTTGCACACAGTTTAATGGTTTCAAGTATTGTTATATAACTGTCACAATTTAACATTAGTCATTTGTTTGCACTCATAGTTCTTAGGTAATTTCGTTTTCATATGAGATAGAATTAATTTGTTTGCACACAGTTGAATTGGTTAATTGTATTGTTATTTAGTACTAATTATTCTATTGAACACTATTCATTCGTTTGAACACAATTAAATGGTTGCAAGTATTGCTATGTATCCCCACCATTTTAATTAAACCTCTGTGATTTGTTTACCCGCCGTTAAATGATCAAAGATTTCTATTTCTAACCAAGTAATTTGTTTGCACATAGTTTAAATGTCAAAAAGTTCCATTTGACCCATGGATAGGACCCTATCAGGTTATATCACTCCAGGACAGAGAGGAAATGGGAGCAATGCTAATGAATGGGAACTCCAAATTTCCCAAACCTCCAAGACAGGAGCCTCACTATCAGATTGTTTAATGTCATATCGAAAACACTCGTTGGGAGAGTATTACCCCTATGTAGATATGCAGTTGGTGTATTCTACATCTTTAGTTGACTGGGCTACTATCACTAGGAATTCGATGAGAATCACCAGTTATTAGTTGTTTTCGACCGTAGTCGAGGGCGGCCAGAAGGCTCCCTTTTCAATAGCTACTACTGTAGAGAAGAGCGCGACTCCTTTCCCTGAATTGTTCCACTTTACCTTTGATAAGTACCTTATATTGCTAAGTGTTAACCAAGGCGGTATCAAGTAACATTTTTAAAATCTTTGGTATGACGCGATCTGAGATTGAACCCAGGTCTCCCGGACCATTGGTGAACACTCTACCCGCTTGACCAATGAGCCGAGTAATACTGAAAACATAAAGAATCTTTAGATATCGATATGAAATAAGCTTTGGTCTGCAAAAACAACCAAAAAACAATATGATGTTGATCATTTCAAATAATTACATTTGTTGTCAATATACAAGTATTTATAAAAGAAGATGTATATCTATTTTCATTGCATGACACAAGGTCAATATTTTAGCGGAGTACCGTTGATTTGAATTTAAAGTTTTCCTTCTTCAAGACAGCTTGTGTTAACAAGCTTAAAGAAGCCAGTCTACGTTATTATTTACTCATCGCTTGCTGGAGTTGGAGAGAGAGAAGATATGAATTTATGCCTCTCAAAAGGGCATTAGCTCAAAGTGAATCGCAGGCAGCTTCATTCAGGATTTGAACTCGGGTTGCCAATTTTATTTTCTACGACATTGACTCTTAAGCTAAGAGCGACTCCAATAAGATGTCTAGAGATACAAATGAACGATTTTGTGTGTTGGAAGACGTTTTTTCATAAATTTTCACACGCCTCACTCGCTCACTCACTGGCTCTATCAATCAATCTTCCTCTGCGCATGCGTGTGTATGGGGATGGTGTTGAGGATGTATAATATTTTGAACTTATAATGACAAGACATTGAACTCTTTGACCTTTATAAACGAAACATTTGGACAACTTGCTTTATCCAATTCATCTCAACGGTCCCGCCGGTCAAAAACAACTACAGCAGCAACAACAACAACAACAAAAACGTTTTGATATTTGAAGCGATCATTTGTTAATTTGTTAAACCAAGTTTCACGTCTATTGGAAATTCCCCCACCAAATATTCACACCTTTTAACAAATTAGTCATTAAACAATTATTCTCCATTTTATTAATTGTCCTTTTTTTCGTATGTGTGTGTGTGTGTATGTATGTGTGTGTGAGAGAGAGAGAGAGAGTGTGTGTGTCTGTGTCTGTGTGTGTATGTGTGTGTGAGAGAGAGAGAGAGAGAGAGAGAGAGGGTGTGTGTGTGTGTGTGTGTGTGTGTGTGTGTGTAAATGTGTATTGTTTTAATTTACCTTTTCTTTTTGTTTCACTTTATCTCGCTTTTCACTTTGTTTTCTTTGTTTTCTTTCCTTTTTTTTTTGTTTTTTTTGGCCCATATCGTTTAAAGGGACTTTTGATGTCAACTTGATGATTAATCTCTTCTATTTCTTTTGTTTTGGCGATTATTATTTTCGAAATCATCATCTCTCGAATTATCGATACATCTTTTTTTATTATTTTTAATCTCAGCCACGCTAAGAATACAATCCTACATTACGTTAAACATCAACAAGAGTATTATTTTAAAATAATAATAATAATAATAATAATAATAATAATAATAATAATAATAATAATCCAATGCCATTAGGACCAATTAGATTCATGTGAAAATAGATAATACGCAAAAGAATAGCAAGTGTACTTTATGTGTTGATAGAGATGAAACGATTAATCACATAATAAGCCAATGTAGCAAACTAATACGAAGAGAGTATAAGCATAGACATGACTGGGTGGGATAAGCAATACATTGGGAATAGAGCAAGAAACTGAAATTGAACCATACTACCAAATACTATATGTACAAACTAGAATTCATCTGGGAGAATCAGACGCAGAAAATTCTTTGGGATTTTGAGATACAGATTACCTAATCGCGGTAAGAAGACTAAACCTAGTGATAATCAGCAAAAAACGAAAAAAATAGAGAACATACCGTATTGTAGACTTTGACATTCCGGCAGACCACAGAGCAAAAATCAAAGATGCGAAAAGATAAACAAGTATACTGACCTTGCTAGAGAACGAAAAAAGCTCCAGAACATGAGATGGTTGTTGTCTTTAATTGGAATCATTTTGAGACGAGGCTTCCTAATCTGAAACGTAGTGAAAGAAGAAACAACATAAAAAACTACCAAGATGAGAAAAAAAGTCCGCAATAATAAAAAATTAATTCTCAGATTAGGAAGCCTCATCTCAAAATGATTCCAATTAAAGACAATTGCAAAAATTCGGTACGGACCCGACTACGGAAGACCAGATAAGGATTTATAAGACCAAAAAATCCATCCTTGATCGCCCTTTTGGGCCCGTGATGCAGCAGATAGAGGCGTTGAGTCTCTACAGTTCCAGGTGAACATTGTCAGAAGATAGCGGTTTCAAATCCTACCCAAGCCGGCCAGAGGTTTACTTGGTCAAAAAGTGGTGCGATGGACAACAACAATGGAAAGCAGTAATTACTGAGGATACGGTTACAAAACTCATCATTCCTATCCGAGGTCGCGGTAAAAATCACCTGAAGAAGGCCAGAGGAGAAATTTGGCCGAAACGTAATGAAAGAAGAAACAACACAAAAAACTACCTAGATGAGAAAAAAAGTCCGCAATAATAAAAAATTAATTCTCATGAGATGGTTGGTTTGGTTTCTTTGTTTAATGGCATATCACCTCTTTTTAGGTTATTTAATGCCAAAGCCATTCTCCTAGAAGAACAGTAGTGGTACTATTTAACCCATAGCTGGGAGGATAAGGGGGTTCATACCTTTCCCAAGGGTATTTGCCCGAAAGTGAACGTAATAGCGCGACTGGAGTACGAACTCGCGTACTACGATTCCGCTGTCCATCGCTTTAACCATTATACTACGAGGACCCCGCCCCACAGAACATGAGAGTGAAATTAATTCCATTTGTGACTGGCGAGCGAAGAGCGGATCCCACAGACTTAGATAGGGGACTGGAAAAGTTTGAAATCGAAGGACGAATCGAAACCATCGAAACTACAGCATTGTTAAGATCAGTCAGAATACTGAGAAGAGTCCTGCAAACTTGAAGAGATTGCTGCCACGCACAGTCAAATGAAACATCACCAGGTATCAATGCAGCGAAAAATTCTCAAACATAATCATTATAATTTCACTCTTTGTGAATTCTTCTTACCAGCGTTTACTGGTGGTATTTCGTTGGAGTCCGCGTGACTGCAAGTCTCCTCAGGTCTCTGGGACTCTTCTCAGTATTCTAGCTGATCTTACCAACACTGCAGTTTGGATATTATTGATTCATCGTCGGATTTCAAACACTTCCACCCTCTTTCCAATCTCCTGGGGACCATTCCAAGTTCGCCAATTACATTTGGTATCACCGTCAACCTCATATTCTACACTTTTCTCAGTTTTCTGGCAACATCTAAATAGTAATCTCTTTTTTCGATTGCTTTGAGATATTCACTCAGTGGTCAGCCGGGATGAAAAAATCCATTATACGGTAATTTTTTTTTTTTTTTTTTTTTTTGCTTTTGTAATTAACACTAGGTCTGGTTTTCTGGTCGAGATTAGGTAATCTATTTGTATCATTCTCTAGGAAGGATTCAGTTTTGTTCATTTGTTTTGTCCAGTTGGTAATATGGCCAAAGTTCAATATCTTGCACAATTCCCAGGGGATCAACTTCCCCACTCTGTCGTATCCTTTTGTGCTAGTTTGCAACATTCACACGCAATTTGATTTATCGTTTCGTATTTGTCCCCATATAGTCTACACTTGCTATTTGCGTTACCAGAATGGTTCCTGATGGCGTAGTTTTGTTCTACTATCAGAAGAGATTCAGTTTCTCTCAAGGTTTTGTATTCATATCCATGTCCAGGTTTTTTCATGTGAGATTTCGCTAGTTTGTCGCTTGAAATATCCATCCAGTCGTTTTTCTTTCATTTCTGTTTCTTAGTTTTTGCTGTTGTTCTGGTTGTCCTTATGTTTGTTTGGTTTGTTGGGTTTTATGGCATATCAACCTTTGTAGGTTATTTAACGCCTAATCAATTTTTATGTAAATAATCTGTTCTATTTAAAACAATTCAGTTTAGCATAAGTACACAGTTTAATTGTCAAAAACATTTATATTTCAAACTATTCAAGCAGTTATATGTAACAATTCAGTTAAGTGTAAATACAGTTTTAAAGTCGAAAAAGAGTTCTATTTCAAATAATTCAGTTAAGCATAAGCACGCAGCTTAAATGTAAGTACAGTGTAAGTGTCAAAAACATTTCTATTTCAAGCTATTCAGTTTACTCAAACAATTCGTTTTAGCATAAGTATGCTGTTCTATTTAACACATAGATATGGCTCTATCAGGTGCTACCACTCCGGGCCAAAGCGGACCTGGGAGCGATGGCAATGAAGGGGTACTCCGCATTCCCCAAAGCTCCAGCACTGTTGGAACCTCACCATCAGATTTTTTAATGTCATATCCAGGACATTCGTTGGGGGGGCTATCCCTCTGCAGAGATGCAGTCACTGTATTCTACAGCCCCAGACGATGTCCTTATGTTGTCAGTGCTGTTACTGGCCGTTCTAATTCTTTCCTCTTTTTGATGTAGTTCTTAAGTCTTCGTATTGAAGTATCAACGCTATATTCAATGCCGGCAAGTCCTCCTCTTCCTTCTGTTCTTGACTTATATAGTCTATGTCATATCTCGGATGTAAATCCCTGCGCATCATCAGCCATTTTCCTGTTTTCTTTTCCATTTGTCTAAGTTCCTCTCTTGATGATTTTAAGAATGGTTACGAGTATTTTAAAAAAAATGAACTGCCTAGGTGTTTATCCCTTTCACGAAATTTCTGTTGTAGAGTTTGGTTTCGAACTCTTTTCTCATTCGACTTTGGCACCCTTTTCATAATTATTTACTCCTTTAGAGATTTTCACATCAGCGTTAGTCTTTCACTGGAGTTTGAGTGACTGCAAGCTTCCTCAAGACTCCAAAACTCTTCTCAGTATTCTGACCGTTCTCAATAATGCTGTAGTTTGGATTATTATTATTATTTACTCATTTAGAGTTTTTCACATCAGTGTTAGCTGATGGTTTTTCACTGGAGTTTTAGTGACAGCAAGTCTCCTCAAGTCTCCAGGACTCGTCTCAGGATTCTGCCCGTTCTTTGCAATGCTGTTGTTTGGATAGTCTCTACCCGTCCGCCAACTTCCAAGTCCTCCAGGCATTATTATTATTATTATTATTATTATTATTATTATTATTATTATTATTATAGCTGGTTTTTAACTCTAGTTTTAACTCCTGAGTGACAAGTCTCCTGAGTTCTCTAGAACTTTTCTAAGTATTCTAGCTGATCTTAACAGTGCTGTGGTCTCGATGGTCTTGATTAATCTGCTGATCTCTACTTCCTTAAGTCTCTTTTTTAGACTGTAAAGACCCACCAAGCGCTCCAATTACAATTGGTATCACCGTCACTTTTATTTTCCACAGCTCTTTTAGCTCACTGGCAAGTTGCAAATATTTATTCAGATTTTTCCTTAATGTCTAACTTTGTACAGTCATGAAGCTGAGTCTATCCGTTCGATTTTGACCAAACATAACGGCATTAAGGATTTATTCAACGGAAAGAGTCTTCCTTAACATGTAAACACTTTTTCTGCAGTTTTCAGTAAGTTGCTTCTTTCGATGTCGGTGAGCTGACAAGTTTTCTCATCCTTAAAAATAAAAACGAACTGGAAAGCCCTAACACAAGCCAGATCTTCGGTCAAGACATAGGGTGTGGATTTGATCAATGTTTGTGATGCGTGTATGGCAAAAAGGAAACAAAAGTAGGAATAGATCTAAGCAATCAGAAAAACGTTAAAATACTCGGGCATTTTGGGGAAAGATTTCAATAACTAGGCATACTAGAACAAAAAGAAATGAAGGAAGAAATCAGAAATGAATATATCAGAAGGACAAGAAAAGTCCTGGAAACCAAAAACTACGGAAAAAATTTGTTGTAACCTAACAAAAGATTACTGAAGGAGAAATAACCGAAAAGGATGTTGGAAATTAAATAGAAATTTTTATAACATTAACAAAATACAATACTTACCAGCAGCGAGAAGAGGGAACCCACTGCTAGTGGTGACTCTTTAGTCAGATTTATTGGTATTTGTCGCACCTCCCACAAAACGGACGAGTGTGGCACACGGCCTTTTTTAAGGTGGACTTGACCCAGGGCCGTTGCCAAGACACGTCCGGCATTCTCAAAAATAGCTCCGGCCCCATCGGCATTCTCTTAAAAATGCGTGCTTCAAGCGCCTAGCGACAAACCAAGCCTCTCTAAGGAGAGTTAGAGCCTGGATGATGGCTCCTTGAAGCTTGAAGAAGGTCAGCCGCATGACGTGAATGCTGGGTTTCCCCAGCGCCCACATCAGGCAGCCTCAACCGAGTAACAGCCGACTTAGTCACAATAGTGCCCAATGTATTTATGAGGAAATGGACATGCCCAGCTGGGTGTTTTACCTGGTAAGTTAAACCCTTCTTAGATAGAATTAGGCAAAGACTCAGAAAACAGGATCAAAGAATAGAAAAATCGGTGACGATAAGTCTGACTCATGATGTAGATAAACTATATGAATTTACCCAACCACTTAATACAAACAGGATATGACACAGGGTCAATTTTTAAGCGTTTAACTGGTTTGACTCTAGAGCTTTCCTCCTTTTAGACTGGTTATCATATTAAGGTTAAAAAGTCCAGTCTGCCCTACTATTTACCCAATGATAGAAGGTGAAAAACTGGATGCATACCTTTTCCAAGGGTTTTAGCGCTTATGTGAAATGTAAACAACCTTGTCCAGGATTTGAACTCTAATCGCTGAGCCCATTTTCTACAATGATAGCCGTTACACCATGAGTACCTCCTATAATGTAAATAAACTATATGTTACTTGATAAGAAGGAAGAGAACTCGCCGTCATTTATGATAGGGAGGATCCAATATCTCAGGAATTCAAAGAATATACAAGAGAGAGCAAAAAGATTAATGACAGCAACCAATAACAGCAATTACAAAAATGTTAAACGAGACAATAGAAATTATCAAAACGAAGTAAAAAAAATGTGGAAAGAAAAATACCTATATGGATACTTCAGAAGGTGAACTACAAAAATTACGGTCGAAATGGCCAGGACATAGAGGCAGATAGGAAAACTAAAGAGGGAAACTGAATTGTTTTTAGTATCAGCCCAATTTTTTTTATAAGAACTACTTGTGTAAAAACAAGATTAGATGGGACTCAAGAAAATAACAAGGGTAGGCTACATCGAGAGAGGTGAAACAGTAAACCACATCCATCAAAGTGGCACTGAAGGAGGACAACTGCAACCACGACTGGGTGGAATAGGCTATTCCCTTGAAATTATGCAAGCAGTTAAACCTTGACCATACAAACATACTAAAAATGTTTTTATCAGTTTATGTATTCTGATAATTGTCTTCATTTTTATTGTTATTGTTATATTCACAAGATTTTGGCCGATGCATCCTTCGCCTTCTTCAACTGTTTTATGCCGAACTCGAAAGCCTACACAGAACTTCGAAATGAACTCTTTACCTAATCCACGTGGATTAATAGTTCTAATTCCGTTAACCATTACTGGGTATAAATGTTAAGTCATATTAAGTATTCTTTGTCATTTACTTGTTGTCAGGACTAAATCTACAACCTCGAGATGATTTCACTCTGAAGCTCTTTAACCAAATGCCTATATCCCTTCTACCATATTTCCTGCTGGATACATAGTGTAACGGAATTCGACATGAAACACCTAAAAAAAAGGCCGAAGGACCCAATGGCCAAAACATTGTGAACATAACTATAAAGATAAAGAAAATAGTCCAAATACACTAAATGATAGAAATTATCAAGCTTCATCTCATGAATTTTGATAAATAATACGGAAAATAATTTTCAATGATTTTGTGATAAAAAAAAAAAAAATAGTACCGACCCAAATAACAGATCTTGTTTCAGTTAATTAAAAAAAACAGATCTTAGCATTTACAAGAGACCATTAAATAAATACCTGAACCTAGCCAGAGAGCTGAAAAAAAACTTAGGTACATGAAGGTAACAGCAATCGTAATGGGAGCCCACGGAACAACCACAAAGAACGTGGAAAAGAAACAAGGAAAAGTGGAGATCCGATGAAGAACTAAACTCGTTCAGACCACAGCACTGCTGAAATCGGATAAAATGCAGCGAAGATTTTGGAGATCTAAGGAGACTTGATATCACACGGACTTCAAAAAAAGTATACGAGCTGCACAAGGTAAGAAAAATTCGCAAAGAGTAAAATTTTAATGAAATCTATATAGATATAATATCTATAATATAATATATTTCAATGAAGTCGATATAGATATAATAGATATAATATCTGTTTTTTCTCTCTCTACACATGACCCTTCCCTTTCTCTCTCTCTCTCTCTCTATATATATATATATATATATAGATCTTTATCAATACCTATATATATATATATATATACAGAGAGAAAGAGAGGGAGAGAGAGAGAGAAAGAGAGAGAAACTCTGTGTGTGTGTGTGTGTGTGTGTGTGTGTGTGTGTGTGTGTGTGTGCGCGCGCGCAAGAAGCGAGTCATGAGAAGAGAGTCATTCATGTATAATTAATATTTTCATCGATTTCATTATTTTATTCTTTACGAATTTTTCTTACTGTATCTCTTCCATTCTCTTTATCTTTGTCTGTCTAGGTTTCTATCTGTTGTCAATGTTTCTGTCTGTCTGTCCCTCCCTCCCCCTCTCTCTCTCTCTCTCTCTCTCTCTTTGTATCTATCAATCTTTCTTTCTTTCTCTCATTCGCTCTCTTTCTCTCTCTCCATATATATATATATATATATCTATATATATATATTGAGAGAGACTGACAGACAGACAAAGAGAATAGAAAAGATAAACAGAGACAGAAGGAGGGAGAGGGAGAAAAATAGGGAATGGAAGAGGAAGAGTAGGTGCAATGAAGATTATTACAATAGAAGTAATGATTATTAAATCATCGTTATTATCTTTATAATTATTATTATTGTGATTATTATTTAGTGATCGCCGTGATAGGAAAGCGAAAGCACGTCGGGACATATAGCGCTCATCAAAAGCGGGCTCAGATTATATACAGCGATTAGAGACGAATATCTTCCAATATGTAATTAAGTAAAAATGATTAACGAAACTTACAAGTAAAAGAAAGTAAACATTAGACGGACCAAATTAAACCGAGTTGTCGCTTGAGTTAGGTTTACGTTGAAACCCGTTTGTTCAGGCATTGTCAGGGCGCTGAGTTTTATCTCTAGTAATGTGTTGAAATATGACACAAATAAATTTCTAACACAAAATGGGGGATTTATATTCCTGGAAGGAAGAGAGGCTTGAAAGTAGAACTTGAGGAGAAACAGAATTTTAAAAAATAATAAATAAATCGATTGATGGAAAGACGGAGTTTGAAAGAAAGAAATGAAAGAGTAAAACATCTCGGTTTGAAAGCACAAAAGAAGATAGAAACCGTGAACGGGGAAATATATACCAGCTGAAATATTCGTCTACAAAGGATTATGACTGAAAATTTAAATCACAGCTGGTTATTCTACAAACTTTTTCTTAAATAAAAATTTACGCAGCTCTCTACATCCAATGATTTCGTCGTCTATAGAAGATAGGCAAATAAGTGTAGAGAAATGGATGGATAGAAACATAAATCTATGATAATAATTTCAAAGAGTTTG
>OY757907.1:53035354-53107854 GCA_963585895.1 Sepioteuthis lessoniana
GAAAGAGAGAAAGAAAGACTAGGATTTTAAGTTTCATATGACAAATCATATTGGCACAATACAGGATCCTTTATTGTATCAGTACATAAAAATGTCTGATTACTGTGTCAATATCTTCGATATATATATATATATATATATATATATATATATATATATATATATATATATATTCGTAACTGCCAAAAGGGCATATCATAGACAGATTTATTAGAGCAATACTGAGCTGCAAGAATAGTTTTCTAACCATCGCTTCAGTAGGCGCCTCTGTTCCAAAATTCTTTCTTCACGAGGCATTTCGCCTCATTTTTTTTTTTTTTTCTATAAAACCATTTTTCCTGTTTGGGGCTGTTCGATTTTTCCCATCTTCAGCACCTGTTACTACCCACCCGTTTTAATCCATATTAATATTTTGTTCTCTTTTCTTCGTTTCCAATAACTTTCATTCAGTGCTCTTTTTTTTCCTTACGATTCTTTTTATATTTCTAGTTTTATCGACTCCTTGCAACTTCCCTCATTATATTTTGAAAGCTCTCTCTCTCTCTCTCTCTCTCTCTCTCTCTCTCTCTCTCTCTCTCTCTCTCTCTCTCTCTCTGTCTTCATTCTTCATATACAATTTTCTTTTCTGCTGTAAACCGTTCCTCCCAATGTATTTGGTTGCCTTTCGCTCCTGTTTTTTTAATCATATCTGAATTAACTTTCAGTCTTACTTCTTCTTCTTCTTCTTCTTCTTCTTCTTCTTCTTCTTCTTCTTCTTCTTCTTCTTCTTCTTCTTCTTCTTCAAACACACCAGCGAACTCAAAAATACATTATTTTAGTTCTTTTTACAAAACTATGGTTTTTATAGTCAGCACTCCCCGATTACTTTTGATTCTGATGTGATTTTTTCCCCGCAAACACTTCGAATTCCTTTCCTTTCTTTTCTTTCTAACAAATCTGACTCCTTTTCTTTTCTTTTTTCTCTCAATCATGTCCGGATAATTTTTCTTCGTTCCTTTTTCTTTCATTCAATCAAATCAAACAACTTTTTTTCTTTCTTTCAATCACACCTGACTCATTTTCTTCCTTCCTTTCTCTTTTTTCAATCACATAAGACTTCTTTTCTTCTTTACTTTTTCTTTACCTCAATTGACTCAAACGCTTTTTTCTTTCTTTTTTTTCTTTTAATCATATCTAACTCCTACTTTCTCTTCATTTTCCTTCCATTCAATCAAACGAAATACTGTTTCTTTTTTCATTCTTTTAATTACGTCTGACTCTTTTTCTTCGTTCCTCTTCCTTTCTTTCAATAAAATCAAATACCTTTTTTTTCTTTTTTTTCAATCACGTTTAAATATTTCCTTCCTTTCTTTTCCTTTCCTTCTGTCAACTCATACACCTTTTCTTTTATTTTTATTTTTTTCAATTACGTCTATTTCCTTTTTTTTTCCTCCCATTTTCCGTCTTTCAGTTAAGTCTAAAAATGTTTCTTTTGTGTTTTCTTTCCATACATTTTCTTCCTTACAATCAAGTCTAACATCTCTTTTCTTTCTGTCTTCGCTCTCTTTCTTCCCTTCGTTTCCTTCAATCAAGTCTAACGTCTTTCTGTTCTTTTTTTCTTTCAATAAGTTTGACTCCTTTTCCTTCTTCCTTCTTTCCTTCCTTCCTTCCTTCTTTTTCTTACCTTTAATCAGATCTTACAACTTTTCTTTCTTTTTCTTTTTCAATAACATTTGTCATCTTTTCGTTCCTCCTTTTTCTTTTCTTTAATCAAATTATAATCTTCTCTTTCATCTTTTTCTTTCAATCGCTTCTAACTTCGCTTTTTTCTTTCAATCAAATCCAACACTTTTTCTTTTCTGATTTGTTTCAATCACATTTTTCTCTTTTTTTTTTTCCTACAATTAAATATAACATCTTTTATTTTATTTTCTTTTTCAGTCACGTCTGAATCCTTTTCTTTCCGTCGCCTCTCTCTTCAGACAATTCTTACACCTTTTATCTTCTTATTTTCTTTCAACCACATCTGACTATTTTTCTTTCCTTTTCTTTCTTTCCTTTTCTTTCTTTCCTTCGATGAACTCAAATACCTTTTCATTTCTCTTCTTTTTTTCTTTCTCATATATCTGACTGCTTTCTCTTCCTACCTTTTTCTTTTCTTCGATCAAATAAAAAACCTTTTCTTTTTTATTTCAACCACGTCTGCCTCTTTTTGTATATGTTTCTTTTTCTTTTCTTCAGTACAAGTCCAACATTTTCTTTTTTATCTGTTTTCTTTCTATTACATCAGCCTTTTCCTTCTTTTTCTTTCATACAATAAAATCTAATCCTCTTTCTTCTTTTCATTTAAATCCCGCCCGGTAACTTAATTTTTACAATTATGCATGACTTCTTTTTCTTTCTTTTTCTATTATATCTAAATGCTACTCTTTCTTTCTTTCTTTCTTTCTTTCTTTCTTTCTTTCTTTCTTTCTTTCAGTTTCGTTCAATCTCTCTTTCCTAAACGGCTAGAGTTTCTCTTTATCAATATTTCTTTCAGTTTTTCTAATTTCTTTCTTTCTTTCTTTCTTTCTTCTCATCGGTCAACCCAACTTTCTCTTTCATTCATCCCTTCTAGCCACTTTCAGTCGAATTGAGCCGATGTTATTTACTAGATGGGCGAATCGATAATTCGGTCATCTCCGTAATTAGTTTTAAATTGTACCAATCAACGTTAATGAAACATCTTCGTATAAGATACATTAAAACAAATCTGTGGACAACATCTTTCGGGTTGCTAAGAGTTTGGGATGGGAATGGGAAAACTATGCAATAGTAACAGTTGATGGAAGAGGGGGGTTCGATTGGATTGATGAGGTTCGCTATTATTTTATCAAATTAGGGGACTTTTATTCATTGATTCAATAATTGTCAAAATCCTCATCTCATGGCAGCTTATCAATACTTGATAACGGTACCCACCTGCTAAAAAAAATGTTGCTTCATGTACTTACGATAGGTTAGGGACATTCAGTTGCTATTGCAAGTATTGTCAAAGTCTGGCTTTTTGATATCGGATGTTTTATAAAAGAGTGCTTTAATCAGTCCGTACTCAGGAGTATAGATACTAGCTGATGTTTCCGGTGATACTCTGATAATCTAAGCATTTAATAAAACAATTCTGATACATATATTGGAAATATTCTTTTTATAACACATGAAAGACATACTTGGAAGTGTTAGTGATCTCACAGTTGTTGCATTAGGAAATGAACCCGGCGATTTGAGTTCAAAACCTGGACGAAGCTGTTTGTGTTTCCCTTTCGCTAATGGCCTTAGGAATGGCATGAATCTAGCTGTTGTCCCATCAACTATGGATAGATAGTTTGAAAGATTGCATTATTCAGCCTTGATAATTAGGCCCCATAAGGAGAATTCAAATATGCTGAAATCTGCTAAGAACTTGATCTTGTCTGGCATCCTGTTCGTTGTGGAGGGGTTGGGTAGATACATATAAAAAGCATATGGGCATTATATGAATACAAAATCAAAAGAGTTTTAAAGACAAGGGAAAGTTCTTTAGGCGAAGGAATTCTTGTACTTCTATCATTTATAAATTAGTAATTTTTACCTACTTACACGGGAGGTTTAGAAAATGGAGTCGGTGATACGAGTTCAAATCTTAGACGAGACTGCGTTTTCCCTTGGATAAAAGTATGAATCCTATCTTCTCGCACAACTATGAGCTCCCAGTTGAGCAGACTGTATTATTTAGCCTTGGTATGGTAACCAGTCTAAAAGAAGGAAAATTCTGAAACCAAACCAGGTGTACACAGCTTAAAAATTGCCCTTGTATCACTTCCTGTTTGGGACAGGTGGAGGGTTTATCGCCCAATCCTTTTTGTCCTTCCTGTTCATCTTCAAAATCTAAATTCCGTTTTCTTCTTTTCTCTCAACTCTTTTTTTTATTCTATCCTCTCTTTCTTTCTGTTTTCCTTCCTGTTTGCCCCCAAAATCTTTTTTTTTTCTTCTCTCTCCTCATTTCTTTATTTCATTTTCTCTTTCTTTTTTTTTTTCCATTCCTGATTACTCAACGGTCTTAATTCTTTTTTCTTCATTAAAATTTTCTTCTTCTCTATCCTTGTTTCTTTATTTCATCTTCTCTTTCTTCTTTTTTTCCTTCCTGTTGGTCTCCAAAATATAAATTCCTTTTTCTTCCTCTCCCTCCTTGTTCCTTTATTTAATCTTCTCTTTCTTCTCTTTTTTTTTCCTTCATGTTTGTTTTCAAAATTCCTTTTTCTTCTTCTCTCTCCTCATTTCTTTTTTTCACCCTTTCTTTCTTTCTTTCTTTCTTTCTTTCTTTCTTTCAGCTTCCTCCAAAATCCAAATTCTTTTTTTCTTCTCTAAATTGTTTTCTTCTTCGCTTCTCTTGTTTCTTTATTTTATCTTTTTTTTACCCTGTTTATCTCCAAAATCTAAATTCTTTTTTCTTATTCTCTCTCCTCGTTCCTTTATTTAATCCTCTCTTTCTTTCTATTTTCCTTCCTGTTTGTGGATGAAATATAAATGATTTTTTTCTTCTTCGCTCTCTTTGTTCTTTTCTTTATATACTTTATTCTTCGTTCTTTTAATCCATCACGTTTGTCTCCATCACTATTTTTTCCTCTTCTCTCTCCTCGTTTCTTCCTTTATATATTTCATTCCACCTTCTTTCTTTTTTCCCCCTCTTGTTTATATACCGGACATTGGTCTAGTGGTTAGAGTGTTCGCCAATTCCCCGGGAGACCTGGGTTCAATCCCAGGTCGAGTCATACCAAAGACTCAAAAAATGGTACTTGATGCCTCTTGCTTAACACTCAGCATTATAAGGTACGTCTCAATAGTAAAGTGGAGCAATCCAGGTAAAGGTGTAGCGCCCTCCCCTAGCTATTGAAAAGGGAGCCTTCGGGTCACCCTCGACTAAAGGGAGACAACTTTACTTTACTTACTTATCACTAACATCTAAATTCCTTTTTCTTCTTCTCTTTCCTCGTTTCTTTCTTTATGTACTTTATTATTCATTCTTTTTATCCATCTCATTTGTCTCCATCACTATTTTCTCCTCTTCTCTCTCCTCGTTTCTTCCTTTATATATTTCATTCCACCTTCTTTCTTTTTTTCCCTCTTGTTTATCACTAACATCTAAATACCTTTTTCTTCTTCTCTTTCCTCGTTTCTTTCTTTATATATTTTATTCTTCGTTCAGTTTTCCTTCTTGTTTTTCACCAGCAGCTAAATTCCTTTTTTTCTTCTTCTCTCAACTCGTTTTTTCTTTTTATGTTTTAGTTTCTTTTCCTTCCTTTTGTTCATTTTTATTTGTTTCAAGCAACTAAATCAAAACCTAACAGCATGCATCTTTTACTTCTTTGACTCTTTAGATTGTTTTTCTTCCTTGTCTTTCTGTCTATTTGTACTTTTCCTTGTTTCTTGCGATATTTTTCCAGTCAATTTCCTTTTTTTATCTACCTATCTGAATTTTTCTAGCTCATTCGTTATCACTCTGCGTCTCATTTTTTTATTTCAAAACTGAGATTAGAAGGAAGAGGCTTTTTGGTATAAAACGCAAGACACACAGAACAGTATTTAAGAAATAAATCAATCAAAAAATATTAATGCAAATGGATATATAATAATTAAATGACATAAAAGAAAAGAAATCGATGAAAGAAGTGAGAGGGAAAATAGGAAACATTTTAAAACAAAAAATAGCACAAAGCTTTAAAAAAATCATAATTTAAAAATAATTTTAAAAATTTCCAATAAACCCGAAAAGCAAAGAGAGAAAAAAAAAGAAGTCAAAAATAAAAGAAAAAACTAAAATATATCGAATCAGAGAAAGAGAAGTTTTGTTTTTTGTTTTTTGAAATCAATAAAAATGCGGATTAAAATTAAAATTGAAATTGGGAAATAAATAAAAAATGAAAATGAAAAAATAAAAGAACGAATTATTTTTAAAAAGGTAAAATGTAGGTGGAGAATGAAAGGAAACGAAACGAAAAACTAAACGAAAAAAAAAAATCATTTTTAGAATAACTCTGCTGAGATGGAGTAATAGAAGTGATAGGATTTTATATCAGGAAGATGAAAGCCTTAAAATAATGACATAACGATGCAATGTATCTATGTATGAAAAGAAGGCAATATATTGCATGACTACAAATGTTTGCTATTTCTTAAATAGTCCATGCTTAATGAAAATAAAGTTCTCAATCAGTTTTATTTCTCAACTTGGTGTTATTGAGGTAAGAGGGTCACACTGAAAGTTTTAAGCTTCTCTCAGATTTTATATTTGACACAAAACCCAAACACGTATGTATGAACATCACCTGCAAAGAAATCGAAATAAGCTTTTCTAGTTTTATAAGAAATAGTTGAGTATAGTCACAACAAAAATGTTCAGCAATGGCAGTTTTTTTTTTCTGGGTGAAGTTTAAATTTTTTTTTAACTTCCCTGTTACGTGTTTGAGGTTTTTTTTTATTTCATACATTTTTTCTTCCTTTTTTCCCCTTCCTGTTTGTTTCCAACAACTAAATTCTTTTATCTATTTAAATTCGATATGGTTTGTGTAAAAGCTGAAACTTTTTGAAATTGCGATAACAAAAAGAACCTATAATTCACCTCACGTTCGCTGAATTGATAAAAAAACAAATTTTGCTGCTTGGTTAGGTTTTATGGCATATCAAACCTTGTAGATTATTAAATACAAAATTCTGTTTATATATATATATATATATATATATATATATATATATATAGAGAGAGAGAGAGAGAGAGATAGATAGATAGATAGATAGATAGATAGATAGATAGATAGATAGATTGAAAATTTGTATCCATAGTTTGTTGGTAATATTTTTAACCAAGACATGGCTCATTTAATTACAGACAAATGGTTTTGAGTTCGCTATGTAACACTAACAACTTAATCTAACGTTTGTTTGCTACGGTAAATGGATATACGTATATAATTTGTGTATAATTTGTGAGTGAATAGTTTGCTGGTAATTTCATTTTTAAAAAGTTAGAGAAAATTTGTTTGCATGCAATTAAGTTTTGCTACTGTTTGCACTCAGTTGAATGGTTTCAAGTATTGATATTCAACACTTATAATTCTGTTTAACGTTCCTCATTCATCCGAACATAATTAAATCTAGCAAATCTACGGATAACTTCAATAATTCATTCACTAAGAAATTTTTATTCAATTATTTAAATTCCAAATTATAGCAAAATTACGAATTCATTTTCAAAAGTAAATTTAGCACAAAATTGTAATCCTAAATATTTTTCAATTGTTAGTATTTTGAGAAACTTAATTTTATAAAACAATTTAACGTCTCTTTGATCCGAGAGGAAGTCTTCGTGAAGTTGAGATAATGTAGAACATCGTATTAAGTGATTTCGAACTCTTGTCTCCCTATTAAGTCACTTTCGAGTTAAAACCCTTGGGAAAGGTATAAACCCCACAATCTACCTGTCATAGGTTGGAGAGTACCATTAACGTTTTTTTCTAAAAGAATTGATTTGGCCTTAAAATAACTCACGAAGGTTGATATGCCATGAAACAAAGAAACTAAACTAAATCTTCTGTCTGAAAAACAGAAAGAAAAAAAACAAGAAATTCACATTCTAAGACACTTCAAATGTTTGTTGAAAACTATTGTTTAAAATAATTCTTTAAAATATAGTCGTTTTATTTCATTTTCATCTTAAAAAACTTACTTTGATTAGAACAATAATTGTTTGAAAAAAAAAATCAATGAAACTGAAAATTTTAATTTCGATTATTTTTCTAAATCCAAGAAAATGTCTTGTATTTATAGTTCTTTGACAAACATAAGAATTAAAAAAGAATTTTATTGAAAGAATTATCTATGTAACTCGTTCAAATAATTACGTACCAATATCTACCTAAACTTTTTAAAAGCAATGCATCGTAGAATCTATTATAGAATGAAAATTTTATGCATTCGTGAGGCTTCGTATTTACGCTAATGACTAATTATGAGTCAGAGTTTTCGAATCACGCCATTTGTAAGTTGGTAATTTCATATAATATGGTTCATTTCAAAGTGGCGCATTCGGTTAGAAAAAAATCCGTGACATATATATACCCTAACATATGAACATTAATGCGTATGTCCCATTGCTGATAAATTCATTCTACACTATTGTGAGGTGGGTGAAAAATACGCTAAGTTGTCACCACGAGCAGTGGTTACCTTCTTCACGCCGCTGGCGAATATTGTATTTTGTTAATGTTATAAATATTTCCATTTCATTTTTAACCTCTGTTTTATATTTCTTATTCAGTAACCTTTTCTTAGGTTACAACAATATACAAATGCACGTATATATATATATATATATACAGACACTCCCACCCATCCACATACACACACACGCATATATATATATATATATATATATATATATATATATATATATATATATATATGCGTGTGTTTGTGTGTATGTGGATGGGTGGGAGTGTCTGTGTGCGTGTGAATCTTCCAATATGACCAAAACAAGGAATTCAAAAGATGATTTTATTTATAGTTTAATTATTTGCCGACCTTATTCATTTGTTTTATAGGACCATCATCAGAGCAATGTAAATATGTGATGTTGTATTTTCTGAATTGCATTCAATTAAAACAAATGAAACGAATAAATGAGAAAAATCAAGCATTTTATTACTGTTAGTACACACACATACACGCACGCACGTACATACATAAACATATAGACGTTTTTCTTTATTCATTAAATACACACAAACACACACACACACACACACACACACATATATATATATATATATTAATTCCTGAAGACCGCGGAAAACATTAGAAACACATGTTGAATAAAAATAAATAACTTAAAAACAAATCCCCTTGTGGACCTACTCATTTAAAAGCATTTACTTTTTTCTCTCTTTGGAACAACAAAAAATTATATATATATATATATAATGAATAAAAGACATGCATTTATATGTACACAACTATACGTACATTTTTATGTATTAACATATATATATATATATATACGTATATAGATGCAAATGCATATATATGCATGTGTGTGTGCGTGTGTGTGTGTGTGTGTGTGTGTGTGTGTGCCGAGTGTTCTACAAAAGAAATATATTATTTCAAATATGCACTTAAAAAAAGAATCTGTACAGATACACTTTATTATTAAGGAATTTAGCAACACCTGATGTACTCTTTTCAATTAGATCGCTCAAAATATACAAGTTCGGGGTGTACTTGCGCTAGTTACATAGTCAGCCCGTGTACCCAAAATGAAGTACCAACCAATATCCTTTGGTTTTATTGAAGTCTCGGATTTTACATCAGCGGCCCATTACTCTGGGATGAGTCTCCGTGACTTCATGGCTAAAGTTCTAGACTGCAACCTCGAAGTAAGCGAGTTTGAATTCCAGTTACCTTATTACGTTCACTTTCGGAAAAGTATGGACTCCGTTATTTCTTCCAGCTCTGGGTTGAACACTATCGCTGCTGTTCTTCTATAGCTTTGGCATTAGATATTTCATGAAAATTGATATGCCATTAAACAAAGAAACCAAAACAAAGCCACTACACTCAGTTTTTTTTTTTTTTAACTGTATTAATCCTAAATTGATGGTTTATCAAAATATTGGCATTCGGCACTTGGGTGTTGTTCATCGGTCCTTTTTGCTGATCTTATTTTTCATGTAGTCAGGTTTTCAACCGACCTCCGTTAAGTCTGGTCGGGAATGAATTGGATAGCAGATCACTATACCATGCTGTACATTGAGCTGGATTTCAATATACCACTGATACCTTTCTCTCTCTTATCTATCTATCTATCTATCACAAAATACGCAATAGAATACAAGTAGTTTATCCGCCTTTTGGCAGGTTATATTTCTATTCAATTTATTTTATTGCCTACGTGAGCATCGAAGAAACTCGAGTCGTTGAGAAAACATTTAGTAAATTTTAACATTAATAGCATAATGATCTTCCTGTAGAGCATTGAGCACGCTACAAAGGTTTTGCTTATTACGAAGATTTATTCTTATAACATACACACGCACGCACGCAAGCACACACACGCACAAACAGACACATGTATGTTTCTGCATGTGTGTGTGTGTGTGTGTGTGTGTGTGTGTGTGTGTGTGTGTGTGTTTGAGAGAGAGAGAGAGAGAGAGAGAGAGAGAGAGAGAGAGAGAGATGTATATGCACAATACTATAATTATGATTGATTGGTCATTTTTCCCACTTAACCATTTGATGATCGTAAAGACAAAATAAAAACTAGCGTTCAAAATTTCATATTTTTCTTGTTTTTTATATTTGTACATTTTCTTGACAACTTTTCTCAGTTATATATATATATATATATATACATATATATTGAGAGAGAGAGACAGAGACAGAGACAGAGAGAAATTAAAATGTTGAAAGAGATTTAAGCATCAACAAAAAAATGAAAAGAAGAAAGAGTAAATGAATTCTTCGTCTTTTTCATTCCACTAAATTACCTGTTTAATCGTAACATGCGTTTTCTCGTTCACTCTGTCTTCCTCTCTATTTTTCTTTCTATCTCTCTTTCTTCTTTTATGTACTCTCTCTCACCCTCTCTCTCTCTCTCTATATATATATATATATATATATATATATATATATATATCCCTATCTCTCTCTCTCTCTCTCTCTCTCTCTCTCTCTCTCTCTCTCTCTCTCTCTCTCTCCTACCGCCTCTAAATTCTGTGCATTCAAGCTAGCAGAGAATAAACTATCTGACATCAGATCATCTTCGGCTACTTTCACTAAGACTTATGCACGCTTGAGTCAGCCACGTGATTTACCGCCTAAACTGCTGCTGCTTTTCTATTTCCAATGTGCATGTTTTTTGTTGTTTTTTTTTTTTTAATTCATTTTCTATTTTTACTTCAAATTCTTTTTAAAAATAATTGAAATCCTTTTATTAAATTCTTTTATCTCAGTGTTCTGTTTTTTGTTCATTTGATTTTTAATTTGATTTATTTATTTGTTTATTCGATTTTTTTCTTTTTTTGTTTTGTCATAGGTAAGTTTTTTTCTCTCAAATGTACTAACCACCTTTCATTCCAATTTACAAAATAACAGACAAGGAAAACGAATAATTTATTAATCTTTTTTCTTACTCCTATTGATTTTCGGAGACATTCTATTCTGAAAAGTGGATTGGTACAATTAGTTTTATTAAGATATATTAATATGCTGGTTGCCTGCAAGAGGAGAGATTTGGTGCCACCAGAGTCCACTCGCTTGAAAATGCCCGAACGTAGCATAACCGTTGGAAAATGATATACTTGATTAGTAGCAAGACTATAATTGATAGTTATACCAATTAGGATTGATTATGACCACAGACACATTGGTCTCTAAAAAAATTAAATCCAAACCAAACCCTGACTGGTTTTCTAATGGACAGTTTTAACCGCTAGAAAAGGGATATTTGAATAATTATGATTCTGAAGCAAGGATGGATAACCAATGACCTTAAATCTATATCATCATCATCATCATTATCATGTCGTGCCGCTTGCACGGATATCCCTGACCCTCTCTCGCCACTTCTCCCTATCGTTCATCGCCTCTGGTAGGTCTTCAGGGCTACATCCCGTATCCTCGGATAGCTGCTGTATGTATATTCAAGCTGGTCGTCCTGCTTTTGCCCGGCCATATGTGGGGGTCCATAGGAGTACATCACTTATGAGTTCGTCCTTGCTTCTCCAGCAATGTCCTGCGTGTCTGGTTCGTCTAACTTGTGTAGTTTTCGTTATGGGAGGCAGGTGGCCGTATAGTTGGTGTCTTGTGGGGTGTTGCCGCGAGGACTTGTTCAATATTGCTCTCGACATTCTTGTGTAATTGCCGTCTAGCTTCTTCTTCAGTCGTTTAGTTAGCGTCCAAGTAGTGCATCCATATAGCAGTATCGTTACGATCACTGCGTGGAAGAAACTGCGTTTCATTTTATCGGTCAAATCTATATAAATCATTCTAAACCCTCAAGTGAGGTCTTCCTCGTCAATTAAAAAAAGAAAACAGCATTCCTTCACATTAAACCTGATATCACAATGATTTATCACAAAAAGTCGTTTAAAGTGGTTCACATCACGATCCGCTAATCAATTTTCTTTAGCACGTGGCAAAACTATTTTAGCGACAAATATTTTCCTAAAATTTGTTAATTTTCCCCTTGCCCCAGACAATGATTCTCCCCATAGAAAAGAAAAATATATTCAAATATTTCGATCTTTTCACTTCAAGATCAAATGTTGAAAAGTAGAAATAATCCAATTTTCTTCATTTTGTTTAATTCTTAGAAAAATAATCCAGTTTTGTAAATCTTTTTAAAAAATCTTAAGAACGTTTCTGAAATCTGTATCAGCTTATTTCAATGACCTATTGTGGCAAAGGGATGACTGAGATTATATTGCAGTGGAAGATTGATTGAGATCATAAAAAAATTAGCTCACACAACAGAACATAAATAATTTTTTTTTTTCTACATACTTAACTGATACTGGCGTTGAGGGTATACTTATCAAAGATGACTAACACGTACAATAGAACATTAGGACATTGGTTTTGTTTCATATCGTAAGAAGAAATAGATTTGTCAATTTTTTTTTTTATAGGGAAGCTGTTCCTGAGCTGACAGACAACCCATATGAATAGAAAATTATAGAAAATATTAGAGAGTGGATTCATAAATAAACAGACATTATTTATCATTAAGGATTTTTGGACTATTGTCTTCATCTTTATTATTATTTCCATACCATTTCGGTCGATATGTTCCCCGGCCTTCTTCAGGTGTTTGTCGAACTCGGGAACCGACACAGCACTTCGAACTATGTCCTTTATTGAATCCACGGGGGTCGCCTGTTCTGATTCCGTTAACTATAGCCGGGTACAAGTGTTAAGAATTCCTGTATTGTTACTCGCCAGCAGTCAGGATTGAATCTGCAACCTCCAGATGATTGTCTCCTTAGAAGCTTTGGGAACCAATACCTATAACCGTTACGCTAGGTTTCAGGTTCAATCCTGACTGCAGGCGAGTATCAATACAGGAATTCTTAACACTTGTACCCGGTTATGGTTAACGGAATCAGAACAGGTGACGCCCGTGGATTCAGTAAAGGACGTAGTTTGAAGTTCCGTGTAAGTTCCCGAGTTGAACAAACACTTGAAGAAGGCCAGAAGACATATCGGCGGAAACGTTGTGGAAATAACAAAAAAGATAAAGACAATAGTCTGAGAACTCTTAATAGTAAAAATCATCTAGGTTCGTCTCAGAAATTCAGACAACTAAATAGTATTTATATCTGGAATTTTTTAAAATAGGATAAAACTGAAAATTTTGCGTTATTTTCTATTTTGATATTTGTAGTACAATTCATTAGTGCAACATTTTATTACATTTTATTGGTAAATTTCGTATCGGGAAAGTGCCCTTAAGTTTATAGACAACACATACGAATAGAAAATAAAAAAGAAAAGTTCGAGAGCGGATTAAATAAATAGAAATCATTTCAACATTTTATTGTATTTCATAGGTAAATTACGATAAATTGCACGATAAGTATTATCAAAATAAGAAAAAGGAAAGCAAAATATAAAGTTAGAATAGAATGACTAAAAATTAAAAGCAAAATTGAAGAAAATTTCAAAGGAAAAATTTGTCCCACAACATTTTGCACAAATTCATATTTACCATTATCATTTGCGTATTCATTTTGATGAAAAAAATAATAGCTAACAGCTATCAGCTGTATTTCAAATTTGTATTATAACTAGAGGAAATCATGCCTCTCTCGTCAAACTTTAGGCACGCTGTGACTTTATCAAAGACGTAATCACCCATTTGAGTCTTTGAATTTGAAACCCCTGTTCTGAGAGATCGTAATAAATGATCTCTCGTAAAATTTCACCAACCGCTCACTCATTGACAATTTATGAGAGCAGAGAATGATTTACCTAATTCTGAGACCTAAGCCCAACATATAAGTGGACTCTGAATTTATAGAAATGGTGACCTATTTCAGTATCCAATATATATATATATATATATATATATATATATATATATATATATATATATATATATATATTGTCATCCACAGACAGACATGTTTCAAATACAGCATTATAAAATATTCTTATGTTAGAATACTCATTTCAGCACAATTTAACATATCTTTACTTTTAATCAAATTACCTAATATCCTGCTCATGTTATATAAAGAAATAGTGAAAGAAAAACTATAGGGTCTGGGGAAGCTCCCGTGAAGTAGTAGTTTGGTTTGGTTTGATTTGGTTTTATGGAAACCAGTTTATTATAAACCATTGTAGGTTATTTAATGCCAAATCCATTTTTATACATATAAACAGTTCTATTTCAAACTATTCAGTCTAGCACAAGTAAGTAGTTTTAATGCTAAAACAGTTCTATTTCAAACTATTCAATTTAGCATAAGTACACTGCTTAGTTCTATTTGACCCATAGAGAGGACCATCTCTAGTGCTACCACTCCGGGACAGAGTGGGCCTGGAAGCGAAGGCAATAAAGGGGTACTCAGCATTCCCAAATCTCTTGATTTACTGGAACCTCACCCTCAGATGGTTAAGTGTAATATACAGGACACTCGTAGAAGGAGTCTTTCCCACTGCAGAGAAGCAGTTTATGTATTCTACAATCCCAGTCGACTAGGCCGTGATTTAATGGTTGATGTGCTGAACAAAGCCATCTTAGTATGCGAGTTTAAACTCCTGTCACACTATTTAATTGACTTTCGGAAATGAATGAAATCACTTATTCTCCCAGATATGGGTTGAATAGTACCGCTAATGTACTTCTACGGAGGATATCTTTGCCATCAAATAACCCACAAAGGTTGATATGCCATTAAAAACAAACAAACCTATTAGGCCTATATCTGTGACCCATCTGAGAAACACACCAGCTAAAGACCACTGTGGCCTATATTTATTACACAGGGGACCCATATTCCGGGCCCTATCCTATTTGTACAGAGGCTCTTATGGTTTTGTATATATTATTTAATGAAATACCCGGTGTATACTTGAAACAAAGCAATAATCTGGCATGCTGTGCAACAAATTAGTTTCAGTGGTAACTCAGATACCCGTGGGCCCTTGGCCAAGGGCCAGTTATACTTATTGATAAATCTAACCCTGCTTCGTGTGGCTTAATGGTTAGGGAACTAGCCGAGCAGATTATTTCTAGTAATTTCGATTCTCACGTAGGGCTACATACATCTGACTGTGTTCTTCAAAAAGGTTTGTTAAATTATTGTGATTTTCATCCTCTATCCCAGGTTATTTAATCAAGAATGAAAGAATAAGTTTCAAGGCAGTCTTTTGTCAGTGTTAATAGCCATAATCATCTTTACAAATGAATTCAATGTTGTTGGCTTTTTTGTTTTGTTTTGTAGCTTTTTTTGTTTTTTGTTGTTGTTGTTTTTTGTTTTTTGTTTTTTGTTGGTTTTTTTTTTTTGCTTTTTCATTGTTTTTTATATAAATTTGAAAGGCTTTTGTTTCGCATCCAAAAATGTGACATTCCTAATAGAGCAACCGATTATTTCAGGAAATCTGAGTTTTTGAAGTGAGGTTGACATTTTTTGGGGTCAGAATGCAGATCTGGTCAACCAGCTCATATTATGTAAGACAAGGAATGTAAATTTCATTTCATACATAAAGGGTATGATAAAGGGTATGATAATGGCATAATAATTTACTAAGAATAGTTTCTTTGTGGCACAAGGCTTAAATCAGGAATCACACTAGTGATCGTCTGCTCGCCTCGTTCACAAACCATTTCACCACGCGTGGCGCTCTTGAAAAACTAATTGTCGTTCAGATTTAATTCAAGGCAACAAATGGCACGGAGTGTTTTCCAATGAACTTGGTGACCAGGGTTCAATTCCAGATCGGGTCCTGCCAATAAACGGTACTTGATGTCTCCTTGCTTAGCACTCAGTATTATATGGTCCGAATAAAGGGTAAAGAGTGGCAATCCAGAGAAAGAAGAGGCACTTTTCACTACATCACGATGTAGTAGCAATTGAAATGGAGACGGTCGCCAAAACTCAGTGAGAATCAAATGCGTAACGTGTAATGTGCAAAGATACAATGATTTTATCATTTCTAATACAATAAAAATTGGATATTATTGAATAATATTTATTGCCGGACAAACTAAAATACTTTTACAACTAAATAACTAAAGAACTTTTATTTCGTTATTCAAAATTACTGCAGACAATGCTGTACAATTTTGAATAAAAGTTTTTTTAGTTAATTAAAATTGTTTATAGATAAGTATACCTTTACTGATTTTTTTTATGAAAAGTTCATTTTCTCATAAAAGAAAATAGAATTTTATTACTTCTATTAGGATATTATGCAATCAAAACGGATATTATTCGGTATTATTTATAAGCAAACTTTATAGCATTGAAATTACGTATTTCTATTTTTGTTTAGAGTTTCACTGCGTTTTAATTTCGTTATGTTTTCCTAGAAATTATGAGATGCTCGTATCTTTGTTTAGAACTGAATTAACTTTTACTTGAAAAAATGTTAAAGTGTACTTATTTTTATGTGATACGATAAGTAAATGGTAAAACAATTTTTTGATTGTTATTGACTCTGGCTAATTTATTGAATCATTGATTTCAATGGCATGTAAACCATTGTCCAGTCAGCTGGTTGCTGTAGAATACACTGACTACTTCTCTGCAGAGGGGTAAGACCCCGCCCCAACGAGTGTCCTGAATCGGACACTAAGCCGTCTGATAGTGAGGCTCCAGTAAATCTGGAGTTTTGGGGAAAGCAGAGTACTCTTTCGTTGCCATTGCTCCCAGGTACACTCTGGAACCTGATAGGGTCCTAGCTATGGGTCAAATAGAACTAGACTGTGGTTTTATGCTAAACTGAATTGCTTCAAATAGGACTGTTTTGACATTTAGACTGCGTATTTTAGCTAAACTGAATTGTTTGAAGTAGATCATTTTTGAATGCTAAACTTAATTGTTTGAAAAAAGAAGTTTTTGTTACTGAAACTGTACATATTCTAAACTGAATTGTTTGAAATAGAACTGTTTTAACATTTAACTGCTTAATCAAAAACTATACTTGTACTAAACTGAATTATTTAAAATAGAACTGTTTATATATATATATATATATATATATATATACGGCTTTGGCATTAATAACCTAAAATGTTTGATATAAAATCAGACAAAACCAAACTATGCGAACCCGTCTCGTGTTATTTTATGCCAAGAGGTTAGGGAACAGCTGTCATTGAACATTACTAATATCTTTTTGTGTCACTGTATCTAAAGAGTTTTTCTTCCACTAAGTATATTCTCTAAGATAAAGTAAGTATGGTTCAAGGTCGTAAATATGAGGCAACAAGTAAACATATTTCTTATTACAGTATTTTCAGGAAAACAATCTTTCTACCTACTGCACCACAGTATTTATAAAGTTAGTTCAGTGCAGCACAAGGTCACGAATGTTGAGCATTAAATAAAAAATTGTACACATTAGTGTATGGATTAAAACGATTAATTAATTATCTAAAATATTGTTTAATGAAGTTGTTTCTTAAGAAGATTTTTCGTACACGATCCGTTCGAATACGAATAGTTCTTCTACTTAACCCATACCGGCTCATTGGCCAAGAGGGTAAAGTGTTCGCCAATAGTCCGAGAGACCAGGGTTCAATCTCAGGTCGCGTCATACCAAAGACTTTTAAAATGGTACTTGATACCTCCTTGCTTAACACTCAGCAATATAAGGTACGTATCAAGGGTAAAGTGGAGCGATCCAGGGAAAGTAGTAGTGCCATCCCCTATACCTTGGTGTCGTAGCTATTGAAAAGGGAGCCTTCTGGTATCTCTCGACTACGGTCGCCAAGATATATTGGACCCTAGCAAATACTGCCACTCCAGGTCAAAGTTCACCAGGGAGAATTGGCAATGAAGGGGTACCCCACAATCCACTGATTTCCAGAAGTAGAATTTTACCATCATTTTCCTCTTTCTGCTTGAGATACAGTCTCTATATTCTAACCCTCACCCACAGGAAGGTTTACTAAGTTTAGTTTCATTGTAGCACAAAGTTAGTTGCCTAAGGACACCTAATAGGAATCTATCTTTCTATTCGTGGTCTACAAGCTTACCTCGCTAACCAGGAGTATCCCCTTGGCTAACCTGCTGAACTGACGTTGTAAGCCAGTTCAAACTTCTATGATGACTTTGGAATTAATATCCTTGGGAAAGGCTTGAACCCTTTTATATCCCTTGTTATTGGATAAATAGCACCACTAGTGGACTTCTATGAGGTGGCTTTGGCATTAGATAACCTATACAAGATGATATGCCATTAAACAGAGAAACCAAACAAAATCAAAGCAAACCAAAGCACTCTAACCATTTTTGTTGTGCTTTAAAAAAAGCATGAGAGAGCACCCAGTGAGAATCGAACTCATTACTCTACTGGAATTAATCAGGGAAACTAGATGGGTAAAAATTACAACACGAAATGGCATAATTTGTCAAAAGCAAGCTCTTATCAAGGGCAAAAAATGAGTTAGGCTTGCTTAAGAAAATCTTACTGAAAATTTACTTTGAAAAATGAATTTGAGCCCCAGGATTAAGAAAGGAAATATGGCAAGTTGCTTAGATATTTTATCCTATTCTATTACTGAAATATGACGTTCGGTTAGCTATAGCTAAGTCAAGATATTTCCCATATTAAAGAGGCAACTGATATTCAGGCGGGGAGACATGTTTGCAGCAATATGACCCCGCTAGCGTCGGCGCCGGTATTAAAATAAAAAAATAAGATAAATAAAATACATACCATAAAACCTTTTAAAAGTATATTAGAAATAACTTATTCCGCTTGTGAAACCCGGTCGGAAATTACATGGGCAATTTATGTAACTATAAAAAATTAATATGAAGATTTCTTTCTCTCTCTCTCTCTCTCTCTCTATATATATATATATATATATATATATGTATATATATATATAATTCTGGTTATGATCTCCCTATTTACATATTTTTCCTTCATATAAAATCTATCAATCTATCTACCAAATTCTAGTCATTATCAATCACTATCTATCAAATTTTTCCTTCATAAATCTCTCTCTCACTCTCTCTCTCTCTCTCTCTCTCTCTCTCTCTCTCTCTCTCTCTCTCTCTACCAAATTCTAGTCATTATCAATCACTATCTATCAAATTTTTCCTTCATATAAAATCTCTCTCTCTCTCTCTATCTATCTATCTATCTATCTATCTTCTTCCTTCGTAAAGGTAAATTTCTACATTTTATTTTCATTTGTGAGTTTTGTAAATTTCTACATTTCATTTTCATTTGTGATTTTTTTACCTCTAAAATTTTTCCAGTTTCTTAATTTTTTCTACTTTTTTTTTAATTGAAATTAGTTTTCTTTTTTATAGAATATTTTACTGGTATTTTCATTTGCTCACTGTTTTTTGTGGTTTTTCTCTTTTGCTCAATTTTACATGTATTTGGACTTGATTATTATTTTTTCAATCCAACCTTTTAGAAAAAGTTTCCAAGGGCATTGGTCAAATTTTATGAACATAAATTCTTGCAGACTTGCGCATACACACATAGACGTATATATATATATATATATATATATATATATATATATATATATATATATATATGTGTGTGTGTGTGTGTGTGTGTGTGTGTGTGTGTGTGTGTGCTCGGGCCAATTCTCTTTACCTTGTAAATATGTTTTCCACCAGTCCTATTTTAATATCGATAAAACTAAAATTTTCATTATGCTTCTTACGCATGCATGTAACCGTAACAAACAGGAAAATGGGGCATCATAGCGAGAGTTATACAAGAGCATTACAATCAAATTGTTCTAAATTAGGAAATAAAGCAATTTCCGGGTCAATTGCAAGTAAATTATTACTTTGTTGGGTTTGCAGTCACGATGGACGGCAATTAGATTTTGGATGTAACGAAGATTATTAAATCTGAATACTCCTCATCTTACTTAAAGTATCTATATTGTAATGTACCAAATATTATGAGGCTCCTGTAATATATTCCCTTAGTTATGTGGGTTTAAGTCTGTACTTGTTATCCATTGCTATCGACAAAAGGAAGATATATAACAACAAACACTAACGTGCTAACTCAATAAACTTAAACTATACAAAAGTAATATGATATTTTCTTTTATATATATATATATATATATATATATATATATATATATAATCTGAGAAGAAAATCCAAGGCGTAGGAGTGTCCAATTTGAGTGGTCAATGTCAATGGCTATCCACGTATAATTCATAAGGGATTAAAAATACACCAAAACTCAACGTGCAAATCCATAAATTATTTTTTGTATAAAAATTAAAAATTCACTTCTTTAGTGTCATTATAGATTTATTTCTGGTCGTGACGACTATCATCTGATGTTGTACAAAAATAAATGTGTATATATATATATATATATATATATATATATATAAAAGAGTTTCTATGAAGCACAATACACATATGTAAAATCAATATATATATACATATATATATATGTATCCAAAAAGAGGGGCCATCGCTGAACGTTTTGCTTGTGGCTTCTTATAAAACTAGAAAAACTAATTCAAATTTCAGTCTTAATTGCTGTACAGAAGAGGTCTAACAATGTCGAAAATATGCCACAAATCTAAAATACGGATAGGTCATTGATGGTGAGGCTCCATTTCTGGAGGTCTGGGAAATGTAGAATACACTTCATTAATATTACTCCAAGATTTAATTTACTCCGCAGTAGTAGTACCAGTAACGGTTCCATCCATAGGTCAAAGAGATCAATCAAAAATTATTCATATTCGTTAGAACCGTGTACTTTTAAGAAACAACAGCATAAAAACGTGAATACGAACGTACAATTAATGCGCTTCCCAAACCTTTGAGCATGAAATAACCCTAGACGGGTTGACATACAGTTAAAATCAATTAATCTATTAACTCAATTCATTCATTCATGAGTACCGTCTTCTAAACTCGGTGCTCAGCATTCGTGACCTTGTGCCGTATTAATCAAACCTTATAGATATAAACGATTCGTCGTGTAGTGGTAAGCACTTTTGTCTAGCAGACAATACAGCAATGAATATGATGGTTTCTTGATGCCACATATTTATGACCCTGAGTCATAATAAGTCTACCTTAGTGAATTTGTTAAACGCAAAAAAAAAATTCTTAAACAACAACACTAAGAATGTCAATATGAACATAAAATGAATGAATTGGTTTGGTTTGGTTTACTTTTCTGACATATCAACCATTGTTAGCTATTTAATGCCAAATCCTGTTTTTACTTTTATATTAAATATGTGATTTGTAAACACATTTTTAGATACACACAGTTAGTGGATCAAACAGTTCTATTTCTAACAAGTGAATTGAAAGTCAACAAGGTTAAACGGTTCCATGTCTTGCTATGAATTACCAACAGTTCAATTAAACATTACGAGACTGGACGAGACTGATTGCATTTCACATAGCACTAATACCTTTGGGAAAGGTATGAATCCAATTATTCTCCCTCCAGCTATGGGTAAATAGTAGGGCAGACTAGATTCTTCAGGCTTGGTTAGGCAACTAGTCTAGGAGAAGGAAAACTCTGAATTCAAACCTGTTAAACTCCGCTTAAAAATTGACCTTGTGTCATATCCTGCCCGAGCGGAGGGGTTGGGTAAATATGATTAAACATCAGTCATTTGTTTGCACGATTAAATAATCAAACAGCTATTTTTTTATCATTAAGGGTTTTCGGACTATTGCCTTCATCTTTATTGTTATTTCCACAACGTTTCGGCCGATATGTCCTCCAGCCTTCTTCAGGTGTTTGTCGAACTCGGGAATCTTCGGGGAACTTCGAACTACGTCCTTTATTGAATCCACGGAGGTCGCTTGTTCTGATTCCGTTTGCCATAACCAGGTACAAGTATCAAGTATTCCTGTATTGTTACTCGCCTGCAGTCAGGATTGAACTTGCAACCTCCAGATGGTTGTCTCCTTAGAAGCTTAGGGAACCAGCGCCTATAACCGTTACACTATGTGTCCTGCTGGACAATAAAGATGAAGACAATAGTCCGAAAACCCTTAATGATAAAAATCATCAAGCTTCGTCTCAGAAATTTCGACAACTCAAACAGTTCTATTTCAAACAATACAATTTAGCATAAGTCATTTATTTGTACTCAGTTTAAATGTCAAACAGTTCTATAGCACCTATAGATAGGATCTTGTTTCTGGACCAGAGTGAACCAGGGAGCGATAGCAGCGAAAGGGAACTCTGCATTCCCTAAAGCGCCAGAATCACTGGAACCTCGGCATCTGATTGTTAAGTGTCATATCAGGTCATTCTTTGGGGAATCTTATCCCTCTTCATGGATGCAGTCGGTGTATTCTACAGCCCCAGCCCCAGCCAACTAAGCTGACAGTTAATGAAATTACCTAATCTATGAGCATAAAATAACCCAAGATGTGTTGAGATTCTGTTAAAATGAATTTATTTTCATACATATATTCTACTATAGGCGAAACAAATCCCATCATATTTGTTTTTTTTTTTTGTTGTTTTTTTTTTGTTTTTCTTATTCTTTTTATCTACTTCTATACTACAGAGAAGAAAGCAATGCATACCTCTAACTGTAACCAACCCTAAAACCAACTAAATGCCAACGGCTTATGCCTATGAATGATAAGTGCTTAACGGAGAAGTGAGGAACGGCAGCAACATTTGCTGTATTACGAGTAGGCACATAGTTGACTCTATGTGGTCACTTGTCGACAGTGAAGTCACAGTGAAAAGAAAATGTCGCCATGGTGACTTTAGAATATCTCCACTCAACCAATCCACCGGAAGTTTCTCCATGATTGCATCGTAGTCATCAGGGCCAGCCAGTAAGCTTCGATTTTACCGGAAAGTCTCCATGAAAGCTTAATGTTAAACCCAATCAAGCGTCACTCCCCACACGTAACACAATGGATTAGTACAAATGGCATTGTGTGCCGAAAACCCGTTCGTTGATGTTCGGTAGAAGTTGCTGGGAGGTCAATAGTCTAACCCTCCACTCCCTCCATGCAGCACGATTGTATAATCTGAACCAAAATATCGTCTATTTCTTCACAATGAGTCCAGGGTTCTTTAACAAAGGCTGATCGTTTGTTTGTTTTATGTTTATTTGTTATTTAGAGGGAAAGGGGGTATGCAAAGAGGCCTTGTACTTTCACGTCATATTTTTTAAAAAATAGTCACAAATATTTCCAACCGAAAAAAAATTCAATCAATGACAATGAAATAAAAATCTCCGAAAGATCCACAGCATCATCCAATGTATTGAAATGAATTAATTGATTTTAACGGCATGTCAACTTGTTTAGGGTTATTTTATAGTTTGGGAATTTCGTTCACTGTACGTACATAATTTTGCATTTTTGTGTAGTTTTTTCTTAAGAGTTCTCTTGCACTAAACATATTCTAGAGATGAACTAAATATGGTACAAGATCACAAATATGTAGTAAAAAGTAGACTACGTACTCATTACAGTTTAGTTTGCAAGACAAACGTGTTAACTACTGCTCCATGATAAACCGTTTTATATTTATATGGCTAGTTTAATACGGCACAAGGTCATGAATGTTGAGCATCAAATCAAGAAGATCGTACTCATGAGTGTATGACTTAAATTAAAACGATTGATCAATTGATTATAACAGTGTGTCAACCTAAGTTCGGTTATTTCATGTCTAGAGGTTAAGGAATCGCGTTCAGTGTACGTTCATATTTACATTTTTGTGTACTTATTTCTTTTAAGTTTTGTAGTTTGTTTTCTTTGTTTTTGTTTTTTTGTTTGTTTGTTTGCTTGTTAGACGTGTCTTCGATATAAGCCGTCTAGAGAATAGTCGTTTCTATTTATGCACTTTCTTGCCAGAAGCAGGCATTTCCGATAAAAATTGGCCTCTCAGAGAAAAGGACTGAACGTATCAAAATCAGTTGCAACTATCCTTAAATACTCGGATGCTCAATTGCTGGTTGAAGTTTCTGCCAGAAAGACATAACATTTGGGTTACCATCACAGGATTCTTTGACGAACTTAATATAGAGACATTGTTCTGGATTTGAACACGGGTCACATATTCCATTTCTTACGACGATAACCGTTACGTTAAACGCGCAACCGATCTCTGTATTTAGGAAACCCTTACGTCATAAGTTGGATGCATCTCAAATTCAATTTTTCAAGCGGAATTTAACAGGATTGATTACAGAGTTTTCCTTCTCCAAGACCAGTTGTTATAACCAAGGTTAAAGAGCTCAGTATGCCCTAATATTTACCCCGAGCTGGAAGAAGATTAGTTTTAGTTAGATGTATACGTTTCCCTAGTGTTGTAGCGCAATGTGAAATACAAACACCTTTCTCTAGGATTTTAACTCGGATCGCTGATTTTATTTCCCACTAGGATAACCGTTACACTACGAGTGCTTCCGATGTAGGTGTTCAAGGAACTGACGTGCAGAAAAGCAGCTGTGCCGATCGCCTTTTTACACAGAACACATAGCAGAAAGCATACATTGTTATTGCCTCTAAAGTCTTTTTATTGTTCCCTTAATCGTTACTTATTTCTTTGCAATCTATCTTTCACACTAATGCACATATTTTCTCTCTCTCTCTCTCTCTCTCTCTTTCTCTTTCAAAGAGAGAGAGAGAGAGAGAGAGAAAGAAAGGGTTGACGAGTAGACATCCTCTCTTTCTCTCTCTCTCTCTCTCTTCTTTTGAAAGAGAGAGAGAGTGTGTGAGAGGATGTGTACCCGTCAACCCTTTGCAAGTTTGTGGCAAACAGGAAAGCCAACCAACCGCATATCGTCGTTCACAATTACCAGCTTTTTCTCCTTGTCTCTCCAACGGCCCTCATTAACATAATGAACACTGATTAATAGAACACAGGGTCTTTTAATATCCGTAGGCCACCACTAACGACTTCATTACCACCAGAATACCCCTCATCCCCTATCCATTCCTTCAATCGTCTCTTTGCGCCTTTAATTTCAGACATATTAGTGTTTTATTTTTTCTGCTTTGTTTTTTGTTTTTGTATTTTGTATTTTACGATGCGATAAAAGTCGGTCTTTTCTAGTTTCTTTCTTTTTCTCTTTCTTTCATTTCACACTTTATTTTCTTTCTCTTTTTGCTTTTGTCTTCTTTTCTTTTTCTTTCTCCTTTTCTCTCTCTAATTCACTTTCTCTTTTTTCTTTCGCATTTTCATTTTCTTTCTTTCTTTTTTCTTTCTTTCCGTTTCTCTTCTCTTATCCCCTATTCTTTTTTTTTCTTTCTTTCTATCTCTCTTCAACATTATCCTTTCTTTGCTTTCACGTTTTCTTTCTCATTTGCACGTTTTCTTACTCATTTTCTTTCTTTCTCTTGGCTGTTATTTTCTTTCTTTTACTCTTTCTCGTTTTCTTTTTCGCTTTTCCTTTTCTTTTTACTTTCTATCTCTTTTTCTCTCTATACTTCTTTCTTTATTTCTTTCCGTCTTTTTTTAAATTCCTTTTTCTTCCTTTCTACGTCTTCCTTCTTTTCTGTCTCTTCTTTGCTTTCATTTTTGCCCCCATTTTTCTTTTCTGTTCCCTTCCTTCTCTTTTGTGTTTTTTTCTTTACCATTTTCTCTTATTTTCTTTTCTTTTTTCTTTCTTTCCTCTTTTTCTCTTTCATTTTCATGTATTTTCTTTCTCCTCTTTTTCTTTCTTCTTTTCTCTTTCCCCTTATTTTCTTCTCTCTCTTTCTACCTGTCTATCTGTCTCTCTTCTTTTTTGCCCTTTTTCCATCTTTTCTTCGTATCTTCTTTTTCAATTTTTCTCACATTCTCTCTTTCTCTCTCTCTCTCTCTCTCTCTCGCTCTCTCTCTTCTCAGTTTCTGTTTCAGACGTTTTTCGTTTTCTTTTTCTTCCTGAAATCTTTAACCTCCCGACATCAACAAGCCTAACGAAAGCATCTATGAAATACATATCAGTTCTTCCATCAACAATAACTGTTTTCTTGTCAGGTTAATGAGATAAAAAAATGAGTGCAACAGGTTTTTAATATTAAAACTGCTTAAGCGGTTAGGTAATTAGAGGAGAAATGTTTTCCCAAGGGGTCACTCACCGACTATTTTCGCCATCATCCATCGTGACATATCAGTGACGTGATTTTATGAGATATATCTCAAAGAAAACTTGTTCAATACTTTTTTTAAGTTCTTTAAATGAAATACAATACTTGGTTATTATCAATATAAAACTAAACAATGCAACAGTGAGCAAGTGGTTCATTTGAATGACACATTGGAACAGAAAAAGGTTTTTTTATTTGTTTCGTAATAACGTCTCTCCTGCGGTGTTTTATTTTATTTTATTTTTTTTTCAGATCGGTCATTTTCATAATATCACACCATTCTTTTAGTTATATTTTGAAAAGTTTATAGAAAAGTTCATCAAATCAAAACTGTAATCGTTCTTTTATGATGAAATACATATAAGTATTTTATAAATGTCAAAAATATTTGCATCAATGTAATAAAATCGACGGTTTCGTTTTGTTTGGTTTGGATTAATAGCATATCAACTATTGTAGGTTATTTAAAGACAAATCCTATTTATAATTATGTATCAAATATATATGATTTTGTTTGGTTTGGTTTTATGGCATATCAAATATTGTAGGTTATTTAATGACAAATCCTGTATATACATATATATTAACAATATCTGATTTGTAAACTCATTTTGTTAATATTTCTTAAACGAGCTAGAGCTCATTTTTAGCACACAGTTAAATGGTTTCAAGTATTCCGATGAAACACTTATAATTCAATTAAATATTAATAATTTTTTGCAGATGGTGAACTGGCTACAAGTATTGTTTTTTAACGCTACTTATTCTATTCAACATTACACATTCATTTGCACACAGTTAAATAGTTCCAAGTACTGTTATGTATTACTAACATTTCATTTAAACATCAGTCATTTGTTTACACACAGTTAATTGATCAAACAGTTCTATTCCTTGCAATTCAATTTCGCATAAGTCAACAAAGTTAAATAGTGTCAGGTATTGCTATGTATCACAAACAATTCAATTACACATCAGTCATTTATTTACACACAGATAATTAATCAAACAGTTTTATTTCAAATAACTCAATTTTGTGGTAGTCATTTGTTTACACTCAGTTTGTAAAATCGAATAATCACGCCTGAACAAACCATTTACAAGATGGATAAATGTTAACTTGCTGTGCAGTTAAGGTTAGTAGAGAAATCAGTTCTACCTACAATTATGTCGTTAATTTTTTTTTTTTTTTTTTACAAATATCTTACACAGAATGACCCATCCATTTGGAAAAAGGCTATTAAATATTTGCATATTAAAATCAAACAACAGTAAGGCATAAACAAAAAAAAAGCAATTTCATTTGCCGAAAAATGCAGCGTACGAGTTGATCTGACATAAAGGTCGACCTCAAAATTTTTGGCTTAAAATTCTGGGTTAGACCCATAACTACAAAATAGGTCGAACCCCGAATACACATTAGTCTATTGATAGAATCAATGTTTTAATCATCCATAAAATAACCTTCGAGAAACCTTTACTTAAGATACCGAGCTATATAAGTATAGTAATAATGTCAGTGTGTGTATATTCAATAAACTACCATTATCTCTCATTAAACTACCATCTGTCATGTATTGTGTACGTATTTTTTCTCTGAAATCAAAATTACATCAGTCATATATAAAATATGCAAATCTTATACATTAGAGATTATATTTATATGAATTCCTAATCTGTTGCGCCATCGTGAAATTGTGCAGATAACCAATATACCATAGTTAATTGACTGACCACCGAGGTGCTGAGACGTTCCGGTGAATGTTTACTGTCAGTGCATCTGTTGTTGGAAATGGCGTATGGAAATTGGCGTTAATAAAATGCTTCATTTGTATTACAGTTTTGTTATTTTATATTAAAATTTATTTAATTCGTTAAATACGTTCACTAAGCACAAATTTAAATATAAGATCTTTGTAGCCGTTTACTGGAGTTACGGTAATTGATGTATATCAAGTGTTAGTTGCACTGTTCTACTTGTTGATTTTTTGGGGTAATGGTATAGATGTTATTCCTGCCGTATAAGTCAAACCCTACAATTTAGGGTATGTCACCAAAAATTATAGTAAACTTACACTTATACCCACATCTTAAACAGATATATATATATATATATATATATATATATATATATTTTTATATATATATATATATATATATGATGAATATATATATATATATATATATATATATATATATATATATATATGTGATGAAAATAAGTGGAAAGGTAGATAAATCAGACTCTTACAAAGGGTTTAGTACTGCCACCTTTCCACTTATTTTCATCATCTTATCAGATTCACCACAATCTATCATTTCACTATGTATATATATATATATATATATATATATATATATATATATATATATAGATAGATAGATAGATAGATATGAGGGGTTGCCCAATATATTGATTGATTCGTAAAGTTAAGTGAATATGGAAATCAAGTACTTAGCATCAATGTCATTCTGAATTTAATCTTTTCTTTTATATCTTAGTCCAAATTATTCATAAAAGAAACTACTAATGGAAACACTTGGAAAGCTTGTATAGGGTTTTCACCAGGATCTTAAGAGAATTTATGAAGATATGAGAATAAGAATTTATTGCCCCTGAATCCAGGCTCTCACACAAAACAAGTATTCAAACTCATACTAATATAATCAATATACATATACACAATGTTACACAGAAAAAGAACACACAATACACACCATTTAAGTACGATATATACAAGTAAAAACTAATTCATTTATATACGTTATTCAAATATATATATGACTAATATACTTCCCAATCACTCATATGTGCGCATTCTTGCGTGTCAGACCCCGATGCAATGTCATTTTGTACGAAATAAGTCGGTCATGCCTGATAGACGATAGTAATTATGAACAGGGGTTTGTCCCTAATGACCTGCTCCCCAGTCATCCACTCGGCTGCTGACCAAATTATAAACCACTTTCACATCTATCTGTATCAAGCTAACACAACTGCTTTTAGTAATTTAGTCTCAGTTTCAGCTGGCAATTATCGTTTGAATGGAATCACGATTTTTTAGGATTCATTTTTTTTTTTTTTGAAGCTAGAACCTACCTTCTAATTGCTCGTAACAGAAATATTTTTTCCAAGTCATTGCCTCAGTTTAAATCGACACCTTCAAAGATTCATCCGCTTAAAGACATTACAGTATATTACACACCTGCTCTTATTTTGGGATTAAAGCCAGGTATTTCTAATAGTAAATGTTGTTTGCGCTGTGATCGGGAGGGGGAGCCAGTATTTTAGTTGCCCAAGGCAAGGTAAACTTCAAGACCCTATAAAATATTACATTATTAGGATAAGCAAAAAAATAAGGGGGGTGTTCTCGTAGTGTAATGGTTAAATCGCTGGACTACACAATCATAGTAAGCGAGTTCGAACTCCAATCATGCTCCCACACTCACATTCGGAAAATATCCTTGGGAAAGGTATGAACCCCCTATTACACTCACATTCAGAAAAATATCCTTGGGAAAGGTATGAACCCCTATTACACTCACATTTGGAAAAATATCCTTGGGAAAGGTATGAACTCCCTATTACACTCACATTCAGAAAAATATCCTTGGGAAAGGTATGAACCCCTATTACACTCACATTTGGAAAAATATCCTTGGGAAAGGTATGAACCTCCTATTACACTCACATTCGGAAAAATATCCTTGGGAAAGATATGAACCCCCTGTCACACTCAAATCCGGAAAAATATCCTTGGGAAAGGTATGAACCCCCTTATCCTCCCAGCTATGGGTTAACTACAACCACAACTGTTCTATAATAGATTTGGCATTAAATAACACAAGAATGTTGATATGCCATTAAACGATCAAACCAAAATAAAAAATAGAATATTTGTAAGGTGGGGCACAATTTAGCCGCTCTGGATACTTTTGATGAGTTTGTGAAGGTGATGAACCTCCCTAGATGCCGACCTCACCTGATTTTCTCGGAAAGCTATTCCCTAGATTTGCTTCTTTTTAGAGCACGGCCTCAAAATCGACCCTTTTAAGCCTGCCTGACTTTGTCTGATCGTAGAAGTCCTCAGGGCCCAAAGGAAATTTCTTTAACCATCTGAACCAACAGCGTTTTTCCCTTTTACACCATAAGTGTTTTTGATTGCTTCGTTGGCTTTATGGTCAGTTCGCACTCGTAAGCATAAATTACCGAATTAGACGATGTTTTATACTCATTTATGCGGCTTTCAAATAACAGACGGGGTGAAATAATGCACAACATGTCAACTACTGCGATGGTATCAACCACAGAAGGTACCTACCACAGCTTGAACTGCTTCGGTCACGTGCTTTGAACGTAGTAAACTAGAACGTACGAGCAAAATATTGCAAAACTTTTGACTTACCCAAGTATTTATTCTCGAAAGAGAGGAAAATAAATATATGAATCTAAACAGCATGAGAAAATAATAAACTCAACACAATAAATCATTTGCAGTTCAGCAGATTACTGTTACGTATGCAGTCGAGATTGAACCTTCCTTCTCTTATTGTGAGAAGAGAAGTTCTAAATCGTAAAATACCCAAAGAAACGAGGAAAGAGAAATGAAAATTGCGGGGATAAAAATGCATGGATTTCCCTCACCCCACTGTATGGGCAAGATGCGACACAAGGACAATTTTTAAGTGGAGTTTAACAGGTTTGAATTTAAAGCTTTCTTTCCTCTAGATCTGTTGAAAAACAAGGTTAAAGAGCCCATTCTGTACTACTCTCAACCTATAGTCGGAGGAAAAACAGTAAGATTCATACCTTTCCGAAGGATGTCAGCGTTATCTGAAATATAAACAGATTCGTCCAGGATTCGAACTTAAATCGCTGAGTCCATTTCCTACGAGGGGAACCATTACACAACTAGCAACTTTTCAGTGTGCCAAAAAAAAAACCCTGAAATCTTTTTTACTGGAAACGTAAATAAAAATTTTGAAAATGTCCAGATTTTTTAATCTTTTTTTTACACTTAAAAGAAACATTCCAAAATTTATGTCTAACAAAAGAAAAACATACTTTTAGAAAAAGGCCGTTGAACACATCGGTCGAAACATTGTGAATATAACTATAAAGAAGACATTTTTCCGAAAACTCTGAATGATAAAAATCGTCAACCTTCGTCTCAGAAATTCTGACAACTAATTTTTTTATCTGTTTTAACGTTAACTGTTTGTTGTTTTTTTTTTTATAATATTACTTCGACAATATATTTGCTTATCATGCATGGAGACCAGATGAAAGGATAATTCCAGCTAAATAGTATATTTATGGCACTTACAGACACTCATAACAAAAATATTATCCACGCATGCAAAGGAAAGAAGGAATTTGAATAATCCGACTCTTTCAGGCTTATTTATTCAGTTTTTGATTTCTTTGTTTAAAAGAATATAAAACTTAAACGCATCCTTGTAGAAGAACAGCAATAGTACTATTCAACTGAGAGTTGGGTGGATAATAGGGGTCCAAACTTTTCTCAAGTGTATTAGCGCTACAGTTAACACAATTGTGCGACTGGAACGCAAACTTGCTTACTACGAGATCGCAGCCGTGTACTTCAGCCATTACACAGCGGTGGCTACCCATTCAGACTTTTAAATCATATAATCAATATCCCAGTCGGTGGCTGTAAAAATAAATTAATCTACAGTTGTCTATTTTATAGATATCTCCAAAATTAAAATGATTAAGTGGTATACGTTAGAATACGCTATTCATAAAAATTCAAAAACTAAAGACAATTGACTAGAATTTAGAAATGTAATATTATATCAATCAAACTACCAAAAGAGCAAGGCATTTGTGTGAATATTTTCTCATTCTTACATGAAAACATTTAACAAAATGTATTTCTTGATGGAATTATCTTTTAAAGAATATTTTTAAAAAAGTGACAACTTGAATAACTAAAGCAAATTAACTAAATAACCAAGAAAACAAGAAAAAATATAATCTCCAGGTTCGCAAGTAAAAATTTCTTTTAAAAAAAATCGTCTTTCATTGCTTAAGTACCAAAAATTTATTAAAATCCGATAATTATCTAATTTTGTTGGATAACTTTAAAAAATGACGCTTTTAGCAGGTGTGCATTTCTGTACACGTCTACAAAAATGGCTACGGATATAGTAAAAGGGAAGCATGACCTCGAAGTTCCTTGTGACATTGTTTCATCTTACTCATACATTCATCTTGAGGTCAAGCTATTGAGAGCACTCGGACTTCCTCGGGGGTGTCCTCGTGGTGTAATGGTTAAAGCGATGGACTCTGGAATCGTAATACGCGAGTTCGTACTCCAGTCGCGCTATTACGTTCACTTTCGGGCAAATACCCTTGGGAAAGGTATGAACCCCCTTATCCTCCCAGTTATGGGTTAAATAGTACCACTACTGTTCTTCTAGGCGAATGGCTTTGGCATTAAATACCCTAAAAAGAGTTGATATGCCATTAAACAAAGAAACCAAACCAATCGGACTTCCTCTCTGCCGAATTAACTGTGTTCCTCATTCTGCAATTTTGTGTGACGTAACAGCTAACCAAATTCAAATTCTATACAAGTCTGTTTGCATTTCCTTTAAAGTTATTCCCCTTGAGAAAGGTATAAATCCAACAATTCTTCCTCCATCTATGGGTAAATAGTAGGACAAACTGACCTCTTTAACCTTGTTATGGCAACCACCCAAGTAAAGGAAAAGTTTGAATTTAATTCATTTGTAGACCTGAAGAGGGACAGGATCTATAAGGCTATTCTTGCGCAAGACACGCTAAATGTGAAACGTTCCCACAACCAAAACAGGTTACAGGACCTATGAATGTTAGATTATAATATTGACTAGTCTCCTCGATATCATAAAACTTTTCTTTCTATGTATATGCTGATTTCAGGACTAATGTTTAAGTAATTTCAGTTTTTCTTAGTGTTTCCAATTCTTTCTTTTCCTTTGTTTTTTTTTTTTTCATTGGTTTTCAAGACTGTCCCCTAAAATTTAAAAAAAAACAAAAAAAACAAAACAAAACAAACAATTAACACCAGCAAATATCTAGAAGATATGAAAGTCTTATCGATTAAAAGCACAAAAAATTACATAAAAATGTTTTTTCTTCAGAAAACACTACCATTTTCTAAACCGAATCTTGACAGTTGAGAACAAAGAGTGAATAAACTAACAAGGCGAATAATTAACAAAATTGGCAATAATAGTAATAGTAATAATAGTATTATTAATTACAACTACAAATGGGTTGCATTTAGACAATCCAAAACTATAAAGATGATTTCGAATTAAATTGTATAAAATAAAAATAAGAGGGAAATGAACTTTCAGCAAAAGGCTGTTGCTGATTAGTTTAGTCCAAATCTTGAATTAAATTCCGACCAGAACTTGAGAAAGAAGAAACAAGAAACAAATGAAATAAAGTATTCTCTCTCGTTGCAAACTAACGTTCACCATAACGATCCAACAAATTACGCTGCGGGCTCTGTCTTCGTTCCCTCCTACGTTTTTTTTTATTTCTTTTTTATTTTTAATTCTTTTTTAATTTTTTGGTTTTTCTTGTTTTCATTTCGACTAATTAGTTTGAGCAGAGCCGGTTACGCATAGTGAAAGACATACCGCTTAATTTGTTCAAATTGCGATATTAAGCAAAATACTTGATTAATGCACACATAGGGTGCCTCTGCTTCAGGGAATGTTGTATATTCACTTCTCTTACGATGGGATATTCATCTAAGATTTTCATTCGCTATTTTAACTTACCGTCTGATATTGCACAAAAATGTATTTTTGTTACCGTTATACCAACTGTCATTGTTGTCACAAACGAAAATTGTTATTACTAGTTTTATAAAGAAGTTGAGCATCGACAGCCACATTGATTGTTTGATTAATTCTAACGGCATGTCAACCTGTATAGGCTTATTTTATGCCACTGAGGTTTGACTGTTGCGTCCATTGTACATGTATTTTTATCATTTAGTGAATTCGGACATTTGTCTGCATCTTTATTCTTATATACACAACGTTTCGGCCGATGTGTCCTTCAACCTTCTTGCGGTGTTTCTTGTCGAATTCGGGGGCCTTCATGGAATTTCGAATCGATCCCTTTATTTAATTTTTTTTATTTAGATTTTTCTAATTCCGTTAACCATAACATTTACAAGTGCTTAGCTATGGTAAATATTCCTGGTTATTTACTGATTGTCAGGATTGAACCTGCAACCTCTAAATGATTTCACTAAGCTTTTTAACCGTTACGCTAAATTACTTAAACAGAAAACAGAGTATTTGACTCTCTTGTTTGTCTTAGCTTTCAAAGCAGTTATATTCGAGGAAAGCAGGTAACTGAGAGAAACAGTATCAACCAAAGTGATGTCACAATGGAGCCACCTGTCTTGGGAAGGTTGTGAGTCTATCAGTTTATCAATTCTACGATTGAGTCCTCTTTGTAATCAAAAATATGAATCGGCAATCCAGAAATAAGAACACTTCTTATATATTCAGAAGCACTTGTAATGGTAATAGACGTAGGAAATGGACTCGACAATCTGTATTCAAATCCAGAAAGAGGCTGTTTGCATTTCATATAACGGTAATACATTTAGAAAACGATACCCCGTTCAACTATTTGTAAATAGCATGGTAGACAAGGCTCTTTGATCTTGTTATGGAAACCGGTCTGAATTCCAACTTGTTAAACTCCACTTTAAAATTGACATTGTGTCATATCCTGTTCATGTGGAGTTGTTGGTAATTACATAGTAATGTTGTTTGGATGACACTGCAGAATCTCAGTGATTTGGGATATGAGACTTTGTCACGTTCACCATATTTACTTGATCTCTAATCCACAAATCATCATTTTTTCAAGCATCGGGACACTTTTTTACGCTAAAAATTCTTTCTGTTTAAAAGGAGAAGTAGAAAGTTCATTTAAAGATTTATTGGTATCAAAACCTTTGGAGTTTTATTGTAAAGGCGTAATTAACCTTGTTAATCGACGGCAAAAATGCAGGTATGATCAGGGATCATATTTTGACGGATAAAAACACTGTTTTAATTCATTAATTCCGGAATAAAAATTAATTCTAAAACCAGACACTATTTTCCGAACAACACATTAAATTTATGCATAGTTATTTTTAGTTACAGTTGCAATTTTATATTTTGTTGCAGAGTTTCATACCAATAGAGTATTGTAATAAACAATACACAAATCTCATTCCTATGATAAAAAACAAGGATTTCTAACAAGCTGAGGTTGTATCAGTACTACTCTATGGATCCACCACAAGGGCTCTAACAAAACTCATTGAGAAAAGTTAGATGGGAATAGCACAAGAATGCTATGACTATCTTTAAATAAATACTGGAAGCAACATCCACTCAAAACAACAGCTGTACGGCCACTTACCTCCCATCTCATAAACAATCTGAAACGAAAAACATATGCTGGGTACTTCTGGTGAAGTAAGCAAGCATTCTCTTGTAGACTCCTACACATGGATGCGTCAGTTTTAGCTAACCAGTGGAGCCATACCTATATCAGCTCTGTACAGACGCTGGGTGCAATCTAGAGTGCCTGTCAGAAGCGATGAACGAAATGGGTGGATGGAGAAAGATTCAGTTAACTCCATTATATCAGCGCGACTTAATGATGATGAATATTACTCAGAAAATAATGAAATCCTGGTGTCATTAATTGAGAAAAAAACAGACATTTTTTAAAGAGCGTACTTATTTATGGGTGACACTGTGCAGGTGGTGTATATTTATAAAATCGTAATCATACTTTAACCAATAAGATGGTCAAAAAATTTGCACTAATTTACAGATATTCACTATAGATGTAAATTATAGAGTGGAATAAATTCCTAAATTTTTTTTTAAGAAAAAAGCTGTCTTTTTCAGAGTGTCAGATCTGTCGTGGGGCTTAGAATATGGTTAAAAAAGAGATGTCCAGAAGATGACATTAAACTTTATATAATGGGGAGGCTACAGTTTTGAAGATCTGAGTAGTGTGGAATACTCCTTCATTACCATTCTTACCAGGCATAAAATAACTCTAGATGAATGGATATGCCGTTGAAACCAATCACTCATTGTGTTGGTGTATAAATATTTTGATATATTCTTGTTATTTCCGTAGCTTTGCTTAGTCTACTATTACAACAATTTAGTGGTTTCTCATATAAGCGGCGAAAAGGCTTATCAATGCTTAACTTCAATGATCTGGCGTGAACTAATGCTTTCAACGTGACTTCTATCATTTTTCCGATACAGGACACGTAATGCTTTATTTCAAGACTTGGACACCGAACGGCTGGTACTCTAAAATCTCCAGTAGAAATAAAACCTTTTACTATATTTGATTGAAACAATGTAAATACGCACAAAGTCCTTTTGACCTAGCAGTGTTTTAAGATACTTGTCCTAGCTTTTTTTGCGCAAAACAAGGTCTTGATTTTAATAATGCAGTTTGGGTGAGAACAATTTTTGTGAGTTAGGAGAGCGTAACTGTCCACGCGGATCGATTGTGAAAAATATCAGTATACACAAAAATACAGCTCGAAACGAGGCGATCGATCGACATTCACTATCGACTGTTGAACAGCACTGTTGACACAGACAGACTGGCGTCAAGTGGCGAGTGTTTCAGCGCTTGGTCGTGGATAAAACTGTCTCCTCAGCAACGGGACTACTCGTCCCACATTGATAGCTGAAGGGTAAAAGGTGGTTTAATGGAAGACTGGGAGTTTTTAGTTCGACTTCAGTGTCCAACTAAATCGTTTGCTTGGTAAAATACGTGTATATTTCTTTGTTTTTTCTCTATGTAACCGATACGTATGTAAAAAGAACTATATCGGTTGCTATCTATATGTTAAGAGTCACGGAAGTTATCGAATATATTAGTGTATTAGTCGAGTTAAGATAAAAGGTTAAGATAAAGAAGGGCGATTTGTATATAGAATATGACTTGAAGATAAAGAATTTATCCAATAACCTGTTTTGGTCGTGTGGGTACGTGCTCGCAATTCATGAAATGTGTCTTGTGCACCTATAGCCGAGCGGAGCCCATCCCTCTACCGGTATATAATTAGTGTGAATTCTGATCTTTCCTTCCTCGAGATTGGTTGCCAACCCAAAGTTAAACAGCCAGTCTGCTGCTCTATTTATCCATATGTGGAAGGAAAATAGTTTGATTCATACGTTTCCTTAGTGTATTAGCATTAAGAGAAATATAAACACCCTCGATCAGGATTTGAATTTGGGTAGCCAAATATTTTCTTACGGCGATACCCGTTAGGTCACAAGTGCCTTTGTAATATACGTAAACAGAAAACTGCTGGAAGTAACTATTAGCTTCAAAATAAATAAAAAATATTCTCCAATATTTGTCGCAATACGCTTTATAAAAGACATTAATATTTTCAATTTTCTTTCTCAATGTACGCAAGAAATCTACCATAAAGGGAATTGTCTAGTCGGCTGGGGCTGTAGAATACACTGAATGCTTCTCTGCAGAGGGGTGAGACCCCCCCCTAACGAGTGTCCAGGAGATGACACTAAAATATCTCATAGTGAGGTTCCAGTAATGCTAGAGTTTTGGGGAATGCGGAATACTCTTTCATTGCCATCACTCCCAGGTTCACTCGGGCCCGGAGTGGTAGCACCCAATAGGGTCCTATCTATGGGTCAAAAAGAACTAAACTGCGTATTTATACAAAACTGAATTGCTCAAAATAGAACTGTTTTGATATTTAAACATCATATTTATCCTAAAATGAAGTGTTTGAAATAGAACTGTTTTTCACATTGAAACTGTACTTATGCTAAACTGAATTTATTGAAATAGAACTGTTTGACAAAACTAAATTGCTGGAAATAGAAATGTTTTTGACTATTAGACTGTGTATTCCAGCTAAACTGAATTGTTAGAAATAGAATTAATTATTCCTATAAGAATGGATTTGGCATTAAATAACCTACAAATGCTGATATGCCATAAAAACCCAAACAACCAACCAACATAAAGGGAAGGATCAGTCTCGAAGGCGTTGTCACTTATGTTCTGGATTGAGCTGTTCCGTGCACATTCAGAATAACGCCCTTGGGAAAGGTATGAACTACCCCTACTATGAGATGAATAGTACTACTGCTGTCCTTCTACAAGAGTGGCTTTGACATTAAATAAGAAACAAATGTTGATATGCCATTAAACAAAGCTACCATTCAGTATCGGGGGTGTCCTCGTGGTGTAATGGTTAAAGCGATGAACTGCGGAATCGTAGTAAGCGAGTTCGAACTCCAGTCGCGCTATTACGTTCACTTTAGGGGAAATACCCTTGGGAAAGGTATGAACCCCCTTACCCCCCCCCAGCTATGGGTTAAATAGTATCACTACTGTTTTACTAGGAGAATGGCTTTGGCATTAAATAACCTACAAAGGTTGATATGCCATTAAACAAAGAAACCAAATCATTCAGTATCGCCTATAAATAAGTACTCCGAACAATTTTTTTTCATCAAATTTTCTTCAAACCAATCAAGATTTTAAAAAAGGAATGAAAAACAGTGAGTTACATCAATTTCTACATAATTAGATCATAAACATAAAATAGGTAAAACAAAACGCGTACCATTTACCACATTTTACCTTTCGGAATGGAAAACTAAGACGAAATTTTAGGAGATGAAATTCACTAACTTGTACGACCTCTTTTTAAAATAATTTAGTAAAAGCAGTTAGTTTAAGCGAGCTCAGTTGAGCTTTTTTTAATATAAGGGGTCAGCAGAATTAACAGGGAAGTTTGTAATATTACAGAATAATTTGTTTTTTTTTTAATGAACAATATTGCTGTTAACTTCTCTAATACCCACTATGCGGTATCGTATTTATAAACCAACAGAGAAAAGGTAATACTCATTCGATATTTTCACATTTAATAAATTAGTTCACATAAACTTGATACTCCCAGATACAGCAGCAACTGTTCATTATTGTCACTGTTACCAGGGCAGAACTCATATCTTATAGTGAGGCAAAATGCCCTCGTAGAATAGTAAATTAATGTATGTTCATATAGGTTTATATAAAATACTCTTCAATAAACAAATACAGCCTTAAGAATTCTTTTTAAAAAGTTCATTTTCTTCTAAACCAAACACGCCAGGAAGCCATCATTTCTATTGGAACATTATGCAGTCAAAACGGATATTATTAGGAATTACCAAATACGGCAGCATCTGTAACAAAAAATATTAATATGTAGCCGTCTAACAGTAAATCTATCTATCTATCTATCTATCTATCTATCTATCTATCAGTTTGGTTTTATGGCGTATCAACTATTGCAAGTTATTTAATCACAAATCTATTTTTATAAATATAAACATTTCTATTTTAAACATAAGTACACCGTTTAAATGTTAAAAGCAGTTCTATTTCCAACAGGTCAGTTTAACGCAAGCACACAGTTTAGTTCTGTTTGACCCATAGATAAGACCTTATCAGGTACTACCACTTCGAGCAGAGTAGACCTGGTAGCGATGGCAAAAAAGGGGTACTAGGCATTCCTCAAAACTCCAGCATTACAGAAGCCTCACCATCATATTGTTTAATGTCATATCCAGGACACTTGTTGGGAGAGTCTTAAACATCAGCAGAGATGTAGTCGGTGTATTCTACAGCCCAGCCAACAGGGCTACTATCTATCTTTGTGTGTGTGTATGAGAGAGAAAGAGAGAGAGAGAGAGAGAGAGAGAGAGGTTATGATTATGATTAAATTTGATGCTAAAAGCGTTTTTAATACATAAAATGCAGAGCAATATCACAATATAATTCTATAAGAAATAAGAAATAAAACAGGATAAAACTCAGCGTTTTCGAACCTCGGGTGCGCTAATATTTAACACGTCTGAAAAAATAGTTTTCTTTGAGATAATGTTTAAAAAGATGTTCATCTTTACAAAGAAAACATTCATTTTTACCAGTGTAAAATGATTCTGAAAATACATTTTTGCTCCATATATCATCATCATCATCATGTCGTACCGCTTGCACGGATATCCCTGACCCTCTCTCGCCACTTCTCCCTATCGTTCATCGCCTCTGGTAGGTCTTCAGGGCTACATCCCGTATCCTCGGATAGCTGCTGTATGTATGTTCGAGCTGGTCATCCTGCTTTTGCCCGGCCATATGTGGGGGTCCATAGGAGTACATCACTTATGAGCTCGTCCCTGCTTCTCCAGTAGTGTCCTGCATGTCTGGTTCGTCTATCTGGGAGAGTTTTCGTGATGGGAGGCAGGTGGCCGTATAGTTGGTGCCTTGTGGGGTGTTGCCGCGAGGACTTGTTCAATATTGCTCGCAACATTCTTGTGTAATTGCCGTCTAGCTTCTTCTTCAGTCGTTTCGTTAGCGTCCAAGTAGTGCATCCATACAGCATTATCGATACGACCGCTACCTGGAAGAAACAGCGTTTCATTTTATCGGTCAGGTCCGATTTCCATATGATCGATAGCCTATCGTTAGCTGTCTATGCCTTCGTTAGCCGCGTGTCGATGTCTTTTTCGGTTGATGAGACACTGCTTCCTAGGTAGGTGAACTTGTCTACTAGTTTCAGAGAGGTTCCGTCTAGTGTAAACGAATGACTGTTTTATTGAACTGTTTACTTTGTGCAAACAAATGATTAACAGTAAATAGAATTATTCATATTAGACAGAAATAAGTGAAATGTGAGCCAGAAAATAAGCTCAGGCTCGTTAAAAATTGTTATCTACAAAATGTGTTTTGAAATCATATATTTGATATATATGTATAAAAAGGATTTTGCATTAGGTAACCTACACTGGTTGATATGCCATAAAACCAAACCATACCAAACCAATCAGAAAATTCAAGACGGCTTTAAACGCAATTGTATCGTCCTTAAAATGAGAGTTATCTCTCTTGCCTTCTGTGTCAACCTACAGACGTCTATGATAATTTAATGTGAGGTATTTGACAATTTGAGAACATAAACGTCTGTGGTTGATAGCAAGTTGGTTTATTTTCTATTCTTGTTGAGGTGTTGATTCCGTACAATATAGTCGAGTTAGATAAAAGGTAAACGTCTCTTTTCTCCCATAAAAGCCAGTTAAAGAGGCAATCGTCACAAGTTTTCCGTGTATACCGTCAGGCGTTTAGACGCTGAGTTGCATCGATACCGGGTGAGAGATTTCAAAGTTTCCCAACTTGCAAACGCGTTAAAAAAATTGGGGTGTATTTTATTGATGTATTTTTTGTTTGTGTTTGTGTTTGTTGTTTTTGCTTTTTTTTTTTTTTTGTCTTTTTGCTTTTTTTTGCTTTGTGTTTTTTGTTTTTTTCCGTTTTCTTTTCTTTTTATATAACATTTTAGGGAATGCATTCAAGACAGGAGTTCTTTTTTTAGGATGGATTTGTGTTGTGGTAAAACTAGTTTGTTTTCTCACGTCTGGTTGGCTGAAAAGTTATTTTCGGTTTTCTTTTGTATTGTTTGTTGTTTTATTGTGCTTTCTGTTATATATATATATATGTATACATACATATATATATATATGTGTGTGTGTGTGTGTGTGTGTGTGTGTGTGTGTGTGTGTGTGTGTGTGTGTGTGTGTTCCATAAACAAGTTAACCCTCACAATTCTTAATAAAATGTCAGTTTACTTCTAAACCAAAGATACTAGGATTTTATTATTTCCTATGGAACATTATATAACCAAAATTGATATTATCCGGTATAATTTATTACCCAAATCTGTGGCTCTGAAACTCAGTGTCTAAAAATAAAATGAATATATAACCGTCTAAAACACTTCATCTATATTTGTGCAACTTTTATAAATGATAACAAAGGTCTTGCGATTTTATTCTCATTTACAATTTCCATGCAGTAGAAGTTAGTCATTAATAAACCTAATGTTTTTGTGTAAATGTACGTTACAGTTAAAGAGAACACTAAAAATATTTAAATTTCTAAAATGCAACTTATGACCGATATCAGGGAATATTTTTTTTTTATGTCAAAGCCGTTTCCGCTGGGGCTTAGAATATGCTGACCATATCAACTGGGGAGGTGTAAGACCACTCCACTCAACTTCGATAAAAATGGGTGTCTTCGGTACCTGATACTGAAACTCCAGTTCTTGATATCTGGGCTGTGTGAAGTATCCCTTCATTACCATCACACCCAGATCCACTTTGAACCAGAGTTGTAATACCCCTTAGAATATTATCTGTGGGTTAAATAGATCTATTTAAGAATTATTCATGTGCAAAAAAAATGTTTAAGAAACAACGACGCAAAATGTGAACGCACAATGAACACGATTTCCAAACCTATAAGCATAAATTGATCCTATTTAGGTTGACATGCCGTTACAATCACCAATCGATGCAAATGCTTTCCATCTCGCCGAGGTTTTCTATTTACATTAATCTCAACTACAGGTCGACCTTCATTTGTATAGCCTATTTCGACTAATACACGAATATATAAGGTAACTACAAAAAATCGTCGAATTGTAACCAATAAAATTGTTCGTTGAAAGTGATGGTTACACACGAGAAAAGATAATATATATATATATATATATATATATATATATATATATATATACATATATATATATATTATCTTTTCTCCATGTAACCCACATATAGAATGACATATATATATATATATATATATATATATATTTAATGCTACTGGAAAACCAACAGCGACTTTGTCTTTTTGTTTTTTTAAGATACCGTTTCACTTGAAAAAAACCTGCATCAAATTTTATTTAAAGAATAAAAAGAAAAAGAAAAAATATAGAGAGAAAAATCAAACACTTCCTGAATTTATGAACTTAGCTATCATATTACAGATGATGAACGTACAAATTAACTGAAGGAATTTCCGAGGTTTTATTAGAAACAACCAAATATTGAAAATACAATAACATGTTTAATGTATTAGTCACGAGGTATATGTGTTTAAATATTCGTAATATCCATTTTCTAATGGCTAAAGTGCTGTATCGGAGCTTCAAAATAAACGAGTTCGAACTGAAGTTGCTCTAATACGTTCACTTTCGTACAAGTACCCTTGAGAAAAGTGTTATTGATGCTCTTCTGCTAGGACGGCCCGGGAATTATATAACCCACAGATGAAGTTTGATGTGCTGTTAAACAAAGAAGCCAAACGAAACAGACTTCTTATCAGGTCAAATTAAATATGGAATCATTTCACAGTGGGAAACATCGAACGAATCAAACCTCATGCACAATCATTATAAAAAAAATGCTTAGTCTCGTCGGCATTCCCCTTTTGGGATGCTTCAGGCGCCCCTGGGACCAGGTTAATGTAAGTAATTGAGGAAAGGGTTGCGTAATGGCTATCTATATTGTCTGCATTTCATTTTCGGTTAAGATATAAATCAACCTCTCCTTTCTTCTACGACTTTACCTATCAGTAAATATTTATATCTTCATAAACAATATTTTTCTCGAGATACGTACTATTTCCTATGATTTTATTTTCTTTGTGTCATTGAACCTTTCTCCCACCGCAAAGAAGACTAGACTAAACCCCTGCAATATTTCTTTGTGCAAACATTTCCTGTCTTAAAAGTGAAGGATGGGATAATAAAGCCTTGCAGAGAGTGGAATATCTTTTTCTTTTTCTTTTATGCCTGTATAGAAATGTCATTTTTCTTTTTATCCTGACGCACACGTTACGCTCCTATGTAGGTAGATACAATGGTGTTCATGAATATGAAATATAAACTCATGATAATCTTGTTATTTCAAAACAAGATAATTCGTAAAGAACAATAACATTCATTCTTTTATTTGTATACATACAGACAATCAAATCTTCACTTTCTTCACACAATTCTTCTCTTACCCCTATTTTTTCACTATGCTCTCCTCTCTCCTCTCCACCTTTTCTTTCTTCGACTTTGTCTCTTAACCTCCACATCTTTTAACTTCACATTTTCTTTCTTATCGTATCTTTCTCCAGCACTTTTTCTCCACCCGACATGTTCAAGTCATCTATCTATCTATCTATCTATCTATCTATCTATCTATCTATTTGTTTCTCACCTTTCTCTCTCTCTCTCTATTTATCTATCCGTCACTGTCAACGACTCTCTAATCTTTCTACCTTTTTAGACTTGTTAAGCATTTAGTAGATCGGTACTTAGTTTCAAATTGTGTAGTATGGAGTACAAAAGCTCATGATGTATTTTGGCCCTGGGGTCAACACCTGTGGAAATAGTGATTGACAGATTAGAGGTTATATGTGAACATGTCCCAGTGAGGGAACTGAAAGTAAAATAGGGAGACAAAGGTGTGGAATTAAGAGGAGGTGTCTTTATTCTGATTTGGTAATAGGATTGTCTCATGATGAGAGAGAAAGAGAGAGAGAGAGTGGAGGAGGAAGATTGCGTTAGATTTTTTAATCACATAGTGACGAGACATGATACAAAGCATGTGAATTTCCCCTACCTTTACCTCCAGAACGACGGTTGGAACCAAACCCACTAAAAAAGGTCGGATTTTTAAATTGAAACCAGCATGTTAAAAACTTAGGAATTAATACGACAAATGCGTGTTTGACAGTTTCTTACGTCACCTGGGATCAAATGAAAAAAAACTTTTGAGCCTCACGATAACTTAAGTTTTTTTTTTTTTTTAAAAAAGCATATCAAGTAGATTTTACGGAGTTTTTACATTAATAGAATTACAAAAGAAAATCTTTGCCGTTTCACTTTTTTAGATTCATTCTCTGTTGACACTTGGTGTTACGGTTTCGTGCAAATTTGGCTCCGATTTAGGGCAGGCTAAGTGTACCACACACACACACACACACACACATATGACTGTTTACCGCCCAATCAAAGGGTTTAGAATACGCAGACTGCATCCTCTGCAGAAAGGTAAGAGCCCCCCCCCAACACACACACCTTATAAATGGCTATACTTGTTATGAAACTAAACTGTATCTGTTGGTGAAGATCCTCTACTGGAGCTCAGTAGAGTATCGATAACCCCTTCATTGTCATTACTCCCAGGTCCACTTTAACTCAAAGTGGTTGCACTGGTCAGGGTTCCATCTAGTACCCAAACAGATATGCTTGAAACTGATTAATATTAGATAGGAATGCTTGAAACTATATAACTATGTAAAAACAAGTGATTATCAAAACTGAAAATGATTGTTACTTTAAATTATATAAACGTGTATAAATTATACTTGATACCATATAACTGTGTGGGGTACTTCGGGTGGTGTAATGGTTGAATCATTCATTTTATTAGTCTATCTGCTGATATATATCTATCAAATTTTAAAATCGAAACAGAAGCATGTATTTACGAAATCTCTCCACTATGATTAGTTTGGTTTGGTTTCTTTGTTTAATGGCATATCAACCTTTGTAGGTTATTTAATGCCAAAGCCATTCTCCTACAAGAACAGTTGTGGTACTATTTAACCCATAGCTGGGAGGATAAGGGGGTTCATACCTTTCCCAAGGGTATTTGCCCGAAAGTGAACGTAATAGCGCGACTGGAGTACAAACTCACGTGCTACGATTCCGCAGTCCATCACTTTAACCATTACACCACGAGGACACCCCCTCTCCACTATGAGTATGATGTGATATAATTTTTAAGAGAAGCAAAACTGGTAAGAGTTTGGAGTTTTTCTTTCTCCAAGACGGTTGCCTAACTATGGCTAAAGAAATCCGTCTGCCCTACTATTTACCGATAACAGGGGAATTAGCATAAACTAAAACGCAAAAAAAACCCTGCTTTAGATCTTAAATTCAGGTCACCAATTTCATTTCCAACACTGATAACCGTTATTCTAAGTGCTCCTCGATTGAAATAAAGGTAGATAACGGTTTATCAATGCTTTTATAGTTCAAATTCATTCGAGGGATTCCTTGTAGTGTAGTGGCTAACGTACTGGACTGTGACATCGATGTAAGCGGGTTAGAATTACGTTTACTTTCGGACAAATATCTTTGGGAAAAGTATAAACTCCCTTATCTCTCCAGCTTCCTAGGAAGCAGCGTCACATCAACCGAAAAGGACATCGACACGAGGTTAACGATACTGCTATATGGGTGCACTACATGGACTCTAACAAAACGGCTGGAGAAGAAGCTAGACGGCAATTACACAAGAATGCTGCGAGCAATCTTGAACAAGTCCTATTTGAACGGCAACACCCCACAAGACACCAACTTTACGGCCACCTGCCTCCTATCACGAAAACTATTCAAGTTAGACGAACCAGACATGCAGGACACTGCTGGAGAAGCAGGGACGAACTCATAAGTGATGTAGTCTTATGCACCCCCACACATGGTTGTGCAAAAGCAGGACGACCAGCACGAACATACATTCAGCAGCTATGTGAGGATACGGGATGTTGTCCTGAAGACCTGCCTAGGGCGATGAACGATAGGGAGGAGTGGCGAGAGAGGGTCAGGGATATCCGTGCTACCAGCACGATGATAATGATGATGATGATGATCTTTCCAGCAAAATCGTACTTTTATTTTTCTTCTTCAAGGATGGCTTTGACTATGAATAACCCACAAATATATGCCATTGATATGGCATTAGAAACAAAGGAATTCAACCAAAATTCGTGCAATGTATTCTATGGAATCTCCACATATTTATATTTACCATACCCTCTGGGCAAACAGGATCCGACTCAAGGTCAATTTTAACCGAAGTTTAACAGGTTTGAATTCAGAGTTTTCCTTCTCCAAAGCTTGTTGCCATAACAAGGTTGAAGAACCGCGTTCGTCCTACTATTCACCCCTTGCAGGAGAGAAAATAGTCGGATACCTTTCCCCGAGGAATTAACGCAATGTGAAATGCAGACAGCCGCGTTCTAGATTTGAACTCCTGTCGTCATGTTCATTTTCAACGACGTTAACCATTGCACCACGAACGCCTACACACATAACGTTATTTTTTTTCTTTTTTATACATAACTAGTTTTATAATACATAACCCCAGATTTATAACGTTGATTAAACAAGGCAGACAAGTGAACCCTCTTCATTTAGTAGATTTATAATCCACTCTTGCTAACCAGTTAATTTTTCTATCTGCCTTCGTTTTATACTAAGCTGAGTTCAGTTAATATCCTGTCCTAATCTTTAACATAATATAGGCGGGCTGAGGGACGTCACTAAGAATAATACAATATATATTGTTTGTGACTACGAAAAGCAGGGGTGCTCAATGACAAAGGAAGAAAGACTTGGACGCATTCTGTACCCCACCCGGCAGAATGGTGACGGTGGCGGTGCCTTTTTGCAACTGCTGCCGCCTGTGTGTATGTGTGTCCGCGGACAGACTGTCTGCCAAGCCATCTGGTGGTTGTCCTAGTAGGAGTATAATCGACAAACGTAGTAGGAGCAACCTGCTGATGAGGCAGGGGGTATGATACAACGGGGTAGGGTAAGATCCAACATGGTGGGAGGTAAGAGCTATCTGTAAGGAGAGACTATTTGATTAAAGTTTTTTGCATGTGTACGTGTGCTTACTCGTGTCTTTTTACTGTTTAAAATTTTTGTTTTGTCGAAAAGAGTGCTGCTATAATAACGAGTACGGAAAACAGAAAGAGAGACAGAGGCAGAGAGGGATAAGTGAGAGAAAAAGAGAGAGTAAATAGTAAAAAAATGAAAACATTAGAATCTATGTAAGCAACTCTACGTGATTGAGCCAAGTGAATGAAGCTAATAGTAACACCGTCTCGAATATTAGAAAAATTCCCATTATATATATATATATATATATATATATATATATATATATATAGTACAATTAAATGGAGACACGCGTGTGTGTGTATGTTTCCTAAGCTTAGCTTAATTCTGGTCTTGAGTCACAACTATGAGGTACCCAACGAAGAATCGAACCGAATCGTAAATATAGCTAACTATTACACCACGTGAAGTGTCTATGTATGTATATAGTTTTCTAGCAAGCTTAGCTTTGTTGAGCCGTGACGCCAGAAGTATGGGGCACTCAGTTTGAATGAAAGTGATAATGGTTTGCTAATCTAGTATTCTAATCATTACACCAACAGTAAAAATAAAGCTGATGACCGTAGTCGAGGGCGACCCTAAGGTTTCCTTTCTAATTGCTACTACACTGAGATGTAAGAGAGGGCGCTATTCTTTTCCTTAAATTGCTCTATTTCACCCTTGATCCGTGACATAATGCTAAATGTTTAGTAAGGAGGTATCAAGTACAATTTTTGAGGTTTTGGTATGACTTGACCTGGGATTAAACCCCGGTCTCCCGGGCCATTGGTGAACACTCTACCCTCTAGTGCCCTTTATCTATAAAGCTTGTCGTTGTGACACAAGGTTGGAAGTACGAGGCATTTAGTGAAAATCGAAGTCAATAATAATGATCTACTAATTTAGCTTGCTAACAATTCCGAGTGTCGTTTTCAAGCATCTATGTATATGTGTACTAGAGACCAGCTGGTTCGATATTTTCGCATTTGAAAGTACACAGGGTGCCTCAAAATAGATGATAATGATTTCTTACTGAGACAAGAAACTCCATGTCAGCTGGTGTGAGTTTATACTTTATCTGTAATCTATCTGGGGCAGCTGAAGGCCCTTCTTTAAGATTCTTTGCAACAACGCACGTGAAAGACCAATTTCTTGGAAATGTCTTCGCTGTAGCTTTTTCAGACTCCTTCCGATAGAATCTCTCAACGCATCCATACTTCTGAAAATCTGGCAGTCAACTTTCTCCCAAATCTGGGATTTTTCTGCTTTCTTGTTGAGGTTGGTCACTGACCCTGTTGCTTGAAATTGTTGTACCCAGCAATAAATATGGTTTTTGTAGGGATAATTGTCAAAGTTAAACTTTCTGCGAAATTTTGCTTCCACAGTTTTTAATGATTTTGTCTCCAAATGACAAGTGACGCAAAATATCTTTTTCCTCTCTTGTCCAAGGCTTTATGATCGATGCTTGATAGATGTTTTAGTATACTATTTTCAAATCTGAAACAAACAAAAAAATACAACATTATTATTAGTAGCGTTATTAACAGTCACATGGGTTCCTTGTATATTGAGACAACCTGTTAATAAATCAAAAGGAGAGATCACTATTCGATAGAGTATTCTAAGCCTCGCCGACTGGGCATTATTTGACACCAATTATTCCTATCTAACGCTAATAATTTGCTCGCAATTGTATGATTTCAATAGACTATTCTTATTCATTGATAATCATTTATTTGCCAACTATTACATGGTTTCAGTAAGTTGTGGGTAGAGTGTTTGCCAATGGTCTTTCGGACCATTGGCAAATCCCAAGTCACGTCATACCAAAGACTTTAAAAATGGTACTTGATACCTCCTTGCTTAACACTCAGCAATATAAGGTACGTATCAAGGGTAAAGTGGAGCAATCCAGGGAAAGAGTAGTGCCCACCCCTACACCTAGGAGTAGTAGCTATTGAAAAGGGAGCCTTCTGATCGCCGTCGACTACGTTCGCCAACTTTACTTTACTTTACATGATTTCAAATATTCCTATCTAACCGCAAAAATTTGCAAGTTCTTATATGGTTTCAAGTAACCAATGATAATAATCCTTAGTAAACAATTATAGCTTCAAGTAACTATTCTTAAAATAAGTAATTTGCATACATTTCATTATTCTTAGTTTATACTTATACTTATAATTTTCAAACAGATGCTTGACCCATTGGTGGGATATGAATAGGTACTACCGCTTTGGTTTGGTTTGTTTTGGTTTCTTTGTTTAATGGCATATCATCTCTTTTTAGGTTATTTAATGCCAAAGCCATTCTCCTAGAAGAACAGTTGTAGTACTATTTAAACCATAGCTGGGAGGATAAGGGGGCTCATAACTTTCCCAAGGGTATTTGCCCGAAAGTGAACGTAATAGCACGACTGGAGTACGAACTCGCGTGCTACGATTCTGCAGTCCACTTTAACCATTACACCACGAGGACACCCCCACTACTACTTTGGGTCAGAGTGGACCTGGGTGAGATGATAATGAAAGGGTATCCAATACCTCCCCAAATCTCCAGAACTATATATTATATATATATTAACCAACCCCTCCGCTCGGGCAGGATATGACACAAGGTCAATTTTTAAGCGGAGTTTAACAGGAGTTTAATAGGAGAAGGAAAACTCTGAATTCAAACCTGTTAAACTAGTTGCCTCGCCAAGGCTGAAGAACCTAGTCTGTCCTACTATTTACCCATAGCTGGAAGGAGAATAATTGGATTCATACCCTTCCCAAGGGTATTAGTGCTATGTGAAATGCAATCAGTCTCGTCCAGGATTTGAATCGTGTCGCCGTGTCCATTTCCTACGACGATAACCATTACACTACGGGCATTATATTATATAGTCATTTACAAATACTGTGAACTAGTTAAACTTTGCTTTTAAAGATAATATGAAAAAATTGATGTATCAAACCCTTTATTAGAAGTTGTCTGTCACAAATGACAGAAATATATCATTTCTTTTTGTTTTTGCTTTTAATTACTTTTATTATGAAAGGTTTGTTGATTTCAATGTTTTGTGGGAAGAGGTCAGATGGGTAGAAACAAAGAAATTCGTTTGCGCTTAGGAATTGAACTCTGATTTGAAGGGATAGAAATGCAAAAAAAAAAGACGTGAGAGCGAGGCGGGGGTAAAGTTATGACACGTGAGAAATGGTTATACGAGTGTCTCGGCTTCGATGTCCTTTGTTTTTTATCCTGATTAACTGGCGAAACAAAAACCGGACCTAGTTACAAGAACACAAAAAAACAATGTGTCTGCGTCCCCCTACCCAATCTACAAAAAAACATGACTGAATGGCGTTTCAGACTGACGTCACAGGGAGTTTAACTGTACAGATTTTGTAAAATCATCATCCTAATCATGAAAGCATGCCGACAGCACAAATTTGTTGGATTCTCTCTCTCTCTCTCTCTCTCTCTCTCACGTCATCTGTCTATATCCGCCATCGCTCTTGGCATCCAGTGTCGACGCAGAGCTAATGAATGTCAGTTTTTGGTGGTCGGCTGACACTGGTGTATCCATGTGTAGGAGTCCACAGAGAACGTCGCTTGAGTCTGTTCTCACTTCTTCGGTAGAGCTCTGCATGTCATGTTCACTTCTCTTGAATGGTTTATTAGATGGGATCAAATTGTCCGTACTATTTCGTAGGATGCTGATTCTAGAATTTGTTCAAAACAGCACACAGCATCCTTTTGAAGTTCTCATATAGCTTTTTCTCCTAGCCTTTCGTTAAAATCTAAGAAGTGTAACCATGCAGTATTACTGACACGGTCACACCATGGAAGAATCCCCACATTTTATTTTATCAGAAATAACAGTTTTTGATGTCGTGGATAACTTTTCAATTACAGTTCATGCTTTAAACGTGTGTTTGTTGAAAATCGATTTCAGTAGATGAGATATTGATACGGTGGTATATTTACTGGTCTATTAATTTCATAGGTTTGGCTTGGTTTGGTCTAATGGCTCATTAGCAATGGTAGGTTATTAATGTCAAATCCATTTTATACATATAAACAGTTCTATTTCAAACCATTCAGTTTTGTATGAATGTAGTTCTTTGTTTACATACAGTTAAATGTCAAAACCGTTCCATTTCAAACAATTCAGTTTAACAATAGTACACAGTTTTAATGTAAAAAACAGATCTATTTCAAACAATTCATTTTAGCATAAGAACACAGTTTAAATATCAAAACAGTTCTATTTCAAACATTTCAGTTTTGCAAAACACACTGTTTAGTTCTATTTAACACATAGATAGGACCTTATCACGTGCTACCAGGGTTGACCTGGGAGCTATTGCAATGAAGGGGTAATCTGCATTACCCAAAGCTCCAGCATTACTGGAAACTCACCATCAGATTATTTAGTGTCATAACAGGACATTCGTTGTTGAGCGTGTCTTACCCCTCCACAGAGAAGCAGTCGGCGTATTCTACAGCCCAAGTCAACTGGGCAATGATTTCATAAGTTTGCCATTTAACGAGGAGTTGGTACTATCTTGTTTAAAGTACATGAATTCTGTTTTATCTGAAATTACTTAGAGACCAGTGTTTCTTGCTAGCTGCTCCAGTGAAGCTTGCAAAACAGAGTTCCTCGAACGCCACATGAAAATATATAAGAACAATTAGAGTCCTGCACGCAACCCGTTTGCTTGTTCAAGTTGCAACAAGATTTTAAGAGCCTTTCAGGACTAAAAAGTCACTTAAGAACGAAAAATCACTCCAATCTGTGCTGGATAAATAGGGGTTGGGAAGCGAGACTTACTTTGAAGATTGCATTTTCGCCATATAAGGCCAATTATTCTGATCGATGTCGATAAGGTAGTTAAGACACTTCTTGCAAGATTTTCTTTGCATATATGTGTGTAGATTTTAAAATGTGCAGATTTATGGACACACATATAGGATATGTACGTAGGCAAATCTATTAATAGATATGCGTGTGTGTGTGTGTGTGTGTGTGTGCAAGTTATGAATATATACAGGCGTACATCAATGAATATATTTAAAGAAGTCCGCAGGCTAATTACGTACAGGGGGCTTCTAAAAACTTGTCGGTGTGATTACTCAAAGAATGTGCATAAGGACTCCGGGGAACATCTCAAAAAGATAACAAGAATGTAATGGAGAGAGTGGGAAAAACATGTAGAGACTCTTTGAAGATATGATATCAACGCTGTTTCTCTAATAATGATACACCTATATTTATATTAAAAGAAACATCTGAACTACCTGGGTCCCATCAAAATAAAAGATTAAAAAAAAACAAAAAAAAAACTAATTTGTGTTGCTTAGCATTCAGAGGATATACTAAGATATAGTTTTTGAAAAATATTGATCTCATATGATATTAGATGAGAGGGTCCTTTTTATATTATATAAATGCTATGTCGAAACGATCTCTGATTTTGCAGTGCACATGAATACCAATCATCTTTCCTATGTTGTTTTTAGAGGGAAGAGGAAAAAACAAACAGAATAATTGGAATTGAAGTAAATAATAAGGACCCAAAATTTACTATTTCAAAGTTTAACATTTCAGCATCCTCTTCTAAAGCCATGGAAAATCAATTTTTTCAAAACGCTCAAGAGGAAGTAACTGCTGGACTGTGATCGTAGTAAACAAGTTAGAGCTCCAGTCGGGCTATTACGTTCACTTTCGGTCTAATACCCCTGGGAAAGGAATGAGACCCCTTTTCTTCCCCTGCTATGGGTTAAATCATACCACTACCGTTTTTCTACAAGGATGGCTTTGGCATTAAATAACCCACGGAGGTTTATATGCCTTTAAACAATGAAACCTAAGCAAAACAAAGCAAAACAAAGTAGAGTTAGGTTTTTGCATATTTTTATTTTTATTTTTTTTTTGCATAAAGGAATTATATTGTGAATTGAATTACCATGACCAGAAAATCTGACGAACACTTACGCACGACATACAGAAACACTGGACAGCTGTTTTGACCTTATTAGGTCTTATCAGTAGTGTATACCAGCATACACCAGTGTCCAGTGTTCGCCAAATTTTCTGGTCATGGTAATTCAATTCACAACTTAAGTTTTTTATATGCGAAAAAAAACCCCAACAAAAAACAAAAAAAAACTATTTTTCTGGTGGGATCCAGCTGGTCCAGTTCTGCCAGTCTAGAATTAGTAAGTAAAGTTGGTGACCGTAGTCGAGGGCGACCAGAAGGCTCCCTTTTCAATAACTACTACACCGAGGTGTAGGGGAGGGCGCTATTCCTTTCCCTGGATTGCTCCACTTTACCCTTGATACGTACCTGTGTGCTGAGTGTTAAGCAAGGAGGTATCAAGTACCATATTTAAGTCTTCGGTATGACTCGACCTGGGATTGAACCCAGGTCTCCCGGGCCATTGGCGAACCCTCTACGCACTAGTCCAATGAGCCGACTCTAAAAAATAATCTTCATTCTACAAATCAATATGCTTCGTGACCAGTGGATTTTTGCTCGTTTCTTTTAGAGCCTATAAACACTTTCTAATAATTAATCAAAAACCTTTTTTTTAAATTTCCCAGGAAAAACTTTTCTCCAAACGATGACCTAAGCTCGAAACACATTGAGAACAATCAAAATATTAAAAAAAACGCAAAAGAAATAATCCTATTTGTCTTGTCAATTTTGAACATCTTTCCGATGCGAACACTTGCAAGCGCCTCTAACAACGCTAACCTAACTGATATATATATATATATATATATATATGCTCGGCGTAGTGGGTAGCGTATTCGCCACTGGTCCGGGAGACTGGTGTTCAATCCCAGGCCGTGTCATACCAAAAACTCAAAAAAATGGTACTTGACACCAATTTGCTTAACACTCAGCATTATAAGGCTCGGATCAAAGGTAAGTGGGGTAATCTAGGGAATGGAGTTGCACCCTCCACTACATCTCGGTGTATTAGGTTTTGAAAAAGGGATTTCTCGAGTCACCCTCGACTACGGTCGGCATCCTACTTATATGATCACTGATATCGAGTATTCTTCATTTATATATAGAGAGAATTGTATTACTAATTTTGAATATGCATGTGTGTATTTATGTGTGTGTATATGTCCGTCCATGCGAGTTCATTAATAAATCCGTACCTAATTAAAAAAAATCAATGCATTTATTGTAGCCCATAAAAGGTTTTTCAACTTTCTTTCTTCTTTCCTTGTCAATATATTTAACTTCAGTGTACTTTACAGATCACAAAGTTCGAAAATTATACAACGGAATGTTAAGTTTTAAATTTAGCTTGTAACTGTGTCAGCATGCGAACTTACTGACCCACCCTTGTGTGTGTATATATATATATATATATACATGAAGGTCGTTCGAAACGTTTTAAGCCTCAGCCAGAAAAAGATTCATAGCTGAACTTTGTTATGGTAACACTCAACTACTTTTTTTTTTTTATAAAACTAGAACAATTTAATTCAGATTTTCGCCTTAATTTCTATGCAAGTGAGTCCTATACGAAGACGACAGATGTACGAGAAATTTAGAATCTGAGTGCAGCTTAGAACTTTGGAATTAACCTGGTAAATATATATATATATATGTATATACACACATACACACATATACATATGTGTGTGTTTGTGTGTATTTGAGTGTGTGTGTGTATATATATATATATATGTGCGTAGTTAGTTTGTTAGTTGGTTGGTTGGTTGGGTTTCATGATATATCAACCCTTGAAGGTTCTTTAAGGCCAGATCCTCTTAATATATATATATATATATATATATATATATATATATATATAAGGTCCACAAAGAGATTTGTACTTTTTGAATTTATTTATTTTGTTCTTACATACGTGTTATATATGTGTTTGTTTCCAGCTTGTTGATTTCCTCAGAGGACATATATGGCACAAGGCCTTGTTAATGGGTTACTCAATGAGACTTGAACTCACTCTTGTTTCCAGTTTGAATGGACCTCCAACAACCATCTATATATATATATATATATATATATATATATATATATATATATATCAAATATGCTTTATAAACGCAAGTTTTGTAGATAGCAATTTCAAACGAATCGGATCTCTTTTTTTTTCACAGTTAAAGGCTTTCACATATTACTCTTGAACATAAATAATTCTATGTAATCATTGATTTGCCCATAATTAAATTATTTCACGAATTTCTATGTAACAGTAACAATTCAATCTAACTCTAGTCATTTGTTTGCACATGTATAAATGGTTTTACATATGTGATTTGTAAGTAAGTAGTTTACAGGTAATCTAGTTTTAAATGAGTCTGAGTTCATTTGTTTGCAGACAAGGATTGCTATTAATTCCACACAGGTAAATGGTTTCAAGTATTGCTATGTAACACAGAAAATTCAATTTAACATCAGGGATTTATTTGTCTACATACAATTAAGTGGTCAAACAGTTTTGTTTGACCTATACATGAGACCCTAACAGCTACTACAACTCCGTGTCAGAGAGGACCTGAGAATAATGGTAATGAAGGAGTACTCCACATTCCCCAGAATTCTAGAACTGGAGCTTCACCATTAGATTGCTGAGTGTCATAAACAGGACACTCGTTAAAAGGGGGTCTTACCCCTATGCAGAGATATCAATTTATTGTATATCCCCGGCTGACTGGGCCTCTCTCTCTCTATATATATATATAATAAAATAATATATATATATATATATATATATATATATATATATATATATATAAAATAAAAGCCTTTTAATCTGGTAATCGCAATTGAGGAGATGAAAGAGGCTGTGACGAATGTCATTGATACGCTCATGCAAGAGGACTTCCAAGGGGCCTTGCAGAAGTTGTTGGAAAGGTACAACAAGTGCATTGCAGCCGGAGGATATTACTTCGAAGGAGACTAGAGTTTTATGTGTGTACTATCAATAAAAAGTCTGGAAACTTATCGTATGCACTTCGTATATCCCACTTGTTATCATATGCGTATTCATTTTGATTAGTTTACTAGACACGATACTAAACTATCTGGTGGTGAGGCTTTAGTTCTGGAGCTTTGGGGAATGTGGAGTACCCCTTGATTGCCATTACTCCTAGATTTATGCTGACCCAGAGTATTAGTACAGTGTTAGGTCCCATCAATGAGTTAAATAGAATTAGTTCATCCTGTACTATTCTTGAAACTAACTGAGCTAATAAATGAGTTCTGGCTCGTTTAAAAATGTTGCCTATAAACAAAACATTTACAAACATGGAGGTGCCCGTGGTGTAATGGTTATCGTCGTAGGAAATGGACACGGCGACTCGAGTTCAAATCCTGGACGAGACTGCATTTCACGTAGCACTAATACCCTTGGGAAAGGTATGAATCCAATAATTCTCCCTCCAGCTATGGGTAAATAGTAGGACAGACTGACTTCTTCAGCCTTGGTGAGGCAACTAGTCTAGGAGAAGGAAAACTCTGAATTCAAACCTGTTAAACTCCGCTTAAAAATTGACCTTGTGTCATATCCTGCCCGAGCGGATGGGTTGGTAAATAGTATAGTATATTAAGAATTTATATGAATAAACAGGAACTGGCATTAAATATCCGTAAGTGCTAATATATCACAACCCCAACTAAACAACCATTTTGATGAAGAAAAATGAATTAGTAGCCTATTAGTAGTATACATTAGCTTAGTTTCTTTGTTTAATGTCGTATCAACTTTTGCCTCTTATTTAAGGCCGAAGACCAGTAGTCGCTCTATCTAACCCATTGCTGTGAGGATAAAAGAGTTCACATCTTTATTAATTATATTAGTCCGAAAGTGAACGTAAGAGTCCGACTTGAATTCGATCTCGCTTACAACGATTTCTCTATCTAGTGTGTTGACCATTACGCCTCAGAAACTACACCTGCAGACTAGCATTATATCGAGTGGAAATCTCGGTGCTTCTCCACGTCTGACTTTTGAAGTGATATGCTATATTCCCAGGACGTAAAGGCACTTGGGGTTTTGTTTTGTTTGGTTTTATTGCATCTCAGTCATTGTTGGTTATTTAATACCAAATCCTCTTTATGCATGTATATCAAATATATGATTTGGAAACATATTTAGTAGATAAAATTTTTTAATGAGCCTGATCTATTTTTTAAATACAGTTAAACGGTTTCACGTATTTTTATCTTATATGAATAATTCTGTTTACTATAAATCATTTGTTTACTCACAGTTTAATGTTTTCCAAGTATTCCTATGTATCACCAACAATTCAATTAAACATCAGTCATTTGTTTACACACAGTTAAATAACGTAACAGTTCTATTTCAAACAAGTCAGTTTAGTATATATATACAGTTAAAATGTCAATCAGTTCTATTTAACCCATAGAGAGGACTCTGGCAGGTGCTACCACTCCGGGCCAGAGTGGACCTGAGAGCGATGACATTAAATGGGTACTCCGCATTCCCCAAAGCCCCAGCATTACTGGAACCTCACCATTATATTGCTTAGTGTCATATAGAGGAGACTCGTTGGGAGAATCTTACTCTTCTGCAGAGATGTAGTTGGTTTATTCTGCAACCCTGGCCGATAAGACCAGGCACTTTTGTGTCCTTGAGTTTGAGACGCCTGATATAAAGAGATAGATACAAAAGGAATCTAATGTAGTATTTGGAGCCGAAAACTAAGCTTCGGTCACGGTTGTCTTCCATCTGAATTATATATAATCTTGCTTTCGTAATATGTATAGTTAATCGTATCCGCATTAGTGTATTTCCTTTACCTGCAGGTGTATTACATCGTCAAATGTTGACGCCATTATCAGTGATGAAAAGATTAAATGATTCGTTTGTTTCGAACACTTACCTCGCTAATTCAGCTAACCTTCCTCTTACATCAAAACACTAAAAAATTTTTTACAGCTTTGTACTCTCAGACCATTGCCAGTTACATCACACATCAATCAAACTCTAGCAATTTACTATCACCTGCACATACCGCTCGCTGTTTGCTGAGTGGGATTAACGTTTCTTTTTAATAGGAATATTTATTGCTTAAGGACCTTGTAAAATCTTTGAATCAAGCCATATTTGAATACTCACATGTAAGTGTCTGCTCGCAGGTCATTTAGCTAAACAAATATATCAGTATTATTTTTCTTTCATTTGTTCCTCCCAGTGTCAGCTCATTGTGCCTTTATCAAGCTGGTATTGTGTACATGGATATACAAAAGATATGAACGCGTACGTACGAACAAGTACACACACACACGCGCGCGCGCGCGCGCATGCATACACACTCACACTCCCACACACTCACTCTCTCTCTCTTTCTCTCTCTCTCTCTCCATCTATCACATAAACACACTCTCTCCCTTTCACTCTCTTACACACACACACACTCTCTCTTTTTTTCACATACATACATACACACACACACATGCACACAAACGTATGTATGCACTCTCTCTCTCTCTCTCTATCTATCCATCTATCTATTTCTTTTACATACGGAGACACAGATTTACGCTCTCACACACACACACACACACACACACACACACACAAACATAGGGCACCTCGGGTGGTGTAGGGCACCTCGGGTGGTGTAATGGTTAGCAAGGTAGACTAGCAAACCTACACGAGTGAGTTCGATTCTTATTAGGTGCCCAATTTATGCGGCCTTGTGCTACATCTAAGCAAAAAAGCTTAGTAAATTACCATACACACACAAACATATTCTTTCTGTCTGTCTATCCGTCTGTCTGTCTCTCTCTATCTCTATCACACTTTATATTCTTTCACATACTGACAAAGACTTATGCTCACACAAATACACACGCAAAAATTCTTTCACTTTCTCATTCATTCTCTCTTTTTTTTCTTTTTCTCTCTCTCTTTCAATCTCTTTCACATACAGACGTAGTCTTTCGCTCACACTCAGAAACACACACACAAACATACTCTCTTTCTCTCTCTCTCTCTTTCTTTCTCTCTCTCTCTCTCTCTCTCTCTCTCTCTCTCTCGTAGTGCAAATGTTATCGTCATAGAAAACTTACTCGGTGACTCGAACTTCAAATCTTATATGAGGCTGTTTGCGTTTTTTTTATCATAGCGCTAATTCCCTTTGAAAAAGTATGAATCCAACTACTCTCCCCAAGCTATGAATAAATAGTAGGACAGACTTGAACTTGATATGGCAACCTGTCGAGGCGAAGAAAAACTCTGAATTCAAACTAGCTGCTAACATCTTCATCATCAAAGCGTGCCAGCAGCACAGATTCTCTCTCTCTCTCTCTCTCTCTCTCTCTCTCTCTCTCTCTCTCTCTCTCTCTCTCTCTCTCTCTCTCTCTCTCTCTCCATTCATCCCTGTCTGCCACCGTTTAAACGGTACCAAGAATTTGCAAAGAGCTGATGAATCAGTTTTCGCTAGTTGGCCAACACTGGTGTGTCCATGAGTAGGAGTCCACAGGAAAACGTCATTAATGAGATCATTCTTGCTTCTCCAGTAGTGCACTGCATGTCTTGCTTGACTTAATTGGAAAGTTTGATAGATGGAAGGTAAGCGGCTATACAGCCGTTGTTTTATAAGATGCAGCTCCCATGATTTGTATAAAAAAAATAACGACGAAACATGCATCATTCTTGTGTTGTTCCCATAAAGATTTTCTTCCAATCTTTTAATTAAAATTCAAAATGTGCAAACATACAGTAGTATTTACATGGCTAAACAGGAAATTTTCCAAACTAGTCGTACTCCACATAAAATCTGATCTTAAGTTCAGTCTCATAGACCCCATTAACGCGAGCGTTCTTCTTTTTCTTTCTTTTTTTTTTCAACTGATTATACCCATTGAGTTTAAGCACTATTAAAAAAAATAACATCTCAATTACTGCAGTTTGCCAAATTAGTCACTGTTACTGCTTGTTGTAGCAGTAAACGTGAATATAGTACACTTACAGAGTATAATAGGATCTATCCTAATATGATGACTTCGCAAGAGAACTCAGGAAAATATAGGGGATGTGGAAAAGTTTCCTATCACAAATCAGTGAGCTTCTGCAGTGTCAATCCCGGCAACATGTGGCCGAGCATTGTCATGATGCAAAATTATGACCGAATTTGGAAAGTAAATCCATCATTTCTTTTTTTCGTGTAAAACCTTCATATAATCTTCAGAATCAAATTCAGCGATAGAAAATAAGCAAAGTGGACAATTTAATCGTGAGGAATGTGAATTTCTTATACAAATACTATCAAGATATTTTAGTAGAATATAATTTAAACAGTTTATGCTAAAATCGGGCAATACTTTCCGAACAACTAATAACAACTCGGTAGAATATATACAATTCAAATGGTTCCAGCGGTTCTTGACGATTTAACTTAGTAATGGTAGAGTTTTGTTAAATGTTGTTACGAGGTGGGTATCCTGCCTAAAGCTTGAAATAACTTTGGTTAATTAATCATATCCTATTTACCAACCCCTCCACTCGGACAGGATATGACACAAGGTCAATTTTTAAGCGGAGTTTAACAGGTTTGAATTCAGAGTTTTCCTTCTCCTAGACTAGTTGCCTCACCAAGGCTGAAGAACCTAGTCTGCCCTACTATTTACCCATAGCTGGAGGGAGAATATTTGGATTCATACCTTTCCCAAGTGCTATGTGAAATGCAATCAGTCTCGTCCAGGATTTGAACTCGTGTCGCCGTGTCCATTTCCTACGACGATAACCATTACACCACGGGCACCTCCTTTGGTTAATTAATAACCGTTAAATAAATATTACTTAGAAGTAATAAATTATGAAATACAGTAAATAATGTTTTTCAAATTTGCACTGACTCAACTAAACTTCTTTTAGACATCTTGACAGCAATCAAGACATCTTATCACTTTATTGCTCCGTTCCACTCTTGCTTTCATTTAAGTTTTAAACTTATATTTTTCTTTTTAAATATTCAATTTCTGATTCTATTTCTATACTTTTTAATTGCAGCTGATAATTTTCACTTGAAATCTTAAGATAAATTCAATTAATAAATTAGACGGAGAAAAAAGGTCTGAACAAAGTAAAAATTAAAAGTTTTACTGTTCGGTAGATTGGTTCACATTTTTTATTCGGCTTAATTTCTTAGTTTTATGGCATTTCAACCTTCGTGGCTCATTTAGTGCCAAAACCATCCTTGTAGAAAAAAATTATTGGTACAATTTAACTCATACCTGGGGTAAAAAAGGGTTAATGCCTTTCCCGAAAGGGAACGTAATAGAAAGACTTGAGTTCGAACTCGCTTATAGAAAGACTTGAGTTCGAACTCGCAAAGTTTATATCCATGCGTAAAGAAACTCCCTTGGATAGTTAAAAATTAGATAAAAACTTTGGAAAAGAAGGCCCAATTATTGTTTTCATTGACAAAAATCATAAAGCTGAAATAATTCAATATGTGGAATGTGGTGAAATTCTACTATGTAAAAGTTCCACATTTTTGGACACATGTTAAATAAAATGCAAGAATTGATATGCCGTAAAACAAATAAGACAAACCAAGTCATAATATCATACGAATGTCCGATGTTTTAAAGAAAGTAATCTTCTACCAATAATAGAATATATATGTTTGATTTATGTTAAGAAGTTGTGAAACGCTCGACTTAAATAGAACACATTTCCTTTTTTTTTTAGTTTTGCCAATAGTTTTTTCGTGGCTCACAATGCTATGTCCAAACAGTATACTATTGTATCATAGTGTATAGTTTGGGAAACAGTGGCTGAGTTGATATAAGTATCGGTTAAGTGTATGCAGTTACCTGGGTAACCGGAGTGAAATCTATATACTCTGGTTCTGCAGAACGAGCAGAAGCGGTATTGCAAAGATGAATTAATGAGGAAGAACTGACGCTTCTTTCTAAGCATAAACAGAGGAGTGATATCAGTCTGTCACCGTGGGCTGAACAACGGGTTCGATTCTAAATTTTCAGAAGATTGGGAACAGTCACCTGAAGAAGGCCAGAAAGTACGACGGTCAAAACGTTGTCAGCACAAAAATCGGTGTATAGTAATAATAATTCTACATAACAGAAATTAAAGTTGAAATTCAAATATTCGGAAAAGATACGTAACAATCTGACATAAAGTCGTCAGCAGTTATCGTCAGAAGATATGAATTTGGCGACTCGAGTTCAAAACCTGGACCAAGCTGTATGCATTCCACATAGCCTTAATTCTATTTGGGAAAGTGTGTATCTGTCGCTACACAGGCATCTTATCAAGATATTTTAGTAGAACATAACCCCTAGTTATATATAAATAGTAGGGCAGACCTGACTTGTTAACCCCCGTTAGGCAACCATTCTAGGAGAAGGAAAACTCTGGATACAAAACAGCTGTACTCCGCTTAAAAATTGACTTGTGTCACATCTTACACGGTGGGAAGAGTTCCCATGGAGTAGTGGCTAACATGCTAAACTCTAACATCGTTGTAAGCGAGTTCGAATTCTAGTCACGCATTTACGTCCACTTTCAGACTAATACCGTTGAGAATTGTATGAACCCCACTCATCACCCTAGCTATGGATTAGATAATACCATTACTCTCCTTCTACAAGGATGGCTTTGGAATTAATTAACTCACGAACATTGATATGCCATAAAACAAAGAAACCAAACCAAACCAGCCTACTCGTAGCGGTTACGTAAATACATATAAGAAACTAATATATCTATGAAACAGCATACATAATTTTCACTTCTTTATTGACTCAAAGTGTCAGATAATCGAGGTTGATTTTAAGTATGTGTGCAAGTAGAATACATATGTGACCCACAAGTCTCATGCCGAAAGTGATATAAGCATTTATAAATCCTTTAAAAATTGAAATTCTATTGATATATATCTTACCATATCTCGGAAATAGCCAAACACTTAAAATCTTTTTTTTTTAATAAAAAGCATATTCGATAACAAGGGTTAAATCTTTATTTAATCTTCAAAAATGTGCATTTAGTTTAAGAATACATTTACTGTTATATTTTAACGGTTATATTGTAAACTAAATGAAGAAACTAAAAGGTTGTATTTACTATGATCTAAACTATGATTTGAAATATTAAAATGTTTAGCAGCTGTGAAATTGTATATCACCTCTAATAGTATTTTTTGAGGTTATTAAAGCAGAGACAAAATTCTAAACGATTTCTTAAATGTAATTAACTTTATCCCATTCAGTGCAAAAAGTAAGGTCCCCTATGCTTGAACTGTTACAAGAAGTGGATCATTTTTTGTTTGTTTGTTTGGTTGGTTGGTTGGTTAGTTTTTATGTCACATGAAACCTTGTGGGTTATTAATGCAAAATCCTGTTTTACTATATATATATATATATATATATATATATATATATATATATATATATATATACTTTAATAATGCTGGATGCTTTCCGAGCACAACATCTTTAACAATTTACTATTTTAGAAAGACAACGCTGGGGCGAGAGTAGGAATATCGTGGGGCTGTCTTCTTAAATTTGAAAATTATTTTTATTTGATAGAACTACTTAATACAATATGATTGTGTGCAACTTAAACTTTTAAAAAACGTTGCTTGGATCTACGATTGTTTACTAAGGATTATCATCATCATTATCATCATCATTATTATTATTATTTCTCCTTTCGAGTTTTTCACATCAGCGTTAGTCGATGGTTTCTCACTGGAGTTTGAGTGACTGCAAGTATCCGATTATTATTGTTATTGTTTACTTAGCTTAAATAACCGGCGCATTGGCCTAGTGGGTAGAGTTTTCGCCCATGGTCCGGGAGACCTGGGTTCAATCCCAGGTCGCATCATACCAACGACTTTTAAAATGGTACTCGATACCTCCTTACTTAACACTCAGCAATATAAGGTGTGTATCGAGGGTAAAGTGGTAGAATCCAGGGAAATGAGTGGCGCCCTCCCTTACACGTCAATGTAGTAGCTACTGAAAACAGAGCCTTCCAGTCCCCAACTTTACTTTTTACTTACTTAACAGTAAGTAATCGTGTGCGAACCAAAGATTATTATTGAACTGAAAGTTAGTTGAAATTGTATAATTGTGTATTAATTATTAATAATAGACTGAAATACTTGAAAACAAACAACTGCGTATAAATTATTTGTATTAGATAAGAATACTTGAGATCATACAGCGAATGATTTTTAGCTGATGATTACAGACAAATACAAAGCGCTATTTTAAAAAGAATGCAATGGATCACTGAAAACGCAATTATGATGGTAATCAAACATTTAAAAAATAATCAAAGTTTGACATTAAATAACATATAATATACCATTAGACAAATAAACCAAAACAAAAAGATCCTAACTTACTTCTTTCTTCACGACTGCACACGTGTTCAACAAAATTGAGTTAAATTAAGTTATATATGTTTCAATATATATATATATATATATGTATATATATATATAAAGAGAGAGAGAGAGAGAGAGAGAGAGAGAGAGAGAGAGAGAGAGCGAGTCTTCAATACATATTTTGAAACATACACCCAAATACTAACCCTTTTATTCAAATATATCCACACTCTCTCACATACAACAAAAAATTTTAAGATTGTTTATCAATTTGATATCTGTAACAATAATCTTGCGTATGGGGGAGTGCCCGTATGTGTGACCATGTATTTGCCTTTGTGAGTGTCTGAGTACTTTGACGGTATATAAGTGTTTATATTGTTACTATAGCTTGTGACACACCATAGTGACCCATCTGGTGGTTTTTCGGCCACTTTTGTTCCTCTTCTACGTCCCCCACCCCTAGTGATCCACTCTGCTCGCCTCTTTATTATTTCAGTGTTACTAATATAAGACCCGTCAAACTGTTAGGTACTCTATTTGTTTCATAAGGCCGAGTGTGTTGTGATATGATACCGCCTTTCCCCTTCCTGTCTCAAATGTCCTCTCATCCTCATTTCACTTTGTCTGTCTCTTTTTACACAAAGGAATCACATGTGGAAACACCAACATCAGACCCATTTGTAGGTACATCAGACACGTATACGCAATCGTTTTTTTTTTTAAGGTGGTAGGGGATTGTTGCCTTTTTCTTTAATCTGTTACGTGCGTTTGTTTACCTTTGTGTGTTTTTGTTCCTTCCTTCTTATTTGTTTATTTATTCATTTATTTATTTAGTTATTCATTGCCAATAGACCATAATGTCTGTTACATTTTACTCTTCCTAATGTTATAAATAGTACTGAAAAAAAAAAGGCTGTGCTTCTACTTCTGCTAATATTATTAGTTGCGTTAGTAGTAGTAGTAGTAGTAGTAGTTATAGTAAAAACAATGACTGCTTTCATAGTGTCCCTTATCTATCCCTAATTCTAAAATCCACGATGATATAATAGTATCTTATTAAGAAGTAGTAGTAACTGTATTTGTAATAGAGCTAATCTATACAGCCCTTTTGAGTAACTAGCGTAAAATAATGGTAAACAAATCCACTATTACTAGTGAGTTTGATTCTCACTGAGTGACCCATTCTCCTGAACATGAGTCACAATTAAGCAGTGCAGAGTAAACAAGTCTTGCGCCGTGTAATGATCATCGATCAAGACTAACAAACCATTACTTGTGAATTCGATTCTCACCGGGTGACCTATATTTCAGCCTTTGTGTAAAACAAAGCTAAGCTTAGTAAATGACAGTGCAACTAATAAGTTTGCTTCTGGCTGAGTATCCAATTTTTCAGGTATTGTTCCACAACAAAGCAAAGTTTTGTAAATAACTATTTTTTAAACTTTATTTTGCTAAGGTGCTTCGCATGATCAAATGTTTAGTAAGCTAGATTAGCAAGCAATTGTTCGTTAGATTGATTCTGAGCGAGTGCTCCATATTTCAGGCCCTGAGCCACAACTTGGTTAAAATTAATTTATTAGTGCAGTTTGCCTTCTCTAGTGGTTATAATGAGTTCGATTTTCACTGAATGATCCATATTTCTAGCTGTGTGCCCAACTATCCTAAGTTTATTAAATGAGTATGATCTGCATGGTGTAAGGGTTTGCGTGCTGGGCTAAGAGACCATTACACCTGAGTTCGATTCTCACTGGAGGACTCAAATTTTTGGTATGTACCACAATTCAACAAAGCTGAGTAAATTAGCACGAATGCGTGTTGTAATTGTTTTCCAGCGAGGCCTGCAGTACAATTTTCAGTGAGTACTTCATAATTCTGACCTTGTGTCAGACTAAAGTTAGTGAATAATTACTACAATTGTTACTGAGGCAACTGATGTTGGAGCAATTTGAATTGTAGTTCGTCTTTTCAATGATGTGAAGTAGAATTAGATGTTGTAAAAGCCCTTGAATTAACATGAGGATTTGAATTTGTATTTTATTTGTCTTTTCATTATTCGTCTCGCTTTTGTTTGAATTTGTATTGTTACCATTATAATGTATCGTTATATTAATAAAGCTCTCTGTCAGCGAGATTTAGAATGCACTGACTGTATTGCCTGCTGAGAAGTAAGAACCCCCTCCCAAAGGGGGTGGGATTTTGGATAGGACATTAAACTGCATCTGATGGTCAAATTCCAGTTTGAGAGATCTGGCTAGTGTAGAATACCCCTTCATTGCTACTACTCCCAGGTCCACTCTGACTTGAAGTGGTCGTGTCACTTAGGATCCCATCTAGGGGTCAAATAGATCCAGTTAAACATTATTCGTAATCACTAGGACCATGTACAAAAAAGAAAACAATTTCAATAATCAACTGCTAGTTTGTTTGTTTGGGTTTTGTGGCATATCAACCTTTGTAGGTTATTTAATGCCAAATCCATTTTATACAACCAACAGCCCTATTTCAGACAATTCAGTTTAGCATAAGTACACAGTTTAATTGTCTAAAACATTTCTACTTTAAACTATTCTGTTTAGTCAAACAGTTGTAATTCAAACAATTCAGTTTAGTATAAATATAGTTTTTATTTACACATAAATAAATGTCAAAACAGTTCTATTTCAAACAATTCAGTTTAGCATAAGTACGTAGTTTAAATGTCAAAAAAGTTCTATTTCGAACAACTCAGTTTAGCATATATACGCAGTTTAGTTCTATTTGATCAATGGATTGGACCTTATCAGGTGCTACCACTCCGAGCCAGAGTGAACCAGTGGAAACGATGGCAATCAAGGTGTACTCTGCATTCCCCAAAGTTCCAGCATTACTGGAACCTCATCATCAGATTGTTTTGTGTTATATCCAGGACACTTGTTGGGGAAGTCTTTTCCTGGCGCAGAGAAGCAGTTGGTGTATTCTACAGCCCCAGCCTACTAGGCATGAATCAACTACTCAAAAATGTAAATAAAAACGTTCAATAAAAGAGATTCCCTAACTTCATTGGCTCGGTTGGTTGGGCCTGTAGAATACACCGACTGCATCTTTGTAGAGGGGTAAGACCCCACCAACACACACACACACACACATATATATATATATATATATAGAGAGAGAGAGAGAGAGAATGGGGAAAACAGATAAACTGAATTATGCATGTATTCACATTAGTAATGATATATATGTATGTGTATATGCAAATAAAAATTGTGTACATATGTGTGTATGTTTATATATTTGTGTATATGTATGCATTTAAGTAAACAAATAAATGGTGTATATAATAATTTACAAAGCTTTTTGCTTCAATGATGCACAAAGTCGTGTGAATACGGCACGCAATGAGTCTCAAACTCATTCGTGTAGGTTTGGTAGTCTAGCTTTCCAACCATTACATCACCCGATGCGCCCAATAAACGGTGTATATATTTACTCTCATGTACTTAGATGGAAAGACACAAATATTGATTTAACTCTGATCTGAAATTGTTTTGCTATGATAGAGGATTTATATGATTAATACTACACTTGAATTAAGGGCATTGATAAAGGAAGAGATTATGCTGAAAATATTTCTTATATCATTTTTTTAATTCATTAAACTAAAGGCATATTGAGAATTGTGTCTACTTAACTTTGACGTAATACTCATTTATTAAGCTTAGCTTAACTTGTTTCTAGGCCAAAACAGTAGGGAACTCGGTGAAAATCGAACTCAAAAATAATTGTTTGCTATCAGATGTCTATACGACCAAACTAGTTGGCCACCGAATAGGGGCTGAACTCAGTACTCAACAAAAGAGTCTGCTGTATAATTCAGTGACCAATATGTGTAATCCTATTCATATTCTTATTCACCAGTACAATTATAAATTCAATAATAGTTTCTTGGCAAGGTTGAGAATGTGTGTAACAGCAGCAAAGATGTTATAGTGCTTCCTCAACCACATTTGTCTCTCTCAACGATCATGTCAAGTCAGGGACGATAATTTTGTCAAAATTCTTGCATTTGCTGTGGATATGAGTGCTAATGAGTCACATCAGGTTTCAATAAAATTCGAAATTTATTTCCCGATAGAGTTTTCGACTTTCTACATACAGATCATAATTTTTCGACTCTGTCAAGGTTGAGTACGCCTGAAACAGTTCATTGCTGGTTCTGCCTGGATGAGAAAAGTAGAAAAAAAGTGATCCCTGAACGAGTTTTCTCCCTCTTCAGCCATCCATGCGTGACGATTACAAGATATTTGTCAAGATATGTGGCGATTGGATAAAACACCGGACAAAGAAGATTCATGCCTTTCCTATAGGCACCACATGCACTGAAATTGAATATAAGATGCCAACAAAAAATCACTATATATATATATATATATATATATATATATATATATATATATATATATATATATATATATATATATAAGCAGCATTTTCTTTAAACATCTTTGATTTAATCAAACATATTTATATATATATGCGTGTGTGCATGTGTGTGAGTGTTTATGTGAATGTGTGTGGGTAGGTGCATGTGTGTAAACATACGTTAATGTGGTTATCAATTTGTTAACATTTACATATATGTAAATTTGTGTGAATGAGTCTTCATGGAAGCCTTGATGTGGGAAAATAAACTTGTCTTACCAATGATTCTATATCCATGTGATATATATATATATATATATATATATATATATATATATATATATATATATATATATATATATATATATATATACAACAGTGGGTCAAAAGGTTCATCAGACACAATTATTGATTTAACTCTGATCTGAATTTTTTTTTTCTATGGTAATGGATTTATATGATTAATATGACACTTCAATTAAGGGCATTGATAAAGAAAGGGATTATGTTGAAAATACTTCTTTAATCAAATTTTTTATTCATTAAACAAAATACATATTGAAAATCACACACGAATTATATATATATATATAACAGCAAAGTTTGCTTCGGTGGTTGTGTGTATGTGGGCATGGAAAAACGATCAGGTATTAAAACACTTTTTATCATAATAGAATTATTTGGTTTGAAATAAAACTAGTGATATGAATATAACGTGTGTTTTCATATTTGGGAAGAAGAACACTTACATATGACAAACTCAAAAGAGAATGCATTTTGAGCTGGTTTCAAAGACATCTGTTGTGCAAGACTAAGTATGTTAATATTGTTATCTGCAGCTCTTAAAGCATCTCAGTGCTTACCAATCGTCGATACACTTCTGTGTCTTAATATGTTACACTGTGTCACTAGTCACATGAACTTAACTTATCAATGCTCACTTATATTTGGCTGTAAATTTAAATCATATAACAGAATATATATATATATATATATATATATATATATATATATATATATATAATTTTATAAATTCATTCATAATACGTAGAATTGAAGGAATTTGAAGATATATAGGGATAAATATCAATAAAAAATATATGAGAAATAAGACATGAAAACTAATTTGATGGAGTGTGGGTATATATATAATATTACGTTTCGCTCTGTACGAGCTTCCAGAGATAATTATTGGTAATTTGTTTTTAATTAGAAGAAACATTATGGAAATTTGTCAATGAAAATTGCGAATGACGTTGCCATGACAACCTCATGGATATGTAGTTATGGATAAATAAACACACCACCAAATTAGTTTTCATGTTTTTTTTCCTATAATTATATATATATATATATATATATATATATACTTCGGAAAAAGAAAATAAGCATATATATATATATATATATATATATATATATATATTCTTACGAACCATGGTCTACATTTTTTATGTTATCACCTTGATTTTTGCCTTTGATAATTCACAACAGCATCGAATAATGAGCTTAGCCACTTTAATTTACTCCAGAACCCCCATTCAACATCCTTTCTCATTTCCTAACTTGTTTAACAAACTCTCCGACTAACAAACTAATATTTTGCTAAATTGTCTCCACCCCTCGAGTGCGTGTGCCGACGAACATTTATGTGTTTTCATTAGTATCATTTTGGACAATCGTGGCAGTTAGAACCAAAGATAATAAATATATATATATATATATATATATATATATATATATATATATATATATATATATACATAAAAGAAAAACCACAAAGAGCTAGGAGAGTAAGGTGCGCAAAATCTATGGTTGGCTCACTGACGGGTGGGGGGTGCGAAAGAGAGCATGCGTGTGAGGCAAAGCGTCACAAGGTGAGGCAAGCAGACTGGCAGGAGGGCAAGCAAAAGAAGAGAATAAAGGAAAGAAGAAAGGAAGCGGGTAAAAAGCGGGAGGGGTGTAGAGGCAGACCGAGGGACAGAGGGAGAGTGTAGCATGAGGGTGAGAGTGAGAGGGCAGAACCGGCTAAACAGGAGGAGGAGGAGGAGGAGGAGTGTACGCCTGGACACAGAGCAGTGAGGAGTGGACTGAAAGATTCCCCCCTAAGAGAAAATACGGAAGGTTTTTTTTTTTAAATTATCTATAAATACAAAAAACAACAACAAACAATTGTAAAAACGAAAGGAAAGAAAAGAAAAAAAAAACGAAATATTTATTACCACGCACCCACCCACACATGCACACATAAATAGAAAATAATAATAATCGTAATAACAAAAAATAACAATAGTAATAATACAGTCTTATGTTTACTGTTATACACTTACATACACTTCAATCAATACACATGTATATCTGTTTTGTTTTAAATATTTTGTTTAGCTCCTGTATGTAATTACATCGATAAACACATGTTTTAAAAATTATATTTGCATATGGAGTGTCTATAGAGTTAACAACTGATGTACATTCTCTTTATACAAATACAAAAAAAATATCGTGTTTCTTCAAATTCAGACATTTATTCTAAATAACAATTTTGACTGGATCTGATGAATCTATCTATATACATAAATACTGAAAACATTGTATATAAATACAGGCAACAGGGAAGTACCTCTTGATAAAAAGATACCACAGCCCACACCCCACTTCTAGTCAACCTGCTTGACAACCAACCACCTCTTTCTTAAACCTTGATCTTCAGTGAAATAAGAAACTCTGAGTTCTCTTAAATACAAACATGTAGAAGACAGGAGGTGAACGCATAGTACCTAAAAGCAAAATTTTCCAATAAAAAAAGA
>OY757907.1:53117854-53120354 GCA_963585895.1 Sepioteuthis lessoniana
ATATACATATCTAAAGAGAGAAAGAGGGAGAGTTAGAGATAGATATATGTGTGAGTTTGTATTTTAATTTAAAAGAAATAACTACATTAAAAACAAAATAAAACAACAGTTGCGAATAAAACATTGGTCAATAGAAATATATTGCAGAGCCAATATCCTAATAACATCAGAGAAAAAGTAAAGGCATATGGTGCCATATGTTAATTTAACTACCAAAACATACTTAAAAATCAAAAGATTTAGAGCTGTATGTTTGGTAATAATTGTTAATGATATCATTCTGTTATATATATATATATATATATATATATATATATATATATATATATATATATATATGAATTGGTGATAAACTGACTATCACTGTGTACACTACTGTATGCTCTATCATCGTTATTGAGCAATCTTTATCAATAAATATTGCATACTCTCTGTCTTTCTCTCTCTCTCTCTCTCTCTCTCTCTATATATATATATATATATATATATATATATATATATATATATATATATATATATATATATACCGTTTCCTTTTGAAAAATTGGCACAAAAGATGATATCATAATTGAGTGAAATGAACAGATATCATTCTTTAATCAAAACTCGATCAGCAGGGTAATGAGTCTTCTGTCCGGATGTTCAGTACAACGCCAGATGGTTGGGAATCAAAAGTAGAAACATTGCTTCGTGCCTCTCTTAACAAATACGGACCTACCGTCCCTTAAAAATCAGCATTCGAACTCCTGGCATTACCTTGTTTCAAATGCCGCCGGTAGAAAAAAATTCAACTTCCATACCCACCAAGCAGACTCCAAAGGTAGTCTCAGATTCTAAAATGAACAAAAAGAATAAGATTGAATAAACTGATCGAAGTAAGTATAGATTTTCGGAACTGCAATCTCTGATCAAATCGATAGCTTTGTTAAAAGAGGCACGACACTCACTTCATTCTCGAGACTTGTTTTCATCTTGCATAATCCGGGATGGAGAAAAACTGTTAGAAAAATAGAATACTACAGTGTTCCCAGTCGCATGCAGCTATGAATTAATCACGTAGATTATTTGCATGTGTTTGATTCTTGCTGCTGCTGTAGCAGTATTTAAATCTTCTTGAGTGAGACATGCCGAAAAAAACAACAAAAACAAATCAGAAAAAAAAGAAAAAAAGAAAGCAAAGCAAGCCCCACAAAACAAAACAAAAAAGATAAAAAGAGGAAAAAAAAAAACTGTTTTACTGATCTATGTGTAGTTATTCAGCCGACCTACAGTAACTGATATATAGAAAAACCTCCTTGTTTCTTTTTCCATATCGCTGGTCGTTTTCGAACGGATAGATTAAAATTTATAATCAGTTATTTTTTCCAAGCAATTCTCAATGTTTATTGCCCGGTTATTACTGGTTGTGTTTTTATCCGATAGATGGAGCCACGGAGATCGAGATGTGGTTTTTCATGTTTATATTTACCAAGTCACTCTGGCGTGATCAGAATGTGACACAAAGTCAATTTTTAAGCAGAGTTTAAATTCAAGTGCATTCCTTTTTCTCCGAGACCAGATACTATACCAAATCTGCCCTACTATTTACCCACAGCTACACAGAGAACATATGGACTCATGCCTTTCCCGAAGCGAAATGCAAAGTGCCTTGTCGTGTATTTGAACTCTGGTCACCGCGTCCATTTCTTATGACGATAACCGTTGCGCCACGAGTGTTGTTGATGTTCATGCATATGAGGCTAAAAAATATGTTGGATTTGACATCATGGCGTAGAAGGGCCCCTTACGCAAGAGAGAAAAAAAGGAGGGGACGGATTCTCTCACCTTTTATATTAACGTTATTGTGTGGTGTGTGGGGTAAGGCATACGCGCGAGCGTAACCCAGTATTGAATGTAGTGGTGGTGGGGAAGGTTTCATTTGTTTCTATTTTGCTTGCGTGGGGGATGCTTTTTCACCCACATACATCACAATAACCAGCACTAATGTAAGAAAGAGAGAGGGGAAAGTGTGTCTCACTCTCGCACAGTTTTGTGTCATTTTTTTATCACATCTCTCTCTCTCTCTCTCTCTCTCTCTCTCTCTCTCTCTCTCTCTCTCTCTCTCTCGCTCGCTCGCTCTCTCTATCTGTTTTCGTTTTCGTTCATATTTTCTCTCCCCACCAATCCCAATACGGAAAAAATCTAAACACCCGATCATTTATTTTGTGGTACTTGGTGTAACCTGAATTCTTTTTTTTTTTTACTTTTTAGTTGGGTTGAGTTAATTCTGTTTTTGTGTTTGGATCAATCGTCGCCTAAGAAAGAAAGAAAAAATCACAAAGTTATCTTTACAAGTATACATAGATACAGGCATACAAATAAAACAAGAGAGAAAGAAAAACAAAATCTCGAGAAAAGCTACGACAACAGTGACGAAAAAGATAAAAGAATGAAATGGAGTTGCATACATATGGAATGTATAGGTTCATTTTATTGTTAATTCTAATGTAGGCTTCAGTGA
>OY757907.1:53122854-53130354 GCA_963585895.1 Sepioteuthis lessoniana
GCTTCACACAGACATGTACAGAATTGATTCGGTTTATATATATATATATATATATATATATATATATATATACATATTGGAAATAATCATTTCTTTTAAATAGGTCATGTCTCATCAAATAAGGACGTTGTTTAATGTAAAATTTGGTTCAGTTGTAGATGGTAATAGACTATAAGTTTGGACTTAAACTTACCATATCGAATGAAAAGATTTCACGGGATCACCCCTGACATTTTCTGAAAAAATACTCCCCCCATTTCACAAGAAGTGTAAACAAAACGAAAACAATGGCTTTTTTTTTTTTTTACTGACATTGATATTTTTTAGGCAGATGATAAGAATTATACTTGTCTCTATAGTTGCTTCAACGTGAATTGGAAAAAAGATGTACTTTAAGTAAAATGTATATCATTCAGCAAGTACACATTTATATAAAGCTATAGTAATTGTATACAATTGGTATCACTGTTACGTTCGTGTTCCATGGCTTTATTTCTTCTACTTATTTGAGAATTTTTACATCAGCGTTAACTGATGGTTTATCACAAGAGTTTGAGGAACAGCAAGTCTCCTCAAGTCTCCAGGACTCTTCATAGTATTCTAGCTGTTCTAAACAATGCTTTAGTTTAGATGGTCTCCACTTATCCTTCAACTTCTAGGTCCTTCAGCCCCTTTAATAATTCTTTAGGTACTGTACCGGTATTATTATTATTATTATTATTATTATTATTATTATTATTATTATTATTATTTACTCATTAGATTTTTCACATCAGCGTTAGCTGATGGTCTTTCACTGTAGTTTGAGTAACAGCAAGTCTCCTCAAGTCTCCAGAACTCTTCTCAGTATTCTGACTGTTCTCAATAATGCAGTAGTTTGGATAGTCTCCACTCGTCTTCCAACTTCCAAGTCCTTCTGACCCATTAGTAATCCTTTAGTTACTGTTCCAAATGCACCAATTACAATTGGTATAATTGTCACCAATGTTCCATTGTTTTTCTCAATTCCCTAGCTAGGTCGAGGTACTTATCCTTCTTTTCACATTCTTTCAGTTTTATTCTGTGGTCAGCCGGGACAGCAAATTCAACAATTTTCCAAGTTCTCTCTATTTGTTGATTATTATAAGGTCGGGTCTTCTGGCCGAAATTAGGTGATCTGTGTGTATGTCAAAGTCCCATAGGAGTTTATATGTTTTATTTTCTAGGATAGATGCTGGGTTATGCATATACCATTTGTTGGTATGGTCAAATTTAAATTTCTTGCACATCTCCCAGTGGATCACCTTACCGACCCAGTCATGTCTAGTCTTATATTCCTTCTGTGCTAATCTGCTGCATTCGCTTTATTATGGGATTTATTATTATTATAATTATTATTATTATTTCATTCCTTGCGAGTTTTTCATGCCAGCATTTATTATTATTATTATTATTATTATTATTATTATTATTATTATTATTATTATTTACTGCTTCAGTTTTTCACATCAGCGTTAGCTGATGATCTTTCACTGAAGTTTGAGTGACAGCAAGTCTCCTCAAGTCTCCAGGGCTCTTCTCAGTATTCTGACTGTTCTCAATAATGCTTAAGTTTGGATGGTCTCCACTCGTCCTCCAACCCCCAAGTCCTCCAGTCCTTTAAATAATCCTTTGGTGACTGTACCAAAATCATCAATGACGTTTGGTATAATTGTCACATTCGTGTTCTATAGTTTTTTTCATTTCCCTAGCTAGGTCGAGGTACTTATCCTTCTTTTCACTTTCTTTTTTGTTTTTGTTTAACGGCATATCAAACTTCAAGTGTTATCTAATACCAGCACCATCCTTCTGGATGAACAGTTACGGCACTATTTAACTGAAAGCTGAGGATATAAGAGGATTCATACCTTTTCCCGTGAGTATTAGTCCAAAAGTGAATGTAATAACGCAACGAGTTTGAACTTGCTCACGACGATGTCGCAGACAAATACATTAACCACTTCACTAAGAAGACTACCAATTGTAAAACTGGTGTGATGTTTGGTAATTGTTTTTCTTTTACTGTCATGATGAATTTAGCATCTCTGTTAATGTTATGATCTATTAGATGGACATTTTGTTCTGCTTTTAAAAGTTAATTGCGATTTAAAAATTTAGCATTCTATTTTTTTTTCTGAATTTCTGAGATATGCTATATCTCAGAAATTCAGAAAAAAATAGAATGCTAAATTATAAATGATTATTATTATTATCAGTCTCCTCTTCACTGTTTTATCAGACGAAAGGGGTTGTTCTTGGCATGACCTAAAACTGCTTGTGTAATTGAGAGGCTCCATTTCTAAAGAGCTGGGGGAGAGTGAACTACCACTTAATTTCCATTACTCCCAGGTCCACTCTGACCCGGAATGGTAGTACCTATTAGGGTCCCATATATCTATACTAGATCTGTTTAATAATCGATAGAACTCTGTTAAAAATAAACTATTTGGTAACAACTACACAAAAATGTCAATATGAACGTACAATAAACGTGATTCCCTAACGTATTGGCACAAAATAACCCTACTGACTAGCCGTTAAAATCAGAAAATCTTTTTCTAAGGTTGCTTCTTTGGGGCTTATTTATATGTATTTTCCACCCGTAATCTCTGAGTAGCGTCTAATGTAGAGAAAATTCTGATTTATCTTTTAATTGAAACAGTCAAGTTCATAACAAGTTTGATAAATATCATAGTTATATATATATATATATATATATATATATATATATATATATATATATAGCAAACTCATCTCGTGGATTCGCACTTTTTGTTGTTCTGTATTCAATACCCAGATATTCATTTTTGTGTTCTTGTTCCACACTAAATTAGGTAAATAAAAATGTCTTTATACTACTTAAAGCATCGGGTGTTCGTAATTGGTCACGTATGTAAAAAATATTCACTATTGTCAAGGCTTAACTTTCGGGGTGAGAGGAGAACCTGTGCCATTAACGTCGTCTGACATTGATATATGATGCAGTTGTCCGGCAAAATTATTAAGAAATAATTCTGCCTAAAAATAATTAACTTGTAACTTTAATCATTTACAAGACGACCTATGAATTTGGTTTCCATAAAGATTCAAGTCCATAATAATTGTGATGTAACTCTCTAGTAATGAAAGATTGTTGCACTTCATAGTTATCTTACATATATTGGAAAGTCAGATGATAAAAATGATCTGTGCTTATATAAGTAAGTAAAGTTGGCGATCTTAATCGAGAGTGACCTGAAGGCTCCCTTTTCAACAGCTACTACACCGAAGTGTAAGGGAGGGCGCTACTGCATACTCTGGATTAATCCCTTTTACCCTCGATCCGTACCTTTTAATGCTGATTGTTAAGCAAGGCGGCATCAAGTACCATTTTTTGAGTCTTTGGTATGACTCGTCCGGTCTCCCGGGACATAGGCGAACGCTCTACTCATTAGGCCAATGGACCAGTTCACGTGGCCTAATTGATTAGGCGTCTGACTTCGAATCAGGAGTGCTTATATATATCCCAGAAAATTATTTATTTGCAAACTGCACTGGAAATTGCTCTATTCTCTAAGACTGTTTTAAGTGTATTTCTCGAATAAAAGTATTATGATAATTTTTGCTGGATTATGGTTCCTAGGGGTTAGAGTGTTCGCCAATGGCCCGGGAGACCTAGGTTCAATCCCAGGTCGAGTCATACCAAAGACTCAAAAAATGGTACTTGATGCCTCCTTGCTTAACACTCAGCATTATAAGGTACGGATCAAGGGTAAAGTAGAGCAATCCAGGGAAGGAGTAGCGCCCTCCCCTACACATTGGTGTAGTAGCTATCGAAAAGGGAGCCTTCGGGTTACCCTCGACTATGGTCGCCAACTTTACTTACTAATGGTTGCATACAAACATACAATTTTAGTAATACGGAGTATTTCACAATAGTTGAAACAATTGATCGATCAGAAATCAATGACAACAGAGAAAAGAGTAATGAAAATTACATTTATTGAAAGGTAAAAGGAGAATATTTTAGGATCTAGAACTATTTAGTCTCAAATATGAAGCAAAAAATGTCAAGGAAGGAGTGCATAAGAATCCATGCTCTAGATATCCGCCATTCAGTTGAAGGCAATGTTGAATTCGGCAGGTAACGTTATCGATTAATCGAGTGCATTCCACCTAGGAGAGTGGATTGCTATCTGAGGCTTAGATAGTGACGAGCGCGTTGGTCTACGATCATCACAGGTGCCACTAGCATCAAAATTCTTGACCAACTTGAAAATTTGACACCTGTTTGGAAATGTTTGGAAATTGAAGTTACTTAAATATCTTGCTTGAACAAGCTTGTGAGACTTAGTTGCGGAATATATCTTCACTAAAGATCTTCTGCTTCATCATCCAAGGCATATTTTTGCTATATCAAAACAGTAAGTATTTTGAAGAAATAATGTGAATAGCGAAAGAGAATAAATTCAACAGGAAATATCTGAAAAGTCAGAGTTGTTTTAACAATTGCGAAATACCCTGTAGATAGATGAATAAACATAAGTGCTGTGCATATTACATATGTTCAAAAGTGTTATTAGCCAGACAAAGGAATATGATATCATATTGTGCAGCAATGTACAGCTTTTTCGGGACCAAAACCTTTGGACATTTAAACCAAAGATAACCAGTATATAATTTTAGCGATTCACCTTATACAAAGTTAAATAGCAGTGTGCATGTATGATGATAAAATATATATTGTTTACTTTGGTCTTATTGCTTAATGGCATAACAACCTTCGTGGGTTACTTAAAACCAAAGCCATCTTCGTAGAAGAACAGTAGTGGTACAATTTAACATATAGCTGTGGGATAAATGGTATAATATCTTTCTCTGGGGAATGAGTCAGAAAGTGAACATAATTGAGCGATTGGTGTTTGAACTCGCTGACAACGATATTGCACTCTGGAACCTTAGCCACTATGTCTCGAGCACTCCTCTAGTAAATATTTATAAAGTTAAAAAGTACATAACGAAATATAAGAAAATACATACAAACTTTTATATATATATATATATATAGATACAATATCTATCTATCTATCTATCTATCTGTGTGTGTGTGTGTGTGTGTGTGTGTATTTCGTTGTCGATCCAAAGAGGGACTTAAATAACTATTTCATAATGAATAGGTCCACAAAGAGATTTGTATTTTTTAAATTATTTATTTCGTTCTAAGATACATGTATACTTCCAGCTTGTTGCTTTCGTCAGAGAACATATGTGGTTCAAGTACATGTAAATGAGGCACCCAATGTGTCAGGAACTCCCTTGTGTACTTCTGTTTGTAGAATGTTTTTTGGTATAGGTTTAAAGAGAGGTCACTGTTGTGCATCGAATTTCTCCTCCTCCTCCTCCTCCTCCTCCCTTTCCCTTTCTCAGAGGGTGTCTACTACCTATATATACACCCCTGGACAAAAATATAAGACCAACCTCAGAAATGAAGAAAAAGATATTGTTTACAATTTTTGAATTATGAAAATCAGATATATGAAAAATAAGTTTAAAACATTTAAATTTAAGATAAGAAATTTATATTCATTTACTATATGTATATTAGCATTTATGCTAAATATTTAAAAAAAAAATTGACATGAGTATAATACCACCAATAAAAACTAAAGAAAAGACTTAATTTAATGGAAAAAAATTATCATATATAGTCTACATAGTAAAAAGCTATTAAAACTGTAATATTTAAAATACAAAAAACATAAATAGTTAAAGGAACTAAATGATCTGGTTTCGAGAAAGGTGAGATTACATCTTTGAAAAGAGTGGGAAAGTCACTAAAAGAAATTTTGAAGGCCTTAGGACGCAATTAAACCGTTATTTGCAATTATTGGAAAATCGAAATAAGTATGAAAAAAAAAACGACTGGCAGGCCAGAGAAATTATCACCACAATTCAAGAGAAGAATTGTTTGCGAAGTAAAAAAGAAAACTTTGTCAATATCAAAAATATTGAAATCTCAAGTGGATGCTCCTTGCAGTATTAGAACAATTAGAAGGCATTTAAATATCGAAAAAAATAGTCATAAAAAAGAAGTCATCGTCCAAAGTTTACTATGTAGCACAAAGAGAAACGAATGGAATATGCTCGTCAATATCAAACCATGAATGCTAATGAATGGCGAAAAGTTGTTTTCTCGGACGAAAAGAAATACAATTTAGATGGTCCAGATGTTTTCAGAAGTACTGCCACGCAAAAAGAAGAGAATTACTTAACAAGACATAGTGGAGAAGGATTAATTGTGATCAAGGAGGAGGGCTTCGCATCTTCAGGAAAACTTAGATTACAATTTGTCAGTGGTCGACAAAAAGCGGCAGATTATGTGAAGATGCTGAATGATTAATCTCTCACACAAGAAGGGCGTCGTCTGTGTGGAGAAGAATGGATTTCTCAGCAAGATAACATTGTTATCCACAATACACCAAAGAAGTACTTGCTTGAATAAAAAATAAGGCTTCTTGACCAATCCGTAAGAAAATTTGTGGAGATTGATTGTAGCAAAAGTTTATGAAGGAGAACGACAGTACTCAGCAATTTCTAAAATCAAAAACGCAATCTGAGACGCATGGGGTAAATACCTTCAGTTAAACTTCTGAAACTAGTTGATAGTATACCTAGCCAAATTTTTATTTTTATCAAACCTAACCAAGGACCAACAAAATATTGAATAAAAAAATTGCCATTATATCCTCTAGTTCTGCTCACTGGTCTTATATTTATATCAAAACAAAGTTTTAAAATTAAGCATAAATGCTAATATACATATAAAAAATGAATTGAAATTTCTTCATATTTTAGATTTAATTGTTTTTATGCCACGTCTTTCATATATCTGATTTTCATAATTTAAAGATTGTCAACAATATCTTTTTTTTCATTTCTGAATGTGATTTGATGTTTTTGTCCAAGGGTAAGTAAATGTTTATTAGATTTTACATAGATGTAATAGCACGGAAGCTTGTCTGCGACCTTAGGTTTCATGACCTTTGGTATTGAATATATATAGAATCTAATATATATTTAATGATTTCAATATAATAGCTCTATCATAGATATTGAGCTCCCTCCAAACTAAATCGCATTTGGTTCGCCACAAAACCACAAAGTGAATCAGTGACAACCAACACTGTCACAATATATATATATTATATATATATATATATATATATATAAGCAAGGCGATTTCATAAATTATATGTAACACTATCTTCATTAAAAAGCAAGGACAGCCTATGAATATTTTTCACTTTTAAGGCAACCATGAATATGAATCCAACACAATATTTACATCCACTTTATATTAATTTGCTTATAAAATCGGTGGACCTAACTTGTATTTATCGAAATATGCAAGCAGTTGGTATATCAATGCATATCAATTTACTGTTTCTATTTAATGGCATATCAATCTTCGTGGATTATTTAATGCCGAAGTCCCGTTGGTAG
>OY757907.1:53137854-53215354 GCA_963585895.1 Sepioteuthis lessoniana
TATATTAGATTTATATATTTAATTATCTATTATAAACTTCCATGGCATTAAATATATAAATCTCTCTCTCTCTCTCTCTCTCTATATATATATATATATATATATATGAAAGAAAAAACATTCTGGAAATTCAGATGGCCATATTTTGCGAGACATTGACCGTCATCAGAATGCAAACGATTTTATGACCAAACCGAATCTTGCATTTTGATGACCCAAGACGTTCAACAAAACGTGATAATCAGACTTTAAAAAAATATGTCTTCTTTTATAGTTTCATCAGATTTTATTCTAAACTTTAATTATATCCCCCGCACACTTTCCAGTTTAATTTGTAATGATGATTTTCAGGTGTCTGTGTTCGCACTGAACTTCATTTATTTTTTTAATCAAGAAAATTTTTACAGCAGGAAAATTACCATTATATGTTAATTAGAATCCTTGACTTTTTTCTTACTAGATGCATCAATATAATTGGGGCCACACTTACATGAATGCACACGAAACACAATGAGCTCCCTAGCTTTATAAATATATTTATTACTTTGATGTAGAAGAACATATTCTACACTCTCTTTGCTCCAAGGCAAAAGAGCCAGAGAACAACATTTTTATCTTAGGTAGATGGCAAAGACTCTCATCTAAGGGAGTTCCCTTTTCATAGAGGTTAAAGTTCAAGACTGCAACTTGCAAAGTAAACAAGTTCAGACTCCAGTCATGTTATTATGTTCACTTTCAGACTAATATTCTTGTGAAAGGCATAATCGCCCTTATCCTTTCAGCTGTGGGTCAAATAGCATCATCACTGTTTTTCTACAAGGATAGTTTTGGCATTGAATAACCTATGAATGTTGTTATGCACTTAACAACGAAACCAAACCAGATACCATTTCATTAGTAGAAATCAGACATTTTAATAGGCGAAGTCAATTCTGTGGTTGAATCCAAGTATAAAATTTGCTCGAGACTCGAATACACCCTTAATATTGTGTCTCACACAATCTGTTCTTTCAGCCGGAAATAGGTGTAGTTATCATTGATTTCAAGGCATTGTGTTATACTTGTTTACGGGGTTTAAGTTGTTTGGCGTAGACGTTAATTTAAGGCTGAAAATGAGGATAGTCAGTAGCAGTGGGTTTTTTTTACATTCTGTATAAATATGTAAAATGAACCAATGGTAATTTTATTTTAACATAAGTCTACAAATATAAGTACATCGTGAGGATCGAACTATACAGAAGTTATGGTTTCCGAGATCAGCTTGTTAATCGCTACGATCATAAATAAGCTTCTTCTGAAATAATCGATTATTTACTAAGCGTAGCTTACAGCCTTGTCAGCAAGTCTTTATATCTTCTGCAGAGAGGTAAGACTCCCCCCACCCGACAAAAAAAGTGGTGTATTGGGTATGATTCTAAACTGCATCTAATAATGACGCTTTAGTTTTGAAGATCTGAAGATTGTGAAATATCCCTTCGTTACCATTGCTCTCAGGCCCACTCCTATCCGGAATAGTAGTAGCTGTTAGGGTCATATACAACTGCTTAAAAATTATCAGTATCTGATAGGACCTTGTGCTAAAGATACTTTAAAGAAACAACAACTCAAAATTTTAAATGTGAACATTTTCTTATCTCTAGGCATAAAATAACACTACACAGGTTGCCATGCCGTTAAAATCAATCAATCATAATATTAGCTTAGTTTAAGTACAAAGTCACATTTATGACACACTTAGAGGGGATCGTACTCAGGAGCAATTTTGTGCAGAATTTGCTTGCTAACCACAGTATTATTGACACAGGAATCTTTTTCATGAATATTAAATCGCTGTATTCCTTTCGGACATGTTACGCTAAGGCATAGGCAGCTCAATCCCTGTGGATATCCCACATTTACTTATTTCACTCTAAAGTCTGTAAAATATTCTTTCCGGGTCACCGTGAGATGCTTCGTTGCCTTCTCTATAATCTCATCCATGCTATGAATTCTCTTCCCTGTCAACACACAACAAAGCCGGAAATCTTATAAATTATAGTTTACTCAACTTTTCTGTCACGGGCAGGATGAGACACAACGTCATTTTTTTTTTAGCTGAGTAAAGCTGGTTTGAATTCAGAGGGTTCCTTCTCCATGACTGGTTGCCTACTCAATACAAAAGAATCCAGTCTGCCCAACAATTTATCCAAAGCTCATTAAAGAAGAGATGGGTTCATACCTTTCCTGAGGTCATCAATGCAAGGTAAAACTCAAACAGCCTAGCCCAGGATTTGAACCCGAATCACGGATTCCATTTTCTACGACGATAACCGTTGCATAAAGTACACCGTCTAAAATCTTAGGAGAGATCTAACAGTTTTGGGTAAGGAAAATTTAGCCCGCCTCTTCTAAAAAATAGTAGAAGTCTTGATCTAAAATCAAAGAGAAGTGTGTAGCTAAGAACATAAACAATACATTTCTCTCATTACAATTCCACGAGTAAGAGGCACAAAAGAGGCTGTTACATCCATTGTCTGAATTGAAATATAGTAGGTTTATAACATAAGGAACATTATGAATATATGTATTTACGAACCCCTCAGCATGAACAGAATGCGACAAAAGGTCAATTTTTAAACGGAGTCTAAGTGGTTTGATTTCAGAGTTTCCCTTCTTCTAGACTGGTTGCCATCCCAAGATTAAAGAGCCTAGTTTGCTTGTCTATTTACTGATGGCTGGAAGGAGAATAGTTGGATTCATACCTTTCGCAAGAGTTTTTGCAATTTGTGAAATGCAAACAGTCTCGTCCAGGAATTGAACAGCGGGTTGTAGTGTCAATTTCCTACGACGATAACCATTAACCCTCGAGTGCCTCCCATTATAACTATACTCGAGAAAATGTAGTCGCAAAAGTCGCGTTTTTCTGATAGAAAGCCGGATCATGTGTCAGTTTAATATCTTCATAAAAATACAAAGACCAAATAATCTATGAATGCACAGGTCAATTTCAGGCAATCATATGAAATTAGATCAAGCCCACTGGGACATCTCCTTACTGTCAGGTTGAACCTAAGGACAAACGAGTTGTTGTTGCTGTTTGTTTGTTTGTTTGTTTGTTTTAGATGAGATCATGGTGATAGTTTTTTGAGAAATCCATTCCGTTTCTATCTTTTTTTTTCTTTTTAAATTAAGTGCTTCCTTTTAAGTTAAAAATTTCCCAGCTAAACATTCAATGTATAGGAAGGGTGGCTGAAAAGTTTATAAGCTGACCAAAATCTGTAAGTGTGACCAAATAAGATTTATTTTTCAAAATTGCATCTCCACTTTGCAGTTCACTCATTTTCCCCATCAGCATTGCAGTGTTTGGATCCCATTGGTCATAAAATTCATCAAAAGTGATTATGAAGTCATCATAAGCACTTTTCAGCCTCTGAACTTTTCGCCCAACACTCATATATATATATATATATATATATATATATATATATATGTGTGTGTGTGTGTGTGTGTGTGTGTGTGTGTGTGTGTGTGTGTGTAAGAAAGAGAGAGAGAGAGAGAGAGAGAGAGAGTTAGGGTAGCGCAGAAAAATGTCACGTCGCTTGAAGACTGTTAGTTTCTCTGGTAATCTCACTTGATGTGTCAAAACTTTCAGTTTTGTATTAAACTAAACTTGTTTTCGAAAATGACTGCCGCCGAGTAGTGAGTTCGAATCTCACTAGGCGCTCTATCTTTGCTGCATTTCATTAAACCTAAGCAAACGAGGTGTAATAGTTATCGAGATAAGCAAAAAGACCTTAAAAAGTGATTTTGTTTCTCAACGACGATCCCATACTTCTGGTTCTGTGCTAAACCTATACTTAACTGACCAACTTATCGAATTCTTGTGAAGTCTCGCTTAAAGAAGCGTTTTTCGGCTTGATCACTGAAGTTGAGCTGCAACAAATTTGCTCAGTATATATATATATATATATATATATATATATATTATTAATTTTGTGAATTACAAATCAGAGTGAAGATATTAGATCACTGTCTTGATTCCATATGAATCCATCTGTTATCTCTAAATAAATAAATGATAAAGCAGACTACGTTCTTTAGTCTTGATACGGCAACAGGTCTAGAAGAAGGAAAACTTCAAATTCAAACCTGCATTACACCGATCAACGAACAGACCTGCTGCCATATCGTGCTGCTGACAAAGAAATTAGTTATATATATATATATATATATATATATATATATATATATATATATGTGTGTGTGTGTGTGTGTGTGTGTGTGTGTGTGTGTGTGTGTGTGTGTGTTTACCTAACCCCTTCGCAATGGGAAGGGTGTGATATAAGGTTAATATATGGATGCGTATGGCCTTTGCATGTTATCATTTTGGAAACAATCACCAGATAGAAATAAATATTTATACCAGAACCTTTTTATAATAACAAAAGACGGTGCCCTGAAACAATCCAAAATTCAGTATTATAAATCGCTGGTTTAGTTAGGTTTTATAGCATATCAACCCTTGAAGGTTATTTGATGCCAAATCCTCTTTAGACATAAATATTGAGTATATATGATTTGTAAGGGAAAAGTTTGTAGGTAAAATTTTTAAAAAGTTAGATTATATATGATTTTTATGGTTATTTTGTTTAATGGCATATCAAACCTTGGTTATTCAAAGCCAAATCTTATTTATACATACTTTTTGAACGGGTAATTTTTCAATAACTTTTTAAAAGACATTACAGTCAAATAATCAAACAGTTCTATTTCTAACAATTCAATTTAACATAAGTTATTTGTTTGCACACAGTTTTAATATCAAATAGTCATATTTGACCCATTGATATGACCCTATCAGGTGCTATCACTCCGGGTCAGAGAGGATCTGGGAGCAATGACAATGAAGGGGTTCTTTAAATTCATGTAAATCTCCAAACAGCAGTTTTCGCAGTGAGTCTTTTTAGAAAGTTTAACAAAAGCTAAAAACTAATCACTCCGAGCCATTCCAGAGTTTAAAATTTATCAAAATCTCAATATCCAGTACGGTATAAATTACGCTTGATGGTCATTGACCCTATAAAGGGTTCAGGAGTCGTTTGACAGAAACTATTTTTCATCCTGTTGGGTGTCTAGTGACCCACTTCATCAGGGAAACCAGCGAAGGGTCGATTTAGTTATTGATAACTGATCACTTGACTATCTGACAAGTAGTACCAGTATCACTTCTGAGTGAACTGGCTATAATATATATTTATCCAACTCCTACACAAGAGCAGGGTGCGACACAAGGTCAATGTATAAACGGAGTTTAATAGGTTTGAATTCAGGGTTTTAATTCTAGACCGGTAATCATATCAAAGTTAAAGTGTTTAGTCTGCCCGACAATCTACCTATTCCTGGAGTAAGAATAACTGAATGCATACCTGACCCTCTCTATTTCTCTCTCTGTCTTTCTGTCTCTCTGTCTCTATCTCTGTCTCTCTCTCTCTACATATATATATATAAGTTTGTGTGCGCGTATGTGTGCGCGCACGCACGTGTGTGGTTTAGTTTCTTTGTTTAATGGCATATCAACCTTCGTCGATTATTTAATGCCAGAGCCATCATGGAATAGGACTGATACGATTAACACTTAACTAGTAAGTGGGGATAAGGGGGTTCATGCCTTTTCCTTATATATTAGTCCGAAAGTGAACATAACAGAGTGACTGGGTTCGAACTAGCATATTAGGATGTTGAAGTCCAGCAATTTAGCCACTATGTCACATGAACTCCCCACTGCGTGTGTGTGGTTGTGAGTCTGTGTGTGTGTGTGTGTGTGTGTGTGTGTGTGTGTGTGTGTGTGTGTGTGTGTGTGTGCTTATGCCTGGAGTGCTATCTCAACAGTTGACCGAAAATGACCTCCTAAAGAATATATTAAAACGTAGGTCTAATTTTCGTTGGCAGTTTAATTTTGTCAGCTATTGGAAGTGTCCAGCGAGACACGGGAATCATTGAGTAACTTGTTAGGTGATAATATATATATTTCTTTTCAAGTTTCCTGACATTTCGCGAGCACCTGAAAAAAATTTGACATTATATGTACTTCAAATTGAATTAGTTATTTCTAAGTTATTCTACTTTATTTTAAAAGCCCACACGATCTTTGATATCACGAAGTATCCATTCTTTAGTTTTATATAAAGACACTTGTATGAAGTGCTCGGTGATATTCAAACTTTCCATTGTAGTAATAGTCAGCAAGATTAGTTAGCTAACTTTTTAACTGTTGCAATGCGCTTGCATCGATTTCAGTAATGCTTTTACCTCTGTTTCTTACCCGGTGACATTATTAATGATTTTGCGGGGCACCTTGCTCTGATGTAATGTTTAACAAACTTGCCTTGAATATCAGTGACTACTGACTGGTGACTTTGATCCTTTTTAGATGTATAATATATCATCATCATCATCATCATCATCATCATCAGGGTTGTGTTAATAGTCCCTTGACACTCACCGTATTCATCCATCCCTATCGTTCATCGTTCCTGGCAGATTCTCTTGACGCCACTCCTTGCCTGCGCAGAATTAATGTATGCAAGTCTTTGCAACTCATCCAGCAATGGCATGTCCATATGTAGTAGTCCATTGAAGAACATTGCATATGAATTCCTTACTTCTCCATTCGTGTCCAGAATGTCTTACTTGGATGGTTTTTGAGATAAAAGGCTGGAGTACAAGTGCCGCTATATCACTCAAGTTAGCTGCAATGACCCTGCTCAATACTTAGTTTAGAGTCATACCCTATCGCCAGGGCTTAGAATACTCCTGCAGAATTATAAAACTCTGCCTCTTCAGAAAGGGGTATTCTGGGTTCAACACTAAACTGCATCTGAAAATGAGGCAGCAGTTCTGGAAAATATTGACATGACTCTGACCAGGAGTGGTAGTACCTAGTAGCGACATCGATACTCAAAAAGTATTCGTATTCCATTAGATCACAAAAGAAAACTTACACAAAAAAATGTAAATATAAACTAACACTGAACTATTTTACATGCTTTTTTGCTTAATTGGGTTTTATGGCATATCAACCTTTGTTGGTTAGTCAATGCCAAATCCATTTTTATACAAATAAATAGTACTATTTCAAACAATTCAGTTTAGCATAAGTACGCAGTTTAAATTTCAAAACAGTTCTGTTTCAAGTAGTTCAGTTTTGTATAAGTTTGCATTTTAGTTCTATTTGACTCATAGATAGGACTTTATCAGGTGCTACCATTTGGGGCCAGAGTTGACCGGGAAGCGATGGCGATTTAGGGGTATTTCCCAGTCCCCAAAGCTCCAACATTACTGGAACATCACCATCAAATTGTTTAGTGTCATATCCAGGACACTAATTAGGGAAGTCTTACCCGTCTGCAGAGATGCAGTTGGTGTATTCTACAGCCCTAGCCGACTGGGCAATACTCAGAGTTAAATGTAAAGACAGTTTTATTTCAGATAATTCAGTTTAGTATAAGTACGCTTTTTAAATCTCAAACCAGCCCTATTTTAAATAATTCAGTTTAGCATAAATATGCAGTTTAAATGCAAAAACAGTCCCATTTAAACCAACAGAGTTTAGTTCGATTTGATCCATAGATAGGACCCTATCAATGAAGGGGTACTCTGCATTCTCTAAAGCTCCAGCATTACTGGAACCTCCCCATCAGATTGTTTAGTGTCCTATCCAGGACACTCATTGGTGCGAGTCTTACTCTTCTGCTAAGAAAGCAGTCGGTGTATTCTACAGCCCAATCGACCGGGAAGAGAGAGAGAGAAGAAAAAAAAGAGGGAGAGAGAGAGAGAGAGAGAGAGAGAGAGAGAGAGAGAGAGAGACCCATACGTTGTAATGGTTATTGCTTTAGGCAATGAGCTTTGTGACCTGAGTTCAAATCCTGGGCGAGGTTGTTTGCATTCCGATCAAATACTTATAGTTCTATTTAGTATTAAAAATGTATTTGCATAGAGTTAAATAGTTTCATGTATAGCTATCTAACGAAAATAGTTTTACTTGCGGACAGTTACATGGTTGAAATTATTATTATCCTACACTAATAATTATATTCAATATTATTCATTTGTTTGCACTCAGGTAAATGGTTTCAAGTATTGCAATGTAACACTAACAATTCAATCTAACATCAGTCATTTCTAGAAAACAGTTAAATGGTTAAATATTTTCATTTGACCCGTTGATGAAATCCTATCAGGTACTACGCTCCGTTTAAGAGTGAACCTGGGAGTAATGGCAATGAAGGGGTACTCTACATTCTCCAAAGCTCCAGAACTGAAGCCCCACCATCAGATGCAGTTTAGAGTTATATCCAGGACACTTGTTGGGTGGAGTCTTACCCCGTCTATAGAGAAGCAGTCAGTATATTCTACAGCCCTAGCGAATGTGCTGCCATGTTAATGCATAGTGGTGTCTTTATCTTGATATGCACATCCACGTCTGCGTAAAATAACGAACTTTTGATTCGTTCAGAGACATACACTCATACATGTAAATATATACATGTGCATTTTCTTTAATGTACGCATGTCAGTATTTCTATTCATCAAGAAAGGATAATTATGGGATAAGAGAAGCATAAAGGTTCTTCACTACTTTATAAACCAAAAATTAAGAAATAAAAAAAGATTGTAAAATCTAAAAAATAATAATAATTTGAATCGATTTTCAAACAAGAAAGCTTAATATTAAATTTAAAAGAAAGAAAAGAACAATAGAAGTCGAGAAAGAAGAGGTGATGCGCAGTAAAGACAAACCAAAAGCAAAGGAAGTGTTTGTTTTTTGTTTTTTGTTTTGGTGGGGGCGTCGCATTTTTATTTGTATTGTTTTTATTTGACTTTAATTTCTGAGACCAAAAAAAAAAAAAATGCAACCAACGATATTTGGAAGAAAATTTGTACCTTTGTTCCTTCTACTGGTTTTAAGTAAAACACTTTAATCATCCGCAAGGTTCATAATTAAAGAGCGTGGTATAAAACGACTGCTTTGCCATGAAGTCGCCATTTTGTTTCCGTTTGTTGTTGTAGTTTGTATGTGGTTTCGCATGCGCAGAAAAACGGAATTTCAATGTTGAATTATTTTTAATTTGCTGCTTTATTTTAGTCTATGACATTGTGTTTGATTTTTTACTCACTTGCTTTTGCGTGTGTATTTCTGAATGGAATGTAGGATATTGTAAAAATGTTCTAAATCTGAAAATGCCTAATAACTTTTGAATAGATATATAGAAGATGCTCATCGTATAATAGTTAATGTCGTTAAAATGGACATAGTGATCCGAATTTAAATCCTTGTCGAGGCTGTTTGCATTTCAAAAGGCGCTAATACCCTTGCAAAAGGTATGCTATTATAGTAAAATTGGCGACCGTAGTCGAGGGTGACTCAAAGGCTCCCTTTTCGACAGCTACTACACCAAGGTGAAGGAGAGGGTGCTACTCCTTTCCCTGGATTGCTCCACTTCACCCTTGATCCGTATCTTATAATGCTGAGTCTTAGGCAAGGAGGCATCAAGTACTGTTCTTTGAGTCTTTAGTATGACTTGACCTAGGATTGAACCTAGGTCTCCTGGGCCATTGGCGAACACTCTAACCATCATGCCAATGTCTGGTACTTTTATTTTACTTAATGCTATTATAGCTACGGGTAAATAGTAGGGCGAAATTGTCTCTTTAAGGTTGTTATGGCAAACAGTTTTGGAAAAGTGAAACTTTGGAAGCAGACCTGTTAAACTCTGCTAAAAAATTGATCTTGTTATATCTTACTTGAAGGAAGGGGTTGGTAAATACATGTAAGCTATTTTACGGCGTGTATCAATGTCTCTTTATTCGAATTTTTACCAGCATGCATTTATATTGCTTTTTCTTGATGTGCACATGTGAGCAAGTACTGTGTGCAGATATAGCTACCTTTGAATATACTTTTACCCAATCCCAATGCCACAGGCAGGATGTGACACGAGGACAATTTTTCAGCCGAGTAAAACTGGTTTGAATTCAGAGTTTTCTTTCTCATAAACTGGTTGCCTAACCAAAGTTTTAAAAAACAGTCAGCCCAACTATTTACCCATAGCTGGGAGGAAAACAGATGAATTAATGCTTTAGCGCCAAGTGAAATGCAAACATACTCGTAAAGCTTTTGAATTTGAGCATAGATATTTATCAAGCTTTGCTTTGACGGATACGGGTTTAGACTCAAAACCCGACTAAGCTTCTTCCTATTTCCCACTATGCCCTGAACTAACATACACGTAGAACAAAATTTGAGATAGGAAGCTAAAATTTAAAAAAAAAAAACTGCAAATAAGGAGTCTCCCTGCCTGGCAAATCACTGATTTCAACCGGAGCTTGAAGACATCAACTTCAAGTGAGAGATGTTTCATTCCTTCAATCATCATGCAAGTCTTTTCATATGGGAGGTTTTTAGATAGGTATATTTCTGAGATTATTTAAGATGTTCGCTGGCATTACGTATACAAATGCTGACACGATTCTCTTGTTCAGGAAATTCAGTTTTGCGCCCACTACTGGTTGGTTGGTTGGTTGGGTGGGTTTTTTTTATAGCATATCGACCATTTTAGATCATTTAATGCCAAATCCTTTTTATACATACATTAGATATATGATTTTTAAACATATTTTGAAGAAAACACTGTTAAACAAACCTGAGATTCTTTTTAATTTTGCACACAGTTAAATGTTTTTTTCTTTATTTCAATCAATTCAGTTTAGCATAAATTCAGTCTTTTGTTTACACAAGTTAGTCATTGGTTTGAATATAGCTTTTTGTTTAAGCACATTTGAATGCAAAAACTGTTCCATTTCAAACAATTCAGTTTAGCATTAGTACACAGTTTGTTTTTTTTCTGTTTTCACGCGATTAGATATAAAAGCAGTTGATTTCATACAATTTAGTTTTGCGTAATTACAGTTTTGTTCTATTTGATCCATAGATAAGACCCTATCAGGTGCTACACCTCTAGGCCTGAGTGAAACTGGGAGCGATGCCAATGAAGAGGTATTCTGCATTCCCCAAAGCTCCAGCATTACTGAAGCCTCACCGTCAGATTGTTTTGTGTCGTTAACAGAACACTCGTTAGGGAGTGTTACGCCTAGATAGAGAAGCAGTTGGTATATTCTGCTGCCTCAGCTGACTGGGCCATAACTAATATTAGAGTCAATCAATTAAATGGTTTCAAGTAACTATTTCTATTCGATAATCATGATTTGGGTGCTCAAAGTTATATGGCTTCAAGTATTCCAACCTAATATCAATAACTTTCAAACAGGTTTACTAAACCCATCGATCCGAGCAAAATATATTCTCCCACACCAGGTCTGAGTTGACCAGGAAATAATGGCAACAAAGTGGTGACTCTACCCTCTTCACAGCCACAAAGACACAATTTAGTTGGTTTGTTGTATTTTTTGGTATATTAATCCATGGAGTTAATTTTATGTCAAATCCAGTTATATAACACACGTACACACACACACACACACACACACACACACACACACACACACACATATATATATATATATATATATATATATATATATATATATTATTTGTGAACGAATGAGATGACATTTTTAAATGAACCAGATTTCATTTGTTTGCACATATTAAAATGGTTTCTACTATTGCTATCTAACACAAATGGTTCTATTTGCACAGTTAAATGTTTTCAAGAATTCGTTGCACAAATAATTCTATTTGCACAGTTAAATAGTTTCAAGTATTGCTAAAACTAATAGTTCTATTTGCACAAATTTAAAAGTATTCCAGCATGACTATGTAAGACCAATAATTCAGTTTGATATTAATCATTTACTTTCACACTGTTAAATGGTTTCCAGTATTGCAGATGATTAAATAGTTCTATTTGACCCATAAACGAGACCTGGACAGTCACTACCACTCCGTGTCAGAATGGACCTATGAGTAATAGCGTGGAAGGGGTACTCCACATTCTCCACTTTCCAGAAGTGGAGCCTCGCCATTTGATGCAGTTTAGTGTCAAATCCAAAGCTTTCGTTGGAGAGGTTTTTACCCTTCTGCATAGAAGCTTTCGATGGATTCTACAGCTCCAGCCGTCTGGGCTGCCGCAGTTTAGAGTCATACAAGCACACTTATCCACACGAGTATAGACGCGTAGCGTAAAGGTTATTGTCACAGGAAATGGTCACGGTGAGCTGAGTTCAAATTCTGAACGAAATTGTTTGGTTTTCACTCCTTTATAATGCTCTTAGAAAAGACATGAATCCATGTCTTCACCACCAGCTATATGGGTGAATATTCGGAAAGACTGGGTTTTATTGTCATCGTGCATCAACCAGGTTGATGTAGGAAAACTCAGAATAACAACACCACTATAGGAAAACTCAGAATAACAACACCACTGTAGGAAAACTCAGAATAACAACACCACTATAGGAAAACTCAGAATAACAACACCACTGTAGGAAAACTCAGAATAACAACACCACTATTCCACCGAAAAATTGACCTTATGTCACCTTCTGCTCGTGGTCGAGCTGTTGGACTCATAAATCTTTTTTGAGGGGCAGGAAGCTTACCTTTCGGCTGAGGATACAGTCGGCGTATTCGAAGTCCTGCCAACAGGGCGGAGAAGTAATAATAGTAATAAGACATAAGGTAGAATTTTGATCTAATTTGTATATAGAGGGTTTCATGAGAATAAAATTTTCATTAATATCTTCATAGATTATTCTAAGATTAACTGTGCAATTGATCAACCCGCACACGAAATGAATATCAACTTCGTTCAGGCAACCGAAAAGGAATCAGTTAGGGGCCAAGCCATCGCTTTAAAGGTTTGGCGCATAATATAAAAAAAGATTCTGTGCTTTTTTTTCCAGCGTCACCTTATGATTCTTTTTTCTCATCCTTTCTCCCATGAACCAGTTTATTACTTATGTTTAAAGTCAATAAAGGAATCCCCAGGGTAGAGGAAAACACAGCACTAAACTTATTAATCACCAATTACTGAATTGTCCCAAACGCCCAAGGTTCATTTCGCTTTGTGATATCGAATTCTCTGGTTGGCATTCACTTAATAGTTACGTAAGAGACAAGGAAGCACGTGCTGCACGCCAATGACTTCACCCAGTAACCCGCAAATGCATACAATTATATATTTAACCCTTCACTTGTCGTAATAATCCAATGATTAGAAGAAAAGACGGTGAGTCGTAAGTCTGTTTTTCAATCATTGAATATATAAGCTTAGTTTGTATTTACCCAAAGAGAATGATTTGACACAAAGTCAATCTTTAAGCAGAGTAAAGCTGGTTTGGATTCCGAGTTTTATTTCTCCTAGATTGGTTGCCTAACTAAGGCCAAAGAAATACAATCTGCCCAACTATCTTACCCATAGCTGAGGAAGAAGGGATCTATTCATACCTTTACCAAGTGAAGTAGCATGAAGTAAAACGCAAACAGCATCGGCTGTTCGTTGGATACAAGGTTAGGCCTAGCACCTGACTAGGTCATTATTACCGACTAACCCACTTCAAGCTATATGTAAATAAAATCTGTCGTACCGAGCCACGCTTTAAAAAAATCCTCAAGATGAGGAGAGTCTTCCCACCTAGTAAATTAATTTAAAACTTGACTGAAAAGCATGAACTTCAAGAGACAGATACTCACATCTTTAAACCATCAAGCAGAATGTGATGCAAGGTCGATTTTTTAAGTAAAGTTTCCCTAGTTTGAATACAGTTTTCTTTATAGAAGACCGGTTGCCATACCAAGGTTATAGAATCAGTCTGCCCTACTATTCATTCATAGCTGGAGGTAGAATAATTGTAAGCATACTTTTCCCAAGGATATAAACAATGCAAATAGCCTCATCGAGGATTTGAATTCCAGTCATCATATCTATTTTCTTACAGCGATAATCATTACACAACGAGTGCCTCCCTTACATAAATACATACATAAATACATACATATATATATATATATATATATATATATATATATATATATCTGTGTGTGTGTGTGTGTGTGTGTGTGTGTGTGTGTGTGTGTGTGTGTTTTCAATTCAGAAAATATTTAAAACTCATAGCATCTTTTTAGGGACAAAAAATCATCACTTTTTTGTAAAGAAAAAAAAGAATCCAACTATTTTTGCTATTATCTTTTTCTGGAGTGAAAGAATTCCAAACTTCCTCGCTGTACCTCTACTGTATTATTTGCTAAATATTCTGTTTACATAAATTATGAATCTGTGTGAGAAATTTCTCCAAAATAGCAAAGGGAAAAAATCGCTGAAGGCACAGCTAAAAAGTTTAAGAAATCCAAATAAGTCTCATTCAAGAGTTTTAAGTGTTGGCTAAGTTAACAAAAAACCCAAGTCAATGGCTTCTACAATGAATTTGCTACGACGATAAATAGTTGCGTCATTCACATAACCTGAAATATATACCATACAAAAGGATTCTTTTAAAAGCATATTTATATAATCACCCCACCAAAAAGGAAAGTAATAATGTTAATAATAAGTGGTATGAAATACAATTTTCCGATATTATTTAAACTTAGATAAAGAGCACAACAAGGCATTTTCTTGGTTTTCTTTTCTGCATTTCACTCTTTTCATAATTAACATTATATATATATATATATATATATATATATATATTGGTGTAATGGTTACATGAATATTTGCCAATGGTCCGGGAGACCTGGGTTCAATCCCCGGTCAAGTAATACCAAAGACTTTAAAAATGGTACTTGATACCTCCTTGATTAACACTCAACAATATAAGGTACGTATCAAGGATAAAGTGGAGCAATCCAGGGAAAGGAGTAGCACCTTCCCCTATACCTCGCCGTAGTAGCTATTGAAAAGGGAATCTTCTAGTCACCCTCAACTACGGTTGGCAAATTTTTACTTTTATATATATATATATATATATATATATATATTGGTGTAATGGCTATGGTGGTGGAAAAAGGGGCGCAGTGCACTGTGATCTAAGTTCAAATCATGGATGAGGATGCTTGCATTTCATATAGCTCAAGTTATGAATCCAATTCTTCTCCATCCAGCTCTGGTAAAATTGTAGGGTTGACTCGACTCTATAATTTCGGTAACACAATCTTGGGAAAAAGAAAGCGCTGTTTTCAGATCTTTTAAATTCTTCTGAGGAGTTGATATATATATATATATATATATATATATATATATATACTTTCAGTCTATAGGTATCTTTCAACCTGTATAATAATCTATTGATTTACGTATGGTTCTTCACCTAGATTGAGAGACACACACTGGCCCAGTCAACTGAGGCTACAGAATACACCAACTGCATTTCTGGAGAGGGGTAAGATTCCCCCAACGTGTATCCCGGAGGGTGAAGTTGGCTGGGCTGTAGAATACACCAAATGCATTTCTGCACAGGGGTAACACTCCCAAGAATCAGATGGTGAGGCTACACTAATGCTAGAGCTTTGTGGAATAATCATTTATTGCCATCGCTCCCAGGTTCACTCTGGCCCGAAGTGGTAGCACGTGGTTGGGTCCTATCTATGGGTCAAATAGAACTAAACTGTGTGTTTATGCTAAACTTAATTGTTTGAAATAGAACTGTTTTCACATTTAACTGTGTGTAAATAAATGACTGATTAATTGTCAGTGATACATAGCAATACTTAGAACCCTTTAACTTTCTTGACTAATCTAAATTGCTAGAAATAGAAATGTTTTTGAAATTTGAACAGTGTACTTATGCTGAATTCTTTGAAATAGAACTGTTTATATGTATAAAAATGGATTTGACATTAAATAACCTACAATAGTTGATATACCATTAAGCCAAAATTAATCACACAGATCCACACATGACAAGCAAATGGATGGACAGCTATCGATTGGCTATCGGTCATATGGAAATCAGACCTGACCGATGAAATAAAACGAAGTTTCTTCCAAGCAGCAGTCCAGTCTATATTGCTATTTGGATTCACTACATGGACGCTAACTAAACGAATAGAAAAAAAGCTTGACGGCAACTACACAAAAATGCTGCGAGCAATATTGAACAAGTCATTGAGGCAGTACCCAACAAAGCCACAGCTCCAATCACCTATCACGAAAACTATCAAAGTTAGACGAACCAGACACGAGTGACACTGCTGGATAAGTAGGGACGAGCTCATAAGGAATGTGCTCCTGTTGACCCCTTCACAAGGACGAGCAAAGGCAGGACAACCAGCTATAACCTACATACAGCAGCTCTGTGCCAATACGGGTTATAGCTCTGAAGACCTGCCGAAAGCGATAGACGATAGGGATGTGTGGTCAAAGAGGGTCAGGCATAACCGTGCTGATTGGCGACGTGATGATGATGATGATGATGATGATGATATCAATACCGTAACAAGAACTTGATCTAAACTTATTTGAATCAAATATGTTTAGTTTTCGTTCGTAGTTATCTTCATGGAGTTAGAGATGGGATTTTCCTTTCTTTTTTACGATGACATCAATCTTAATGGGTTATATAATGCCTAAGTAATCCTTGTACAAGAGTTTTGGTACTATTCAACCCAGCATTGGGGAAATAAAAGTGTTCATACCTTTCACAAAATTTAACGCAGTAGCACGGCTGGAGATCGAACTCACTTTCCATCACTTTAGCTACTACGCTACAAAGAACCTCATTTTGATGGTCGATAAAAAGAAAAAAGAAGTACGTAAAAGAAACTGTATGATCGACCAGTGGGGAGGTATACGCAAGCATATCTAGAAATATATATACATAGACAAACTCTCCCAAAACCCTCTATTATATATTGTCATTGTATCAAAACTCTTCAGTGAGATTAGACACGTGAGATGCTCCAAGCCGGGATCGAAACCTACCTGACTTTAGGTCAGGCTGATGACATACTCCAAGGCTAAGACTGTTTGTGGATCTGAGACTTACACTTTATGCATAGATGTCTGATGAATGCATAAAGCATGAAACACTGTTACAGACACTCCCATCAAATATATATATATATATATATATATATATATATATATATATATATATATATATATATATAGGGAGAGAGAGATTCCCAGATGCCAAAAAAGCTCTATCATAGATATTAAGCACAATTTAATAATACCGCAAAATTTGGTCCAAATATATATATATATATATTGGTGTCTGTGCGTGGGTGACTGTGTGTATGTGAGTGTGTGTTTTATCGGTAGATGCATTTATAAATATGTATGTATATATGTATCGATATATATATGCGTGTATATATATATATATATATATTTGTTTACATATATACATATATGTATATATGTATATGCACATATCGTGCACTTTTCTTCTGCACATAAACACACTCGAAGTGCATATATATATATATATATATATATATATATATATATATATATATATATATATATATATATATAATTGGTAGTTGTTCCCATATTTTATTTGTTTGTTTCAGCCTGTTCTTATCACCTGTTTGCTAATTTCTTTGTCTGTCCATCCATCCATCTATATCTGTCTATCATCTCATCCATTTTCGAATGAGATTTTTCTATCAATCTCCCTAACCCAGTCGAAAGTCTACAAAGTCAGCATCTTAAATCATTTCTCATCGCTCACACATTCAAATTCATCTATCTATGCATTCAGACAGCTCAGCACAAATACCGTTAATATTCATCAACACCTCTTCCTTTGATGTTTCTACCAATGGCCCTCGATCAGTAGATGCAGTGTGCGTCCGACCACTGTCTACGCACCAAGTGGCAACTCACCAACAAACGAGCCAGCAAGCGATCCAACCGATACACCATCCGGTCCTCTTGCCTGCTATCGTGCCAGCCCGACCCCTGCCCGATCTTCCAATTCAGCCCAACCATCTGTTGCCGGCAACCTTAGCTCGAGAAGATGGATTATTTATGTATTAGTAAATGCAAATGGGAGATGTTTGGAGGCGGTGTGGCTGGAAGCCGGGCTTGGCTGGGCACGCACACATTCAGGAGGGATGTGCACCAGAAGCAATGAGTGCCTCTACCACCACCACTGTTGTCTAGAGCCTGGCTGATGCGACGAGTGGGTGTAGGTTGTCGAGGGCTTTGGGTTGTATGGTGTGCACGAGAAGGGTACTGCTCAGAGTAGAGGAGAGGAGAATGAATGTGGGGGTGGGTATATTGAGTGAGCCCCCATGAGTCACCCAGCTGATGTGTCTCCACTGGAGAGGGTGGGCTTTGAATACATGAAAAAAGCCAAGGGGAGTTGGCAGTGTTGGCGATGTTGAGAGGGAGAAAAAGAGAGAAGATCAATGCAGAGGAGAGTAAGGAGTTGCAGAGAATTAGGAGAGTAAGGTTTGGGGGGGTGAAAAGAGTCGGGAGAGCTAAAATAGGGAGAAAGGAAAAAATAGGAGAGAAAATAGAGTCACAGCACACACTGCTTCGGGAGAAGAAATGAAGAAACAAAGAAAAGTTTGGTTTAAAGCAAAGAACGGAGTAAAAAAATTAATAAAAAAGCGAAATTGGGAGAGAAATAAACAGCCAAAAAAATATATGAATGAATATGAGATGAAAATAATATTTCGCCACGCAAGAAGAAAGGGGAGTAAATTAAAGATTTGGGAGGGTGAATAGAGCTACCTTAATCTGCTGTTTTCATTATTTTTCAAGAATATATATATATATATATATATATATATATATACAGACATATATATACTAACATGAAATATTCATTTAAACATATATATATATATATATATGAATACTAACATATATATATATATATGATACAAACATATATATATATATATATATATGTATATAATAGTATCAAAAATTTATAAATATCCATAACTGTGGAAATATCTACACAAATACCTGTTTATGTATTTACATATGCACATTTATATAATCACACATACGTATATACACTGTTTACTCACATGTACAAAAATATAATGGTGTATGTGTCTGTAAACATGAACGTAGATAAAATATATTTACTTATACCTATACATGTGCATATATTTGAATATGCAAGCACATAGATTTACATATTTACATATATACACACATATATACTTTCATATATGTCAGTATATTTGTGTATACATATGAAAACATAAAAGTATATATGTAAACTTATCAACTTATCCTTATTTGTGCGTGAATATAAGCACACGTCTGTCTTTCCATCATATATATATATATATATATATAGTATTTTTTCGATTTTTCTCAAATCTTTCTTTCTCTGCCTGAAGATTGTCGTAAAAAACAGCAAGACTACAGTGGTCGCAGATAAGCATCTATGCTATTAAATGTATATATATATATATATATATATATATATATATATATATATATATATATATATATATTTAATAGCATATATATATATATATATATATATATATATTTAATAGCATATATATATATGTATATATATATATATATATATATATATATATATATATTTAATAGCATATATATATATATATATATATATATATATATTTACACACACACATACATACATAGTTATGCAAGTTTATATATGAAGGCATGTTCTTACATATATATAAACATATATATATATATATATATATATATATATATATATATATATATATATATATATATATATATATATATATATAAAACCTATACAAAAAGATGGTGACACAGATTGTACAGGGACATTAGCAGAATCTCATTTTAAAGAAATTGTCTCTCAGATTATATTTTAAAAGCCCAGGAAGCTATAATGGATATATAACACTGATTTTCATGTTCCAAACCTATAGGTTTGCTCATTACTTTCAAAACAATATCCTTTGTAAATCAATATATCTGTGTTGATGCAAGTGTACATGCATGAAAATATGTATGCGCTATTCAAAGACGTATAACGTGGTAGCTATTTGGGTTTTTTTTTTTTTTTTTTTTTTTTTTGTTGTTTTTTTTTTGCAAGGAGATAGGTATCAGCAACCAGTGTTCGAATTTCAGCTATGACTACTTCGGTGCAATTCGTAGTAATGCCTTTATGAATCCCCTTTTCTTGCACTCAATCTCATCGGGAGATTTCTTGACAAAAGTTGTCGTCTTTAGTATGTCATGAAATTTCTGCCACAAATGACTTAGAACTCAGGCAGAAATAATGTAGTAATATTTTTAAAAATGCTGCAGCTGTTGCTAAAATTGATAGAAAATTTATTGTACACATACACGCACATATATTATGTACGAAGTTGTTTCTTTTAAATAAACAGTTAATGTTCCTCTAAACCACAAATTCCAGGTTTTCAACAGGAACACTATATAATCAAAATCGTTAGGATTAGGTATTATCTATTTCTAAACACTACACAACTGAATATCATGTCATCATAAAAACGTCATCATCATCATCATGACTTGCCGCTAACAAGGATTTCCCTGACCCTCTCTTGTTCATCGCCCCTGACTGGGCGTCCAGGCTACTTCCTGTATCAGTACGGAGCTGTTATAGATAGGTTCTAGATGGTCGCCCAACCCTTGCTCGTCCATGTGAAAGAATCCACAGGAGTACATCGCTTATGAGTACGACCTTACTTCTCCAGCAGTGCCCCGGATGTCTTGTTCCTCCGATTTGTATGGTTTTTGAGATGGGTGGTATGTGGTCGTACAGCTGCAGTTTGGTGGGATCAGGTATCATTTCAAAAATAAGCGAAACTACCTTATGCGCATTTTTATACGGTGTTACTTTTGGCTTAAGAAGTGCGTGAAATTTTATTTTTTTCTTCAAAGTTCCAGGGTAATATATTTGGCAATAAATATTAAGTGATAATATCCGTAAGTGAATTCAAGTGGAAATGATAATATGACCTAGACTTAGAAGAAAATATTTTTAATAAAAATATTGCACATTTTTATGCATAGACAATAGGCCAGTTATATATATATATATATATATATATATATATATATATATATATATATATATATATATATAATGCAAAGCCGCTCTGCTATTATAGCAATAAGCAATTTTAAGAAAAACTTGCATTATATATATATATAACGCAAGTTTTAAACATAAAATAGAAAAATTATGCTCTTGTTGACACCGTTACTAATTATGTTTGTGATACTTTTTTTGTATCTCATATATCGTCTTCGAACTTCGTATATATATATATATATATATATATATATACATAAAGGAAACAAGAAATAAATCCGACGGTATGTAAATACAAAATATGAAAGAAATATTCAGTGAATGTATTTATTTATGTATGAAGATATACTAACTTCACCGTTTCGTTTTTTGTTTTTTTTTTGCTTTTCGTTGTTTTTTAGGGTTTTTTTTTTTTTGTGAAACAATTTTCAGTGTGATGTTAGTATGTGACATCATAATACCTCATCCGAAATTTATTTTCAATTGACAAAATTAATCGAAAGCAATCAGAAAATTCTTAGCGTTACTTTCAAAATTCATGTGACATTAATATTTTCTTTTATTTATAAGCATATGTATTTCATTTTATTTATAGATAAATACATCCTCTGAATTTTTGATTTTGACATCATATATATATATATATATATATATATATATATACACACACTTTATTAGAGAAAAAGAAAAGATATTATATATATATATATATATATATATATATATATATATATATATATATATATATATAAACCCGTTTTATTAAAGACAATAGACAAGATAATCGTAAATTTTTGGTTACCATTTCTTGTTACCGTACAAGTGAAACCCATATGTTGATCGAATGAACGTAAATGATATTCGAAACAAATTTAATGTACCACTCATAAATATTTGAGTTGTTCCTCAATTTTAATTTTTTTACATATACACATAGAGCAATGATAACATACGTAGAGGTAAAATCTGGATTGCTATTGACACATTTGCTACCAAGTAGACATCTGATCTTTTATATAAAATTTAACGGTAATTCTTCAAAGCTTTATCCGGGTCAGTACAACTGTATGGTTACACCACTTAAACTCAAGTGAAATACTCGGGAACAAAGGTAAACGATATCTACCCAAGAAAGCAGTGTGCTGTTTTAAACAAATCCTTAAAGCAGTACCCTACAAAAAAGAAGCTGTACGGCCACTTACTTCCCATCTTAGTTGGTTTCAGTTAAACTTCTGACCATTATTTAGATCATAATAACAAATAACCAGCAAACTCTGAGTTTTTGAAAATTTAGGAATTAAAAAGGCCCCTTTCACTTTATCTCGATAAGTTAGTAGATATAAATAAATGTTTTCTTTTTCTGAACCTCCTCAGCAGACGTTGGCCAAAATACTGCTGCACCGAATGCATCTATCTTATCTATTGTTGTCTGCTTATTTCATCTAATGTGGGTTTATTTTTACTTGCTGTGCATTTGCCACCTGCTGTAAGGGTAGCTATTCAGTACAATTATGACGCCACATTCAAGCAAGCTATTTAAACAGCGTAAAGGCATTTTTATCTATCTATCTATCTATCTATCTATCTATCTATCTATCTGGGTATCTATCTATCTATCTATCTATCTATCTGGGTATCTATCTATCTATCTATCTATCTGGGTTTCTATCTATCTATCTATGTGTATATCTACATTTAAGTGCATCTTTATGTATTTTATGATTTTGATAAAAAGTTAATCTGCTAAAGCAACAATGCCCGCAATATAATACAATCAAAACCGATTATATTTGGTAATATCTATGGCTAAAATCTACTGTAATGAAACTCTCTAATCAAAAACATGTACAGGTAGCAGTCCAAAAATAAGTTAACTCCCTTATATATATTCATGAAGTATTATTTTGTTTTATGAAAGGTGTATAGTTTCATATATATATATATATATATATGTGTGTGTGTGTGTGTGTATATATATATATATATATATATATGCACACACACAAATATATACATGCACACACAGAGAAACACTCATATATATGGAGGTTTCTATGGCGAAATGGTTACCGTCATAAGAAATAAACGCATTTCACATAGTGCTGATACCCTTGAGAAGGTAGGAATCGAATTATTGTCCTGCCATCTACGCGTTAATAGTAGGGCAGACTGTGCACCTCAACCTTGGTATGGCAACCCGTCGACGAGAATTTAAACCTGGTAAACTCCACTTAATCTGACCTTGTGTTGCGTATTGGTTATGCCGAGGAGTATATATATATATATATATATATATATAGTGAGAGAGAGAGAGAGACAGAAACCGAGACAGAGAGAGGGAGAGATAATGATGATGGCTGCTGTATCTTGGCCGATACATCTTTCTTTTTCATTAAAATTAGGATTCAAACGTCTTAATTAACAACTAATTCAATATGTACCCCATCCTGCTCTTTTAGAGCGGTTGGGTATATACATACATATAAAACCATGCCACACAGAAGAAAATTGATTTATGAAGAACATGATATAGGTAAAGCTGACCCTTGAATTCACTAGAAAACGAGACGGATTCAATTCAGGTTAAAGCTACGATTTCGGACAAAATGGAAAATGATTTTTTAAGTCTGGAATGAGTAAGACCCCCAAACATGTTTATTCTTGCCTTAAAAGAAACGATTTCAGATGCCGGCACGAAGTATCCCAGTGCCGTATGACTAACAAGCTGGACTACGAGTTCAGACTTCAACCGCGTTTTTACGTTCATATTCAGACAAGTAACTTTGAGAAAGGTATAAGCCCCTTTATCCCTCGAGCTGTTAGTTAAATAGTAACATTTCTGCTCTTCCATGAGGATGGATTTGTCATTAAATAACTCACAAAGGTTGATGTGCCATTAAAAAAAGAAATAAAGTAAAGATTTCAAATTTCATCTATCCAAAAGCATTTTAAGCACTAAAAAGAATTCGCTTTTTATCAGAATACTCTTTGCTGTATCTTTTGTATTAGAATTTACCTGATAACCTTAAAATTTTAACTTTTTTCGTGGGCAATGTCGAATAACCCGACTAAAATATGGATATAAAGTACTCGTCGAGGAGTAACAGAAGGAAAAAAAATGCCATAACCTAATAATTCTCAATATAATGGATAGCATTTAAGTATAATTAAAATGCTCCATTCGAGAGAAGCATCAGTATAATTAGGGACTACTGTTTCACCTCGAACCAACAGCTCTATCGCCATCGAGTATATTTATCAAAAAACTCATTATATATATATATATATATATATATATATATATATATATATATATTATATATATATCGACCACTTATAAGTGAGGCAAGAATACCGGTCTTCTCTCTGTTTATTGTATTGAATGGCAAATGAAACTTTACCGTAAGGGGAATAGGGAAAAGTGAGTAATCTTTTTAATTTTTTATACTGCTTTGCTTGCTGACTCCTGAATACTTAAATTTTAATCCTAACCTTTGTTTTTTTGTATTACGAATACTTTCTGTTGTTGTTATATATATGTGTGTGTGTGTGTGGTATATCAATATTTATTATATAGCTTGGTATATTCATTAATAAAATGCGCTCACTATCGGTGGCAGGCTCCTAAAGTATTCTAACAGCTTTTTTGGAGCCGTATATAAATGTTGAAAATATAGTTTATGTATAGCTGTTTTGATAATCACATAGGCGAGAAAGTGAGAGTCACTAAGATCCATTAACTCAGTATCTACGCAATACTACATATAGGAGGTTCCAATGGTGTGATGGTTATCAAACCCTGGAAGTGGCTGATTGCATTTTACATAGCACTAATACCATTACGTCTGTATCCTCTAATTCCCCTTCCAGCTATGAGTAAATAGTATGGCAAACTGGGTTCTTCAGCCTTGGTGAGGCAATTAATCTCGGAGAATGAAACTCTGAATTGAAACCTGTTAAACTCCGCTTAAAAATTGACCTGTAGTCACATCCTGTCCGTGCGTATATATATATATATATATATATATAGCAAGCACGGATTTCCCTGACTCTCCCACGCTTATTCTTCACTATCATCCATCACTTCCGGCAGGTCTTCTAGACTTCATACTGCGTCTATAGAAAGCTATGGGAGATAAGTTCTTGTTGGTCGGCCAAAACTTGCACGACTAAGAGAAGGGGTTCAGAGGAGAACGCCGCTTATGAATTCGTCCTTACTTCTCCAGTAGCGTCTTGTTTGTCTTATTTGTATGGTTATAGAGATGGGAAGTAAGTGGCAGAACAGCTGCTATTTTGTAGGATGTTGCTTCATGGAACTGTTCAATATAGATTTTTAGGATTATTGTGCAATTACTGTTTTCTAAAACGACACATATAGCGTAATCAATGTGGTTAAAATCTGGGCTTAAATCTTGATTCATTGCTATCCTCTGTTTTCTTGTGGACTTTTAATTCATAAGCATGATTTCTTGTTGACGTTGTGGGGTCCTTCTAAATCGCTGTTATGAGAACAGTTAAAAAGCCTTCTTTTCGTTTTTGGTTTAAAAAAAAGAGCTTTTCAAGAAAAATGGAGAGTGGGGGACTCCGCACTTTTGTTAAATTGCTCCTTTTCTGTAAAAAAAACCCGAACAAACTGTTCTTTGCTTTCCATACGGTCAATAAAGAAACTTTGGTTTGGTTTCGCCGTTAAGCAAATCAATGACTCTTTGTCGATTCTTTTCTTGCTTACTCTTATTATGCTAGATTTTGATAAAACAAGTGCTTGTATAATAGAGCTAATTATGGAAATTTTGATTTATCGCGTTTTTTTCAAACATTGGACTAATCAGTGTAAAAAAATAGCGTTTAACAATTATTCCATATTTTGCTTCCGCACCCTGTATACTGGGTCACCTTTGGATCGGCCACATAAAACTTAAAGTCATGCGTTTTTATCCCGTTTATACTATTTTGTAGTTGCAGATATCGTGCGAATATTTATATATATAGGCATATTTTAACACACGCATACACATGCACATATATATATACACATATATATGAAGTCTGTGTGTTCGTGAGAAGTATGTTGGCTGCTTTTTAAAGACATTTTTTTCATGTGGAGGGGCACACGTTTCAATGTGTTAGGAGGAAGGGCAACAGGGACAAATAAAGACAGGTGATAAATAACAGGTAACAATGGAAATAATTCGGTCAGAGGGGATGAGGGGTGCAGTTTGACACCATATATGTAAGTGTTAGTACCTGAGCGCTCACGTACCAGAATTCGGACGCTAATCTTTGTTCTTAAGCTCATACTTATAAGTTCTTTCAGCACATATTATGTAAGTGCCCACGCGCTGGTTTAGAAACATTTTAAAAAATATTTATTTCCTAACTGCTGTCTTACCGATACATAAGTGGTAAGAATACTAACAACTTACCATGCTTAGAAGTTAGAGGTGCCCGTGGTGTAATGGTTTTCGTCGTAGGATATGGACACAGCGACACGAGTTCAAACCTGGACGAGACTGATTGCATTTCACATAGCACTAATACCCTTGGGAAAGGTATGAATCCAATTATTCTCCCTCCAGCTATGGGTAAATAGTAGGACAGACTAGGTTCTTCAGCCTTGGTGAGGCGACTAGTCTAGGAGAAGGAAAACTCTGAATTCAAACCTGTTAAACTCCGCTTAAAAATTGACCTTGTGTCATATCCTGCCCGAGTGGAGGGGTTGGTAAATAGGACCATGCTTAGAAGTTCAAATGTAGAGAATATTGCGTAAATACTCTGTCTTTATCCAGCCCCTCTGTAAGAGCAAGATGCGACACAAGGTCAACGCTTAAGCGGAGTTTAATGGGTTTAAATTCAGAGTTTTCCTTTTCGGGGGCCGATTGTCATATCAAAGTTAAAGAGTCCTGTTTGCTGGAGGGAGGATTGTAGAATTCATGCCTTTGTCCACAGGTATTAGCGTTATGTAAAATCCAAACAACCTCGTACAGGATTTGAACTCGGTTCGTCGTGTCCATTTCCTACGACGATAACCGTTATTCCATGTGCGCTTCTAATTGTGTATGAGCTGTATGTACTCGTAGGGTACCTTCACAGTATGTTAAGGCCGGATGGGCTATTTTTGAAGATTGTTTGTGTAACAGGACGTATATGCATCTCAATCTTGCATTTTGAGGCAAAAAAGGGTTTTAAAAAGTTTGTTTATATTATTGAAAAGTTTTGAAATTGATTGATTTATCCAAAAATGGTAAAATTTGTGCGTGAAAATTTGTGCATTCTTGGTGCATTCTTTAAAAAGTCTTTCTTGCTCAGGTTGATTCAAAATAAAATGCCCTAACGGTTTCCACAACTGTTCTGATTCTTTGGACTAAAAGTTTTCGTAATCTTTTTTTATGACTATTTCAGTAAGAATGTAATTTTTCTGACCAGATATTATAGTAACATTTCTAAAATATACATATTGTGTGGGTAGAAAACGCTGAAATATTCTCTGTATACCTGGAAATATCATAAAAGTATCGAGCGAGAAATACTATTCATATATAGATTCTATAATAGTCTATATCTTTAAAAGGATTTCATTCAGTTCAGCCTCAGCTATTTGGAAAACATTCATGATCAAAATTTTTGGCAAATATTTTGACACGAAATTTTATTTCCAGTTTTATTTCACCTACATGACATGTATAATTACATTATTAGAAGCACAAATTCAAGTGAAACTGTGTGTATTCATTTCATTTAGTTAGATACTATCTTGTGCGATTAATATTCCTTAAAAATTTGCTTACAGATGTAATTTTTGAATTTTCATGTGTCAAAATCTAATAAATATTAATTTCTTTCCACCATAGGGCTATTCAGACGTCAGAAATTTATCAGAGATATAAGCCCATTTTATGATTTATAATATTTTTGACAAATTTGCAATGTCCAATTTAAATATCTAGGGAACGTCTTCTTTGATTTCTTTCTTGGTTTAATGGTATATAAGCCCTCGTAAGTTATTTAATGCCAAAGCCATCCTTCTAGAAGAACAGTACTGGTACTATTCAACCAATAGCTGGGAGGTCCAGGGGGTTTCATACTTTTCCCAAGGGTATTTGTCTGAAAGTGAACGTAATAGCGCGACTGGAGTTCAAACTCGCTTACAACGATTCCACAGTCTATCGCTTTAACCATTACTCCACGAGGATACCCCCTCTTTAGACCAGTGACCTTGTCTTTGTAGATCAAATACTAGCGAAAATCGAGTTTATTCCTTAAAGATACCCAAAAATTGCGGTTTTAATGATGTCTCGTTATTTTTCTCATTAGGGACCTATAAATGTGGCCTTGTGCCAACCAAAATAAACATAGTTAATTACGACCGTATATATTAATGGATACAACAAATTTTGAAAACAGCATTTAGGCCAGATTCTGCACCGACCAATAAACGAATAATTTTTTTTTAAGTTTGAAACTCAAACATGATGGGGAAAGACTTGATGCAAGAACTGGTTTTTAAATAATTAATTCCGTAAATTAATGACGTCATGATTAGAAATCAACAGCATAGGTTCGACTTATACACAAGTATATTGGACAGGTTGGTTGGTTTGGTTTTATGGTATATCAACCATTGTTGTTTATTTTATGCTAAATCCTGTTTATGAATATAATCATGAAATAAATGATTTGCAAACAAATAGTTAGAACGTAATATTTTTAAAGGAGCCAGTCTAATGATTTCAAGTATTACTGCTTAACATTAACATTTCAATTTTATATCCGTCATTTGTTTTCTTACAGTTGAATGGTATGATTTTTAAATGACTAGTTTGTTAGGGATTTTATTTTTAAATGAATTAAAACCAATTTGTTTGCATACAAGTATCGCCATTGCTTGCACACAGTAAAACGGTTTCAAGTATTGCGATGAAATTCTAATAATTCAATTTTTGCACACATTTAAATGGTTAAAAGTATTCCAATCGAACACAAATAATTCTGTTTAGTATAAATCATTTGTTTGCACACACACTTAAATAGTTTCAAGTAATCCTATTTAATACCAACAGTTTTATTTGCACACAAATGTTTTCAAGAATCGCTATATAATGCTAACAATTCAATTAAACATCAGGCATTTGTTTACACACAGTTAAAGGGTTAAACAGTTCTTCTTGACTCATGGATGGGCCCCTATCAGGTATTATCACTCCAGGTCAGAGTGGACCTGGAAATAATGGCAATGAATTCGTAGTCCACTTTCTTCGAAGCTTCCAGATGCAGTTTATTGCCTTACCTTGAACTCTTATTGACTCTTTCCCCTTTATCCTGAGATCCAGTCGGTGTATTCTACTGCCCCTGTCGACTGGGCTGTAAATACGACAGGAGCTTTAGGGAATGCGATGTACCCCTTCATTACCATCGCTCCCAGGTCTACTCTGACCCGGAGAGGTTGGAACTGATAGAGTCCTATCTATGGCTCAACTAGAACTAAACTGCGTAGATAAGTACACAGTTCAAGTTGATCTGTTTTTGACTTTGAAACTGTACTAATGCTAAACTGAATTGTTTGAAATAGAACTGTTTTGGCATTTAACTGTGAGTAAACAAAAACTATCATTATCATCATCAACATGTCGCGCCACCAGCACTGACCCTTTCTCGCCACCCGACTCTATCGTTCATCGCTCCCGGTATGTCTTCAAGGCTACATCCTGTATCGGCACAGAGCTGTTGTATATGGGTTCTAGCTGGCCGTCCTGCCATTATTCGTGTACCTATTCTTGCGTTATGATTTTGTATGGTTGAACATTAGACATAACAGGAAGCTCTAAAGCCAACCCTTAGTTTTAAAAAAAATCATAAGTTAATGATTTTATGACTTGAAATCAAGGATCAACCATTGCATGAAATCCACTTTTAAACGAATATGTTCATTTGTTTTTTTATAAATATCCAACACCTTAATTTTTAGCGATTATACCTTTGATTAAAAATGTTGGATATTTTTCAAAAAACCTTTTAAAGGTTTTAACGCCTCGGAATTCGAGGGCTTGTCTTTTGCACGTGAGAATCTGAGAATCCCAGAATCCTTGAGTAAGACTCCCCCAACTAGTGTCCTGACATGAGACTAAATAATCTGATGATGAGGCTCGAGTAATGCTGGAGCTTTGGGGAATGCGGAGTACCATTCATTACCATCACTTCCAGATCCTCTCTGTCCCGGATAGATTGCACCTGAAAGCGTCCTGTCTATCGCTCAAATAGAACTGTTCGATATATAAACTGGGTGTAAACAAATGACTTATGGTAAATTGAATTGTTATGTGTAAATTGAATTGTTATAAATGTGTAAACAAATGACTGATGTTTAATTAAATTGTTAGTGATGCATAGCAATACTTGGAGCCATTTAAATTTGACTTATGCTCTATTGAATTGTTAGAAATAGAACTGTTTGACTATTTAACTGTGTGTATCTACAAGATGTGTTTACAAATCATATATTCAATATGTGTAAAAAAAAGGATTAGTCATTGAATGACAAACAATTGTTGATATGCCGTAAAAACACCACAAAAGCAAACTTTCTTTTTCGACCTCGTTGTTAAAACGATTAGGACTTGTTTTTTTATTTCATTTTTTCTTTCTTTATTTATTTATTTAATTTTTACCACTGTTCAGTAAACTGCTGATAGATACATGTTCAAAGAAAAAATACAACTTTATTAGAGTGTTTTTAAATTCCCTCTAGAATGAAGCATTATTTTTTTAAAAAAAAAAGAGTAGCCCACTCACATCTCTTGGGTTTAAATTTAGTTTTGCTTCTACTCGAAAGGTTACTTAACTAAGGCCAAAGAACCCAGACGACACTAGTATGTACCAAGAGCTTGGTGTAGGGTATATGATTTAGTGCCTTTCCCGAGGGCAATAGCATTAAGTGAAACGTAAATAACCTCGTTCAAAATTTGATCTTGGGTCACCTGTTCCATTCCCTAAGACAATAACTGTTTCGCTAAAACCTGATATCGCCCCTCTCACCATTCTCTCTGACTTTCTTCTCTTACTCTCTCGTTCTTTGTATATACATACTCATATATATACACAAGGTCATATATATATATATATATATATATATATATATATATATATATATATAAAGTACGGTGTTGGTAAATGTAAGCATGGCTTTTAGCCTAAGATATAGTCAGGCTAAAAGCTATATCTCACCCGAAAACCGAATGATGATGTTTCAAAATCGGCGACAGGTATTCTGAAAAGCTTGTTTAATGCCACGATATTGTGGCCAGGTATATTAAAATGAATTAACGCAATGCTCCTATCGAGCTATCGGCTTGCAGGTAGATGGAATTATGCCAAGAGAAGACATAGTCATAGCGTCACAAAATGCTTCTTTGATGATATCATCAAATCGGGTGTACTAGTTAGATTGATGTGCTCGTCTGGAAAGCACATCAACCGCCGCGAAATTAGGTGTGATTATCCTGAAAAGGATAAAAATGCATTTACCTCATTTCACGACGGAGCACACTGATAGCGAATCGGAAGTGGATTGGAAATAAATCGAAAACTCACACTTATTACATCACTAGTAAATGCATATATATATATATGTATATATATATATATATATATATATAAGGAGATAAGGGTTTATAGATTTGTGTACACGGATAATGAAAAGTGGCAGGATCTCTTGTCCATTTCCGAGTAGGATATCATCCCGTATTTTGTTGATTTGATCAAGTGCAGTCATTCAATTATATTTTGGGTGACTACGTGTCTAAGGTTCTGAGAAGTATAGTCATTATTCAAAGGATTATTCGCATTCGTATCCTCAAATGTTTTCTCCAGTGCCGCATGTATTCTTTGCAAGAAAATGTGAGATAACATTTATAGAAATTGTGAGATTATATATATATATATATATATATATATGCTAACTATACGGCAACTAAACCAGGTTAAAGTGAGAAGGAAAGATTAGGAACCTTTTAGGTAATTGTTTGTTTATTCCCTTTTAGAGATTTTTTTTTGTCGACTACCGATCCGACTCACCTTTATATTGTTTGTTTTTGTCACGGTGTTCTCTCAGGAAACGTAATCGAAAAAGGCCTCTTTTAGAACTTGAAATGTACGCTCTGTTTAATGCTATTCTAACACACACACACACACACACACATATATATATATATATATATATATATATATATATATATATATATATATATATTACAAAGGCTTCATCAGAAGATGACTTTGGGATCAGACGTATAGCTATATCCCAGAACGTTCCAGAACTAAGTTACAATGCAACTTGATGTTCTAAGTTTTCAGTCGCATCATCAGAAATGACAGTTCAATATGCAGCCTTTTATTTTAATTCTTTGTTGTATTCCCACGTCTCAAGTAACGAAGCTTTAATTCAGTGATGTAAGACTTGAATTAACTGAGAAGATGACATCTCATTACATTGAACGTAAATGAGAATAGAATTTCTCTGATATTCACGTGCGAAGTCAACAATATATCGGTAATTGTCGCTTTGAATTGCAACACCCCACGAAACAGCAGCTGTACGGTCTCTTACTTCCCATCTCAAAAGCTATCCAAGATAGAGAAACAAAACATGCCGGACGCAACTGGAGAAGCAAGGACGAAATCATAAGTGACTTTCTTGTATGGACCCCCACATATAGACATGTCAGTATTAGTTAAGAACCAATTTACATCAGCTCTGTGCTGACTCTAGATGTATTTTAGAAGACCTGCCGGGGACGATAGATGATAGGGACGGATGAAGAGAGAGAGAGAGAGAGAGAGGGAGAAAGAGAGAGAGAGGGGGGAATCCATACTGTCAGAGTGACTAGATGATGATGATAATGACTGAATTCTTTGACGAGATGAAGACGTCATCAGAATGTTGAGATAACGTTCTCTGTGGTTCAGTTTTTAAGCTGGTAACCCGTATCAATAAACAAAGGAGTCCTGTGTACTGTGGCGATCTTCCGACTCTAAATCGTTTGAATCGATTTAAACTATTGTCGACACAGGTGATCAATCTTACTGAGAAGACTTTGCATTTTTTTCTAAAGTGATAATGTTTTGCATTCTAGTTGCGTATTCCATTTCTTTTACACGATGAGTCAATTGCATCGTCTTTTTTAATGGTCACTCGTCTTCCCAAGATCCATTTGAACTTTCGCTCTGTCGCTGGTGTTGCAGAATACGCCGACTGCACCTCTGTTGGGAAGTAAGGCCCCTTCACAACGAGTGTTCTGGGTTTGGCACCAAACTTTATCTAATAATGAGGATCGAATCCTGGAGCTTTGTGGAATATGAGGTACCCCTTCATTGCAATTACATTCAGGTCCTCTATGGCCCAGATAGGTAGTATATGTTAAAGTACTATCTCTGGAAAATACAGAACTGTTTAATCATCTACTAAGGATTATTATTAGTTATTTGAAACTATACAACTGTATTCAAATTATCTGTATTAGATTGGAGTACTTGGTAAATATAAATGACTACTATCAAATAGCATAACGTGAAATCATTTAAATGTGAGCAAACAAATGAATTATTAGAGCTAGATAGGAATACTTGAAACCAAACAAATAAACTCTCACAATTCATTTTAAAACAATGTTATCACAAAATATTCGCTCGCAAATCATATTGGATTTAGCATTAAATAATCCACAGGGTTTGATATGCAATAAATCTCCTACAAACCATGATATAATTAACAGTTTTGTTAATCCACAGAATTTCTACATCATTCTCTTCAAAATATCCATCCATAAGTAATGACTATTCTAGGTCACTTATCAGAAAAAGAAAGTTGTTATATCAAATTGATAAATAAAATTTCATAATTATTGAATATTGAATGTGGAATATTCTGATGACATATTAGAAATTCAACTTTATGTTATTTTAAACTTGAAAAAAAATACTATAATTTATTCCTGTCTTTGATTATTTAAATTTTACCATCAGTTTAAAATACAAATCAACATAAAGTTTTTTAAAAATATTTTTGAAATTCCATGAGATGATAAAATTAAAATCATATTTTGATGACAACCAAGCTGATAGAATAACGTTCTCTCCTACAAAAGTCTTATAAAAAGAGAAAGTACTATTCTTAAATGGCTTAACCCATTACCGGGATTTTGGTCGTTGGGGTTCCCCTTATTAAGCGCATTTTTTGGCAGGAAGAGTTTAACGGAGCCTATCTGCCTCTAGCTCAACAACCAGTATGAATTTAGTTTTTCTTGTCTTACACTGGCTGCCATACCAAGGTTAAAGAGGGGGTGTCCTCGTGGTGTAATGGTTAAAGCGATAGACTGCGGAATCGTAGTATGCGAGTTCGTACTCCAGTCGCGCTATTACGTTCACTTTCGGGCAAATACTCTTGGGAAAGGTATGAACCCCCTTATCCTCCCAGATATGGGTTGAATAGCACCAATACTGTTCTTCTAGGAGAATAGCTTTGGCATTAAATAACCTACAAAGGTTGATATGCCATTAAACAAAGAAACCAAACCAAGGTTAAAGAACCGAGTAAGACCCACTATTAACCAATAGTTGTGGGCTGGGAGAATAGATTCATTCCTTTATGAGAGGTATTAACGCGGCAAACCTCCTCTGCCAAGGTTTGAACTCGAGTCATCCAGTCCATTTACTATGACAATATCCGTTATTCCAAGAAAGTCTCCAATTTCTGGTTTCTATTTTATTATTAATGGCATATCAACGTTCATGGGTTAGTTAATCCTAAAGCCATCCTTTTAGACGAATGATTGTGGTGTTATTTAATCCATATTCGGGGTGGAATAAGGGGGTTCATACCTTTATCGTGGGTACTTTCCAAAAGTCAATGCAATAGCATGACTAGAGTTCGAACTCGCGCACTCTAACATATTAGCCATTATAACACAGAGATTCCTCTCCAAGTTCTGTTGAAGGTGTCCTGGTGGTGAATCGTTAAACTGCTGGACCGCGGAATGATAGTGAGTTCGAACTCCAATGGCACTGTTACCTTAACTTAACAAATACCCTTGGGAAAGGTATGAAACCCCTTACCCTCTCTGCTATGGTCTCTATAGTACCACAACTATTCTTCTAGAAAAATGGATTTGGTACTAAATAACCCAAGGATCTTGATATGCCATTAAACAACAAAATTCAAATTTCTTTTAGAGCCTTGTAAAAAATTTAAAAAGCATTACTCTACGAGTGGATTATGAAAAAAATCAAGGAAAAAAGAAAAAAATATTTAATAGAAAAAACAAGACTATTTTTAAATAAAAGTGAAAAAAAAATTTTTTTTTTAGAATAAAGAAAAAAGATTTTTTTTTTATAAAAAAGAAGAAAAAATATGGCTAAAAGAATTGTAAAATTCATTTGCGATCAATTAGTCTTGCTATCAACTGATAGATGAGTGCATGTGTAAGAACTTTTTTTTTTTTTGGTGGAGGAAGGGGCTTGCTATCAAAAAAGTTACGAAAGAAGACTTGAAAATAAGAGATGCATTCATAATACTATTTTCAAAGGGATAAATGATGAATAGTAAATCTAGTTAAATTCTTATTTAGAAAACAAATAAATAAAAGTAAAGATACATGAAACATTTGCAAACGTATTAAATTTTCATATTCAGAATATCTTGTAATACCTAAGTGATTCGCCTGTCCAGAGATTCTTAAGGTATTTCAAAGATTTTAGAATTTTCATGAGGATAGACTGCTAGAAAAAAAAACGTGAAGATTATTTTCTTCACGTCTAACGGAATCTTTTCCCTTATTTGACTGGCTTATATATATATATATATATATATATATATATATATATATATATATATATATATATATATATATATATGCATAATTTTTTCTTTTAAATATATTTGATTGGATTGGACTAGCAGAATTTATATAAAGAATATAAGGAAAAACGAGTGGGAAAGGAATTTAGGAAAGAAAATAACTTTACTGGAGATAAGAGGAAGAATTCTTCCTCTTAACTTAGATAAAGTTTTTTTTTTTTTATAAATGCATATGACTACTCATTATTTTGTCATTTCATTGTTTCTTCCCCCAATCGTGGCTCCAGCAACGGCCGAAAGAAATTGTGAAAAAATTTCTCGACTTTTAATTTATTCCATCTTGTTGTCAAACAAATCATACGAAAACTTGAAAGGATCAGCTATAAAACAGGCAGAATTTAAACATTAAACCACATAGAATAATGGTTAAAGCTCTGGCCTTCGGAATTGTAGTACGCGAGTTCAAACTCTAGTTGTGCTATTACGTTCACTTTCAGACAGATATTCTTGGGACAGATATGATCCCTCTTTTCCTCCCAGCTATGTGTTAAATAGTACCGCAACTGTACTTCTAAAAAGAAAGGATGGCTTTAGCTTTAAATAACCGACAAAGGTTGATTTAATTAAACATCAGCTATTCATTTACACACAGTTAAATGATTAAACGGTTCTATTTAAAAAAAAAACAGTTTAGCATAAGTCATTTGTTTGCACTCGGTTTAAATGTCAACAATTCTATTTGACCCATTGATAGGACTCTATCTGGTGCTACCACTCCGGCCCAGAGTTGACCTGTGAGTGATGGCAATGGAGAGGTATTTCGTATTCCCCAAAGCTCCAGTTTTACTAAAGCTTTACCATCAGATTGTTTAGTGTCATTATCAGGACACTTATTGTCGTAGTCTTACCCTCTGTAGAGATGCAGTCAGTGTATTCTACAGCTCCAGCCAACAGGGCCAAAACATTAAAAAAAATGAAAAAATAAAGAACAATATATAAAAATGAAATTAATCCCATTAAAACAAAAAGACCTATTGAATCACACACACACACACGACCACACACACACACACATATATATATATATATGTATCACAAAGTATTTTGAAAGCAGATAGTAGGAAGCGTTATTAGGCGCAATCCAAGGAGCGACTTGGGCTGGAATAGCCTGAAGGAGCCCATCCCTCAGCAGATATACAACTAATTTCAGATTTCTTTTTCCTTGATTGGTTAAAGAGACCAGTATGCCCTACTATTTAACCATACCTGGAGATAGAAAAGTTGGTTCCCAACCTTTCTCAAGAGTAATAGTGCTGTGGGAAATGCAAGTAGTCTAGCTCAGGATTTGAACTGAAGTCGCCGTATTCAATTCCAACAACAATAACCCATACGCCATGTGTGCCATATAACTGAAATATACAGAATTCATTTAGCTAAGTTTGGAAGAAGATTGAACGGAATGATAGGGGGGGTAAGAATTAGGAAGATTATGTTGCACCAGTTTTTTTAAATGATTAAACATGTTTCGAAATTTAGTATTCAAAGGCCCAGTCGCCTAAGGCTTGAGAATACACCAAAACTGCATCCCTGCAGAAGGGTAGCACCCCCACCAACATGATTCCTGGATATGACACAAAACCATCCGATGGCAAGGTTCCAGACCTGGAGCTTTGAGGAATGTGGAATACCCCTTCATAGCCATTACTCCCAGGTCCACTCTGACTCAAAGTGGTAATACTTGAGAAGGTTCCATCTATTGATCTAATATAAATGTTTAACCATTTAACTGTGTGCAAACAAATACCTGATGTTAAATTTAATTGTTACATAGCGATCCTTAAAACCATTTAACTATGTACAAGCGAATGAGCAATGTTGATTTGAATTATTTGAGTTGAATAGCAATACTTGCAACCATTTGACTGTGAAAATGAATGAATAGTGTTGAATAGAATTATTAGTATTATAAAGGAATATTTGTAACCACTTCACTATGTGCAAACAAATGATTAATATCAAATAGAATAATTAATGCTTGGTAGCAATACTCGAAACAATTTAACTGTGTGCAAACAATAGCAATACTAAATTGTGTGGAAACAAGTAATCTTTTTTTTAAATAAATTGGTTTGGTGTAATGGCATATCAACCTTTGTCGGTTATTTAATGCCAAAGCTATTTACTAATAAGAAAAGCCGTGGTACTATTTAACCAATACCTGGGAGGATAAAGGGGTTCATACCTTTCCAAATGGTATTTGCCCGAAAGTGAACGTAACAGCGCGACTAGAGTACGAACTTACTTACTCCGATTCCGCAGTCCATCGCTTTAACCATTACACCACGAGGACACCCACTTTAAAGTGAAATTGTCTAAAAACTCTTCACTTACACATCATATGCATATCCATTTAAATGTGTTCAAACAAATGAGTGATATCAAATTAAATTGTTAGTGTTTCATAGTAGTACTTGAAATGATTCAAATGGATGTAAAGGATGATTAACAGTAAATAGAATTATTCGTGTTAGATAGGAATATATGAAACCATTTAACTGTAAATAAACAAATGAGCTCTGTCTTGTTTAAAATCTTTCTTACAAACTTTTTGCTTATTTGTGTATGAATAGGATTTGGTGTAAAATAACCCACAAGGATTGATATGCCAAAAAGCCAACCTACCAACCATTGTTCAAAATCCAACGCTTTTGGAAGAGTGGAAACTATCAAAGTCATGACATCATCTAAATTAGTATTAGTGATAAAATCCGCTTTTCAGTTCTCAGATTAAAAATCAATAGTTTGGGAAACATCGCCAACAATGACGTCATAAAATTGTGTGTAGTGTCGAAAATGGAAATGTGACGTCACGAAATTACGTGTTGCAGTCTTTTTAAAAAAATATGACCATCAAACAATGGGCACTTCATTTGTTACCTCCCTACTCTTTCTAGTTAATCAAAAATGATCAGCTAGAATCAGTTCTGGAACTAAGATCAGTCTCAACATCAACTGACGACTTAATTTACAGTTAATTTAAGTTAATAACTTCCTAATTAACCGGGCAATAAACACCGGTTGAAGTAATCAGCGAAATAGGAATGCCTTCTGCTCTCCTCAGAGACTTCTAGAGGTATTCGTGTAAGAGAGGGAGATGCGACAACATCTGGCTAATCATTTAGTCATTAGTAAAATGCGTGTGACGGGGAAAGACTAAGATTGAGAGAGTGATATTGAAAGAAAGAGAACGAACGAGGTAGGGAAAGAGAGAAAGAAAGAAAGAAAGAGAGAAAGAATAGGAGATAGATTAAAGTATAAGAGAGAGAAAGAGATACAGAAAGAAAGAGTGTGAGAAAAAGAGAGAGTGAGAGACAAAGAAAAAGAAGAGAGAAAGAGAGAGTGAGAGATAAAAAAGAGAGAATGAGAAAGAAAGAGAGAGAATGTATGTGCATGAGAGAGAGAGAGAGAGAGAGAGAGAGAGAGAGAGAGAAAGATATGGTGGCCATGTCAGAATGGGAAGCCAATGATATGTCTGTCGGAATCGAGAGATTTTTCTTGTCTCCATGAAGTCAGAAGAAAATAATAATAATAATCCTCACGTATTGTTAGAAACTATTTATTTATTTATTTATTTATTTATTATTATTTTTATTATTATCATTATTCATTAATTTAGTCATTTAGTTATTTAGTTGTTTTTTTTTTCCAGTGCGTGTTCGACCATGAAGGAACACTTATGCATATTTATGAAGCCGTTTTAAAAATGTTAGCTCGTGTCTCCAAGAGAATGTTTTGGTTTGTGGTGGACCGTGTGGTGGGGGTAGGACAAAAGCGTGGTAAACAAATCCATCCCCAACATGTGATCGCGCGACCAAAAACCACTAAGCCCTGCGTGCGTAACATACACAAATATAATTACATTTAACACATACCCAAATAACAAAGAAAAAAGGCTTTTCCTTAATTTTCTCTAAAACAAATATGTACGTATGTGCATCTAAGTTATGCTACTTTTTTCTGCGTCTCGCACAGAAATTTGAAGTTATTTATTATTACAAAAACATACACGAATATAACAAGCATTCGGTAGGAATGGGGAGAGTGCTGGTCTTGAATTAATTATCCTAAACTGAGCGAAACGCTTTTTGTAATTCAAATAGGTTACTGTTTATTTGCACTTAAAGAAATCATTTACTTGTATCCAATTTAACTTTCAACATATTACAGCTTATTTCTTATATGAAACTTTCACAAACTTAGATTTGACAATGGAATATCAATAGGCATAAGTTAAATATCTCTTGTTGTGATTTGTTAACGTCGTAGAACACAGAGACTGCGAGCCGAGTTCAAATGATGTCTGCATTTCACAGTGTTAATACACTTGGGAAAGGTATGAATCCAATTATTCTCTTTTCAGCTAAGAGTAAATAGTAGGACAGTCTAGGCTCTTTAACCTTAGAATGACAACCGGTCTTGAGAAGGAAAACTCTGAATTCAAATGTGTTAAATTCCGCTTAAAAACTGACCTTGTACCGAACCCTACTCAAGGTAGACGAATTGGATAAATAAATGTATTTAGGTTTATAACTTTCTTTCTACATATTGATAACATTCTTCAGATTAATAAGTGTTCTTGAATTCTTTTTACACACATTTGCTACATCTATTACTATTATTATTTACACCTTGAGAGTTTTTCATAGCAGTTTTAGCTGATAGTTTTTCACAGTGGTCTGAGTGACAGCAAGTCTCCTCAAGTCTCCAGGACTCTTCTCGGTATTCTGGCCGTTCTCAATAATGCTGTAGTTTGGATGGTTTCTACTCGTCCTCCAACGTCCAAGTCCTCCAGTCCATAAATAATCCTTTAGTTACTGTAGCAAAAGTACCTATCACAATTAATAAGATTGTCACCAATCACAATTAATAGAACTGTCACCTTCATGTTCCATAGTTTTTTTTTTTCAATTCCCAAGCAGTGTTGAGGTACTTCTTTTCACATTCTTTCAGTTTTATTCTGTGGTCTGCAAGTTCTCTTTTTTTTTTCTTGATTATTATTAGGTCTGGTCTTCTGGGAGAGATTAGGTGATCCGTTTGTATGTGAAAGTTCCATTGGAGTTTATGTGTGTCATTTTCAAGGACAGATGCTTAGTTGTGCATATACCATTTATTCGTATCGTTAAATTTCAATTTCTCGCGCATCTCCCAGTGGATCATCTTGCTCACACAGTTGTGTCGAGTCTTATACTCCTTCTGTGCTAATTTGCTACATTTGCTTATTATGTTATTGATCGTTTCGTCTCCATCACCACATAACCTACAATTGCTATTTTGTTGCGTCATATCTATTCTCACTTTTATTTGATTGTTTCTTATGGCGTTGTTTTGTACTGCTGATAGGAGAAATTCTGTTTCCCTCTTAAAGTTTCTTTTTCTTAGCCACGTCCAGGTTTTATCGTGTGAGATATTGTTTATTAGTCGTTTAAAACACCCATAGAATCCTTTTTCGTCCCTTTTTTGTTTCTTTTATTATAATTTTTATAAACTTCTTTCATCTCTATCGAAACATAGACTACACTTCCTATTTGTCTGCGTGTTAGCAATTTTCCCTTTGATATAATTATTCCTTCTGATAGTATTTTGTGCATCAATTTTCATTTGTTAATTTTTATGGTTAAATGGTCCGGGAGGCTAAGTTTCAATCCTAAGTCAAGTCATACGAAAGATTTAAAAAATGGTACTTGATGCCAGCTTACTTAACACTCAGCATTATAGGGTAGGGATCAAGGGTAAGTGTCCTCCTCTGCACCTCGATGTCGAAACTATTGAAAAGAGAGCCTTTGATTTTTCCTTCGACTACGGTTGCCAACTTACTTATAGTTTTTTGAATATTCCACGGGTATAGATCCTTCACTTTGATCTTCGTGAGGACTTCGCATCAACTTTACACTGACTGTTTTGCCTTGGATCAATGTACATATTGTTATATATCTATATGTACTCTCTCTCTCTCTCTCTTTCTCTCTCTCTCTGTCTGTCTCTTTCAACACACTCACGCGCATACGCACACACACATGCATGCGTAGACGCACATATTCACGTGCACACACACACACACACACATACGTGCGTTTACATTTCAAATAGCGCTAATACACTTGGGAAAGGTATGAATCGAATTATTCTTCCTAAAACCATGAGTAAATATCAGGGAAGACTGGGCTCTTCCACCTTGGGATAGCAATCGGTCTAGAAGAAGGAAAACTCTGAATTCAAACCTTTTAAACTTCGCTGACCTTGTGTTACATCCTGCCCATGCGAAGGGTTTGAAGATATATTGACAAACTATTCCCCAATAAATCATGTATAAAAAAAATGAGAAAAAATTGACATCAAATAACCCACAAGATTTGATATGCCATAAGTATGCCATAAGTAAAAATAATCTAAACTAATATATGTATTACTAACATTCTCATATATATATATATTAAGATTGTTGCGGGTTCAACGTGAGAAAAGTAAATATTTTAAAATGAATAGGTCGGCAACATTTGCAGACACACAAACACACACACACACACACACACATATATATATATATATATGTGTGTGTGTGTGTGTGTGTGTGTGTGTGTGTGTGTGAGAGAGAGAGAGAGAGAGAGAGAGCTTTGTTTGCATTTTTTACTGATAATGTTCAAGTTTCAGAAGTATTCGGTTCTATATTTGTAGAAAGAGTGTATTTTAGACACTTATAACATAAAATTTATTCAAGTATCAAGACTTCCTTTTACTTTCCTTTATTCCAAACCATATAAGTTTAAGTTGAGAAACTAGTTTACCATACAATCGTTTAGTTGATATTTTTTCTTTTTATAAATAACTCTACCGTGAACTTCACGTTTTAAATTCAGATCATAAAATTATTCCATGACGAAGGATTACATAAAAGTAAAGGGTCAGTTTTTTTTTTCAGGGTTGGTTCCCGAATTAACGCATTCTTACTAGGCTCTGAAAAACCGTTTGTCTGGTCCAGCAGTTAAATCGTAAATGAATATTGGCCAAATTTGAATTTTGGCGTCAGCTTGCGCAGTTCGAGTAATTTTTCATATTATTTAAACTCAAATTTGAAAACTAAGTATGAAATAGGTAACAGATGATAGCGTTTTGTCCTAAAGAGCAAAAGAAAATAAAAGCAAAACAAAACAAAAAACAAAAAAACATAACAAGAAGGTTTTTCATGTCAAAGTAAACATTCCTGAAAACTGAAAAACGAAATCAATAGCTTTAGATTACAAAGAAAGGTAAATTTTGTAGACCACTTGGGTTTATTTTAACGATTGGATTAATTGGAACTTGTTTTGCAAGATTGTATCGATATCTGCATGTAGATATAAGCATCCAAAAACTCGCATCCATCTGATAGTGGATCTTAGAATACACTGACTGTATCCGCGAACGAAGCTTGGCTCCTGCCTTGAATAAAAACAGGGTGCTCTTAGTATGACATGCAACTTGATTTGATGGTGAGGCTCCAGAAGACACCGATTGTACCTCTGCAGAGGGGTAAAATCCCCCAATGAGTGTCCTGATATGGCACTAAACGATCTGGTGATGAGGCTCTAGTGATACTGGAGCTTTGGGGAATGCGGAGCACCTCTTTATTGCCATTGCTTTCAGGTCCACTCAGACCCGGAATGGGTTAAATAGAACTAACTGCATACTTATGCTAAACTGAATTGTTTGAATTAGAAATGCTTTTGACAAATAAACTGTGTACTTACATTTAAATTGTGTGCTTATGCTAAGTTGAATTATTTGAAATGGAACTGTTTTTGACATTGAAACTGCTTACACTGAACTGAATTGTTTAATATAAAACTGTTTTGACATTCAACTGATTGTAAAAAAATATCTGAACTTATACTAAACTGAATTACCTGAATTAGAACTGCTTGACTAAACTGAATAGCTTGAAATAGAAACGCTTTTGAAAATTAAACAGTGTACTCATGCTAAACTGAATTGTTTGAAATAGAACTGATTATTTGCATAAAAATGGATTTGGCATTAAATAACCTACAACGGTTGATATGCCATAAAAACCAACCAACCAACCAACCAACCAACCATCCAGTTCTGGAGATTTGTAGAGTATTGTGAACTCCTACTATTTTGCTAATACTATAAGACCACTTTGACCTGCAGTTGTAGTACCTGTTAGGGTCTCATCTATTGGTTAAATTAATCTACTTAAAAATTATCAGTATTTGATGGAACCGAGTTAGGAAAAAAAATCTTCCAGAAAACACAAACGCAAAAATAGGTATCAACGTAGAATGTTATAGGCCTTTTCTTTTCCTGTGAATGGAGTATCTAACCTGAATGATGACTAAATAAATTAAATAAATAAATCATTAAACGTATAATTTATAGTTATTTCTTCGTGTGCAGTTAAAATTTGAGAGCATTTGAAGGAAAATTGGTCAAGTTCTTGTGGTTTCGGCTTTTTGTTTAATGATATATCAACCTTTATGGGTTATTAAGTGCCAAATCTATCCTTGTAGAAGAAAGGTAGTGATACTATTTAACCTATAGCTTGAGGAATAAGTGAGTTAATACCTTTCCCAAGAGAATTAGTCCGAAAGTGAACGGAAAAGCGTGACTGGAGTTTGAACTCGCCTACTAGGATGTTGCTCTCCAAAACGTTAGCTCCGACGTCAAATCGACTCTCCCTGTTATATTACAAAATCATATACATGTTTCTGAAACATCCTGCACACACACACACACACACGCACACACACACACACATATGAGTATATGTGTGTGAGGGTGTTTAGAATGTAATTTCGTTTTACCAGAGGGTTTATGAGAACAAATGTCAGGTAAATTTTAAATCTCCTTCATTTTCACGAACTGTAGCCCCACCGGGAAGGCAAATATTCGATTCTATGTTTAAAATATTCTGGGTTTCTACGAAATCAATTTAAAAAATCACTATCAAGTTCCTTGTGTCTGAATGTCATGCCACTTCAGAAATGTTTTAGTCATCATAAAAAATGAAAATCTTTATGTTCTAGACCTGATTGATTGATTTATCTTAACAGCATGTCAATCCGTCTTGGGTTATTTTATGCATAGAAGTTTGGGAATCACTTTCATTACACATTTATATTTTACATAATTTTTAAACAGAGATTGGTTTGGTTTGGTTGTATGGCACATCAACCACTGTAGGTTATTAGTGCCAAATCAATTTTTATACATATAGACAGTTCTATTTCAAACAATTCAGTTTAACATAAATACAGTTTCAATGTCAAAACGCAGTACTATTTCAAACGATTCAGTTTTGCATAAGTACGCAGTTTAAATGTCAAAATCGTTCTATTTCAAGCAACTCAGTTTAGCATAAGTACAAAGTTTAGTACTATTTGACCCATAGATAGGACCCTATCAAGTGCTATCACACTGGGCCAGATTGGACCTGCAAGCAATGGCAGTGATGGAGCACTCTGCATTCCCCCAAGATTCAACATTATTGGAACCTCATCATGAGATTGCTTAGAGTCCTATACCAGGACACTCATTGAGGGGTGAGGTCTTACACTTCCACAAAGAAGCAATCGGTGTATTCTACAGCCCCAGCCGACTGAGAAATTAAACAGATATGTTTGGCTCATAGCTAGGACTATAATAAGTTCTATTATTTTTGGTCAGTGTGGAACTGGGAATAATGACAATAAAATGGGTATATATCCTCTCCGTGGGTTCCCGTGGTGTAATGACTATCGTCATAGGAACTGGACACGTTGACACGAGTTCAAATCCTGGACGAGACTAATTGCATTTCACGTAGCACTAATACCCTTGGGAAAGGTATGAATCCAAATATTCTCCCTCCAGCTATTGGTAAATAGTAAGGCAGACTGGGTCCTTCAGCCTTGGTGAGGCAACTAGTCTAGGAGAAGGAAAACTCTGAATTCAAACCTGTTAAACTCCGCTTAAAAATTGACCTTGTGTCATATCCTGCCCAAGTGGAGGGGTTTGGTAAATATCTATATCTCCTCTCCGTAGGGGATACAATCTTACGATAAATCTGGTGCTAGGATAACGGCCAAGGGCGAAGTGTTCGTATATTTATGAGATGGCGTACTGCACGAAATTTCTGCATACTTAGCCAGACTAAAATTAAGTAATTAAATTGTTACTTATTTTTGACTTTGAACAGGTTTGTAAAATAATAAAACTTCCTGTTTTGTATTGTGTCGAGGAATATAAATTACCGTTCGGCTTTAAAGACTTCATTCTCTTATTGCTGTTTCTTGGATCACTAGCAAAATTCCAATTTGAAGCAATTGTATTGAAAAAGACTGATGGATTTTGCACGTGACTCAAAAATGTTGCTCACTTTTTCTTTCTTTTTTTCTTTCTTTTGGTGTTTATTTAATCAGATTATATTGGACATCCTTAATGAGTTGCAACACAAAAAACAGAGAAACGTTCTCTCCTGTTCTTTCTCATAATTTTCATCAAACTCTGCTTCTTTTCTTTTCCATCTGTTGACTTGCTCCTTCCTTTCTTTATGCTTCACATTGTTCTTAAAGCTCTGGCTCAATTCCTTTCACCCATTCTTTATAACTTATAGATGAAATATGTAATTCTTTCGTGGTGAAATAGTTACAATCGTAGGAAATATACTCGGCGTCTCGAGTTCAAATCCCTTACGAGGTTGTTTGCATATCACGTAACGCCAACACCTTTTGGAAAGCTATGAATCCAACTTTTCTCACTCTAGCTCGGAATAAATAGTATGTCAAATTGTGCTCTTTGAGCTCATTATGGCAACCAACCAAGGAGAAAGAAAACTCTGAATTCAAACTCTGCTAAAAGTTTACCTTGCGTCGCTAGAGTTTGTTAAATATGTGAAATATACAGACAGAAAATAAAAGTGTAATATTCTGAAGAGTCATATCGATTCGAACCTGTGTACGTTTGACGTGAGATTAACTATTTTGATTTTAAAATTTGGCTTTTGGTGGCAAAGAATGTATTGCAGAACAGTATTCTCTACCTGGATTGTCATGAATGATGTACAGTGTATTAATATCAAGTTTTGAAGACTATTGAAACACCTCTCTTGTCCAGGTTAAAACCACTGTAAGAGTAGGTCTAATCTGGTCTGGTTTTATGGGACATCAACAATTATATGATATTAATGCCAAATCTATTTTTATCCCTATAAACAGTTGTGTTTAAAAAAAAACAGTTTTGTATAAGCATAGTTTCTTCTTTGTTTACAAACAGAGTTAAATGTCAAAGCAATTCTATTTCAAACAATTCAGTTTAGCACAAGTACACAGTTTAGTTCTATTTAATAGATAGGGTCTTATCAGGTGCTACCACACCGGGCTAGAGTTGACCTGGGAACGATTGAAATTAAGGAATACTTTACATTTCCAAAATCCCAGTATTACTGAAACTTCACCATCAGATTGTTTTTTCTCACATCCAGGACAATTGTAGCAGGCGGGGTGTGTGTTAGGCTTAAAACAGAGTCAACGGCCCTTGCCAATTGTCAGTTTCTCGCCTATGCTATCATCGCCAATCAGATGATCAGATAGGTAATAAACTGACATTTACTAAGCGGCGTTGACTCCAAGTCTACGCTAACATAATTTATATATATATATATATATATAAGTTCTATCACTTTTATTGAGCACACTTTACTAACACACACACACACACACACACACACACACACACATATATATATATATATATATATATATATATATATATATATATATATCGCTTCCAGGTGATTCAACAGACTTTATAAGTCTTGGTCACGTTACCCCATTAGCTTTTATATGTGTTGATCTCATTATCCACAGTCAATGGGATAACGTGATCAAGATGTATAAAATCCTCGGACGAGAGATTTGTAAAAGCCTGTTGCTAGGGTGGGGAGAACCAGGGACTGATCTACCCTGATTAGTTAGCTTAGGAGAGAAAATATGATGTTGTGAGACCCAAATTTTTCAAAGAACCAAAGAATATGACATCGTTGGTGACTCCTCCCTATTCATCCAAAAGATTCATTTTGCAATATATAAATATATATATATATATGTGTGTGTGTGTGTGTGTGTGTGTGTGTGTGTGTTTGTATGTATATATATATATATATATGCAAGATTGAGTGAGATACTGTAAAGAGTTTATTTGAAACGTTATTTTTTTACCTTGTAATGAAAAGGTGTCTCTAACTATAAATAATAATCAACAGGAGTCCATGTGGTTGCAAGACGAAACTCATGCAGAATTTGAATTTTGAAACTTTGAGAGAAAAATATTAACAATTTATTTGTCTGAAAAATGATTATTCGTTTTTGATCAAATGTACTGATCAATCCGGTTTATAAGTTATTTCTTTTAAGTTGGAGTTGTAAAAATAATTTAATAACATTCCTGTATTCGTGAGGAAACAAATAACTCACCTAAAAGAAAATGTTCAAATCGATAATTTTGTTATTTACAAACATTTTAAAATAAATTGTTAACAAAATTCCGTGAATTTTTATTCAGAAAAAATTTTATTGGCTTAGTGTGTTGAGTGTTCGCCAATGGCCCGGGAGACCAGGGTTCAACCCCAGGTTGCGTCATACCGAAGACTTAAAAAAATGGTACTTGATACCTCCTTGCTTAACACTTAGCATTATAAGGTGCGTATCAAGGGTAAAGCGGAACAATCCGGGGAAGGAGTAGCGCCCTTCCCTACATCTCGGTGTAGTAGCTATTGAAAAGGGAGCCATCGGGTCACCTTCGACTATGATTGCCAACTTTACTTACTTACATTTTCAATAACAACGATATAATATAACATGATACGATATTACATTTTATTGATAATATTATAGTTTTTTTTTAATCTTTACTTTTCTAAAGGAGTTCCTATACGATATTATCATTTTAAAGTCTCCATCTTCTCATCATTTCTGTCAACACATTATCATAATCTTCCTAAGGTGGTGTCTGTAATATCACTTCTGATTTTCTAATAAAGAAGCACCCACAGAAATATTTACATTTATTTTAATCAGCTGTGGGAAATTCCAAGAATGTTTTGAAAATGATGCTGAACACTAGGAGACTTTGAAATTATATCATAAAGTTTCTCCCATAGAAATGTTAACATTTTTATTATATCATGTTTATAATATAATATCATCATTATCATGTCGTGCCACCAGCACGGACCTCGCCGACCCTCTCTCACCACCTGTCTCTAGCGTCCATCGCTCCAGGTAGGTCTTCAAGGCTACATTCTGAATCAGCATAGAGACGTTGTATATAGGTTTTAGCTGGTCGTCCTACCTTTGCTCGTTAAGCAAAATAAACAATCAAAAAAAAAAAAAACCAGAGTCGCATTTTATTCTCGTTCTATGAACATTCCCTTATATATATATATATATATATATATATATATATATATATATATATATATATATTTAAGATTTAATTTTTTCAGGGTTCCGTTTTTTATACATTTTCTAGTTTCCCGCAAAACCTCCAACAACGCTAACAAAATTAGAGATTAAGGGTAACAGGTTCCTAAATTCCTCATTATTTTTTCTTTCTTTTTTCTTTTATTGTCTTTATTTCTTGAATTGTGTCTATTTGAACTCTCAGTTCTTCTCTAAGTTCAACCACACACACACACACACACACACACACACACACACACACACACACACACATATATATATATATATATATATATATGATTAAAATATAGTTATATATGCATAAAAATGTACACGTATAACGTTTTTGTTGCAACAAAATATGAAACTGAATTCAATTCTCCTTCGTAGCAGGTGTGATTTGAACGATTCAAAAAAAAGAAAAATTGGTACTTTATCGACTTGCTGAGATAAAGCTGAAACAGGGCAACCTCCTGCCCCCAAATAAACCTTTTGATCTGTTAAGGGCAAGGAGAGCCGGGCAACAGTCACACTCATATGTAACAGCTGGAGGATTAACTCTAAATCACACACCTTCAAAATATAACGACCGAAAATATTGTTTTGTAAATTATTGGGAAAAAATAAGAGAAAACGTGGGTCATTTGATAAAAAAAACTTTTTTCCATAAACGTAAATTCTGCCTTTTTCTGTATCTTTTTATAGTAAAAATCATTCTTATCTTATAAACAAATATTTGTTTTGTGGTTATTCAAATCACTGTTAAATAAAACAGATTGTTTGAGCAGAGGAATTTCATTAAATCTTTATTGACTGAGAAAAGCAAACCTCCTAAAATTTGCAGGAGAGTTTGAACAGAGAAGAATGTTTTAGTCAAATAGTGCTTACGAATGGGCAAAATGGGTTTACCACTGCGAACGTAAGTCGAAAAGTCAGTCCATTGAGGGCAAATATACTGACTCGACGGTAAAGAAAATTACTTAAAAAAGTAAAATTTTGTATCCCAGCAGACCACAGAATAAAACTGAAAGAATGTGAAAAGAGAGATAAGTACCTCGACCTTGCAAGAGAATTAAAAAAAAACTATGGAATATGAAGGTGACAATTATACCAATTGTGATTGGTGCTTTTGGCACGGTAACTAAAGGAATATTAAAGGGCTTGGAAGATTTGGAAGTTGGCGGCCGAGTGGAGACCATCCAAACAACAGCATTATTGAAAACGGCCAGAATACTGAGAAGAGTCCTGGAGACTTGAGGAGACTTGCTGTCACTCAATCTCCAGTGAAAGACCATCAGCTTACGCTGATGTGAAAAACTCTAATGAGTAATAATCGTAATAAAACTGAAAGAATGGGAGTAGAAGGATAAGTACCTCGACCTTGCTAGGGAATTGAAAAAAACTATGTAACATGAAAGTGACAATTATACGAATTATAATTGGTGCGTTTGGAACAGTAACTAAAGGATTATTTAAGGGACTAGAGGACTTGGAAGTTGGCGGACGAATGGAGACCATCCAAACTACTACATTATTGAGAACGGCCAGAATACTGAGAGGAGTACTGGAGACTTGAGGAGATTTGCTGTCACTCAAACTCCAGTCAAAAATCATTAGCGAACGCTGATGTGAAAAACTCTAAGTAAATAATAATAATAATAATAATAATAATAATAATAATAATAATAATAATGTTAAAATCACCAAAAAAAGAGAACTTGCAATATTGTGGACTTTGCTGTTCCGGATGACAACAGAGTAAAACTGAAAGTCATGCTGACAATTTGCTGCGACATGAAAGAACTCATCACAATTGACTCCTATGAGAAAGGTGCAACTGTATACAGTTCTTCTAATTGCTAAAACCAGAGGGAAATTTCACTTTACTTATCAAATGACCTACGTATATATATATATATATATATATAAGTTGGCGATATATATATATATATATATATATATATATAAGTTGGCGACCCGAAGGCACCCTGTGTACAATAGCTACAACACCAACTTTTTGCAGAGGGCTCTACTCCTATTGCTGGATTGCTCCTCTAACCTTTGATCCATAACTTAAAATACTAAGTGTTAACCAAGGAAGCATCAGGGGCAATTTTTTGAGTCATTGGTATGACTCTACTTAGGATTGAACCTCAGTCTCCCGGGCCATTGGCTAACACTCTTACCATTATGCCAATGGGCCGGTTATATATTAACGGTTTTTTTTAAAGCTTCCGTTCTTTTTTATACATTCTTATCCTTTTTTCTCTAAAGTCCTCCCACATTAAAGTTGAAATTGGGGATGAAGGGAAAGTCTCTCAATGCTTCACTTTTTTTTTCTTTTATTATCTTTACCTCTTGAATAGTGTCTATTTGAACTATCATTATATATATATATATACATATATATATATGCTCAATGTCCAACCTATAAATAAATAACCCTTTCGGTGGGACTTACAATACGTTGACTGTATCCCCCGAAGTAGTTTAAAATCGTTTCAGTGTTTGGTAATAATCTTTATCTAATAGCGAGGCTAGAGTCCTTGAACTCAGAGAAGTGTGGAATACTCCTTTATTGCCATTACTCCCATGGCCACTCTGACCTGGAGTGAGATTTTCAGTTAGAATTCTATCTATGGGCGAAATAGGTTTAATTTTATTTGATTGAACCGTGTGTAAAAAAAAAAAAAAGATCTTTAGAAACTACACAAAAAATGCAAATATAAACGAATGAGCGTAATTCCCTAACCTCTACGCATAAAATAACCCTAAACAGGTTGACCTGTCGTAAAGATTAATTCAATTGATCAATGCGCCTCGGATTCTTTTTGCAGGTTGGGGCAGATGACCTGTAAAGAAGTGATAGTCACTATATATATATATATATATATAGACAGACAGACAGACAAACATTCAAACATATGGCATATTTTCGGAGACTAATTTACGGAAGCAACCCATGAAGATTCCAGTAAATTACATTAAAAAGTAAAATTTTGAACAATGATAATAATAATAATTATTATGTTGAAATCAACAACAAAAAAAAAAAAAGAAAACTTGCAAAATTGTGGACTTTACTGTTCCGGCTGATAACAGGGTAAAATTTAAAGAAATTTAAAAGAAAGATGAATTCTAGAACCTTGCTAGGGAATTGAAAAAACTGTGGAACATGAAAGTGACGTTTATAGCAATTGTAATTGGTGCTCTCGGTACAGTTACCAAAAGATTAATAAAGGGACTGGAGGACTTAGAAATAAAAGGACAAGTAGAGACCATCCAAACTACAGCATTATTGAGATCGGCCAGAATACTGAGAAGAGTCCTGGAGACTTGAGGAGATTTGCTGTCACTTAAACTCCAGTGAAAGATCATCAGCTAACGCTGATATGAAACACTCTCAAAGAGTAAAATGATAATAAAAATGACTATAAAAGGGTAATTGATGTTAAATTTTCCATACTCTTTGATTTTTCTTATCAGTATTCAACATATTCCAAAGTATTCTCGATTAAGGAGAGTTTATTATATCAAAACATAAACGATAATAATTGCTACTAAATGTAAAAAGGCGTTCGTCAGGCCTAACGATGCGTCCTCGCGGGAAACTTGCCGTAGCAATTATTATGGTTTGTGCTTCAATGTTTTCATTTTACATGTGCGTGTGTGTGTGTGTGTGTGTCTGTGTGTGTGTGTGTGTGTGTGAATTTGTGTGTGTCAGCAAATGTGTCTGCGTATGTCTATGTGGGTTCGTGTCAGTGTGTCTGCGTACGTGTGCGTGCGTGTCCCTGTGTGTGTATATCTGAGTGTCTGTGCTTGTGTCTATCTGTGTGCTTATGTGTGTCTGTCTGCGTGTGTCTCTGCCTGTGTCTGTGTTTGTATCTTTATGTGAGTGTCTCTGTGTGTCTCTGTATACGCGTCTGTGGGTGCTTCTGTGTGTCAGTGTATCCGTGCCCTCGTGTCTGTGCTGTGTTTCAGTGTGTCTGGGCTTGTGTGTGGAAAAAGGAAGAGGCTTATACCAAGTTTTTATTCTGTTCATTATTTTACAATTAAACAAAAAGGTTGATGAGAGAAATGATAATGCTGCAGAATTATCCCTTAAATAACATGCTTTCCTTATACATTGGTTTTTTGCAAAACTGCGATCAGCGAAAATCTTTCAGAAATTGTCATTATATTTCTCATCAACATCATTATCATCTCCCTCTCCTTCTCTCGTCATCCGACTTGATCAGCCATCACCTTTACTAAGTTCTCTAGACGGCACTTAGCGTTCGCTCAGATTTTTACTGGTCGGCCAATACTGGGGTATCCATATGTAAGAATCCACAGGAGAACATCACTGATGAGTCTGTCCTTTCTTCACCAACAAAGCCTTAATCGTCTTATTTGTGGGGGGTTGCAAGATGAGAGGTAAGTGGCCGTAAAGCTGCTGCTCTGTGCGGTGCTACTTCAAGAATTTTTTTCAGCCTGCATCCTTGTGTCGTTCCCCTCCTGCTTTTCCTCCCGTCGTCTCGTTTGAGTTGAAGGGCAACCATACAGTAGTACTGATATGGCTACAGCTTAGAATAATTCTTGTTTTATATTATTTAACCGATTGAGATTTCCATGTAACATTATTCGGCAGACGCTGTGGTCAGTTATTTACAGAAGTTGTGATATTTTCTACAAAACATTTTTTCCGAATGTATATGAAAGAATGAGTTCATCTCGTCTAGACAATGGCGGCAAATTAATTCCTCAAATACTTTTCTCAGAGTCTTCCTTCTTTCTTTCCTTTCCATCTTCCGCTGTCGATTGGTGAAGGCGTCTTTTGGGAATGGAGAGAGGTGAGGGAAAGTTGGAATTAATCAAAATGAGATTATGCAAATCAAAGAGTGCCTTCTCACTCTTGAAATTGTTTCGTTAATTTTGATTTCTTTGATTTTATTGGGGTTTATTATTATTATTATTATTATTATTATTATTATTATTATTATTATTATTATTGTTGTTGTTGTTGTTGTTGTAGAAGTTTTCTTCTCTGCAAACGTCTTTTGGTCTGACAGGAACAAAATGAATAACGAGATACTTCAATAAGAAATAAATAAAAATAAAAATAAATGAACTTATTTTAATTAGGTGCATGGAATACCTGTCTTCTTTGAGTGAAATTAAGTTTTTGTGTTTGTGAACATCAATGGTTGAGAATTATTTATTTTATAGTTTGCTTTTTGTTTTTGCTTTTCTTGTGTATTTTTAAGACCATAGTTACTATTCTGCTTTTATTAATACACGTGCTTGTACGAAAATTTATTACTAATATATATATATATATATATATATATATATATATACAAGGGTCGGCTGAAAAGTTCATGGGCGAACAAAGATACTCTCAAGGAAAGTAATCAAATGAGGTTTATTTTCAGTAAAATCCCTGTTAGCAGATCATACACCACTTCCATTGGTATTTAAGTGCTTAGATCCAAATGGTGAAAACAGCCGGTATGATGTCATTATTTGAACTTTTAGCCAATAAATTTTTCAATCCACCCACGTAAGTAAAGATGGCGACATAAGTCTAGGGTGACACGAAGGCTCCCTTTTCAATAGCTCCTTCATGTATGGGAGAGTGCAACTCCCTTCCCTGGATTGTTCCACTTTATCCATGAAACGTACCTTAAAATGCTGAGTGTTAATCAAGGCGGAATCAAGTACCATTTTTGGGTCTTTGGTATGACTCGATCTGGTATTTAACCCCGGTCTCCCGGACCATTAGCAAAAACTCTACTAATTAGGCCAATGGCCCGTTATATATATATATATATATATATATATATACACGTATGTGTGTATATGTGTTTATGCGTATGTGTGTTTATCTAAATTAGTGTAACGTAAACGGAGTCAAAGGGACTTGGTAACGGTCAGTTTTTCATCGAAGACCACACAGACGAGTAACTGACAATCCATTAACGCCTATATCCCATCATCATCATCATCATCATCATTACCAAGGCGTGCTTATAGCACGGATTAATTTGGCCTTCTCTTGACATCTGTCCCAATCAGTCATCACTCCTGGCAAGTCTCCTTTACGGCATGCAGTGTCTGTACAGATTTGATGAATGTAAGTTTTATTTTGTTCGGCTCAAACTGATTTGCGATAGTGTTGGAGTCCATAGTAACTTAGGCTACCCTTTATATAATTTGGCCGACTGTCGTCAAGGGTGAAGGTTCCCTTTTTAATAACTACAACAACGAGGTGTAGAGGAAAGCACTACTCCTTTCCCTGAATTTCCCTACATACCCTTGATGCTGAATGTTAAGCAAGGAGGCATCAAGTACCATTTTTGAGTCATTGGTATGAATGAACCCTGGTCTCCCAAGCCATTGTTGAACACTGTAACCATTATGCTAATGGGCTGATATATATATATATATATACTTTATTACCGATATTGAGCATTCTTTGTTCATGAATATTTATAAATATTACAATGCATGTTGGAAAGAATGTGATATTAGTCTCTGCCTCCCACTAGACAGGACTTGACACAAGGACAATGCCCCGAGAATCGATTATAGTGGGGGTTTAGGGGAGGAGAAGGTCGGGCACGACCCGAGGTTCGAGGCCCGCTGGTCTATACTGGTCATCGGTCCATATTTCAATGGACAAACCTAGCTGGTCTTGGACCCAAATCTGGGTCTAGGCACGTATGCCTGATTATAGCTTAAACTGGACAACAAGGTCCAGTGCTATACAAGGAGGACAAAGGTGTCAGTGTTGCAGCTTGCTCACTCGAAGGTAGCCCAGCCAAGCTGAAACCGGGGCCCTTTCGACCTAAAGTCTGCCATTGAGCATTGAGAGTCCGGCACGCGACCGGAATATGTTGGAAAGAATGTAATGTCCGATTTTAGAGGATATATTATAAACGGAAAAAAAGTATGCATTTAGAAATATTTAATAATCAACATAAACTCCACTGCTTTGTATATTCTCTTTCCATCTGTCAATGTTTATAAGTTTGGTTTGGTTCCTCAGTTTAATGATATATAAACCTTTGTGGATTAATTAATGCCAAAGCCATCCTTGAAGAAGAACAGCAGTGATACTATTAACCCATGGTTGGGGGATTAGAACATTCATACCTTTCCCAAGAGTATTAGTCCGAAAGTGAACGTAATAGTGTGACTAGAGTTCGAACTTGCTTACTTCGAGGCTGCAGTCCAACACTTTAGCCACGGGGACTACTAACTAAACAAATTTATTCATGCAACGCTTGTAAAATTCAATAGGTTTTGATGCTAAATATGATATCAACTTGTGTTCAACCTAAGATGTTCCAAATGATTTGTAATGCCGTAATCAAGTGATAACATGGAAAAGGATTTGGGAAATATAGAGGATGAAACAATTTTTCCCAACTGAACTCTTCAAAGAGATCTTTAGTTATTTGAACTGTGTGAGGACGGGTATTATCGTGATGGAGGATAACTCCCTTTCTGTTGACAAAGGAGAAACATTTTTTTCTCCAAAAGCTGTTTTCAAACGGCGAAGTTGATTGCTATAGAGATTAGAGGTGATTGTTTGATTATTGTCTAACATTTCCTAATGGACAATTTCGTCAATATCCCATCATAGGCTGAACATGATCTTCTTTGGATGAAGTCCACCTCTTGGTTGCTTTGCAGTTTTGTTTCCTGGACTGATCTACTGACGACTGCGTTTAACAATATGATAAGGATCCACTTCTCAACACTAAGAAGACTGTTTAAAAATGGTATTTGACGGCTTCGTGTGATTACCAGATTATTTGGAATGTCTTTTATTGACATCAAAGGAAGAAGTTTAGTAGGAATGGTCTCATATTTTGCAACAAGACCTGAAGAATTTTACAAACATGTGATTTATAAGCATGTGAACAGATGGAATGAGGTTCTTGGTAACAGTGGAGGTGATGTTGATTTTATATTTCTAAAGTTTTTTTCATTTATATACATTCTAAAATCGGACATTACATTCATTCCATATGTGTGTGTGTGTGTGTGTGTGTGTGTGTGTGTGTGTGTGTGTGTGTGTGTGTGAAAAATAAGTGAAAAGGGGGATAAATTGAAACACACACAATGGATTCAAAATGATTATTCGTCTTTATTTCAAAAGAACCCATCAGAATGTATTTTGATGAAGTCTTTTTGAAATAAAGACGAAATATTATTTTGAATCTGTTGTGTGTGTTTCAGTTTATCCATTTTTCCTCTTATTTTTCCAAATCTTGACGGATGTAGCGATTTCAACTATTTCTCCATGTGTATATATATATATATATATGCGTGTGTGTGTGTGTGCGTGTAAAAGCTGACAATAGGTTAAGTAATTTTACCCACAACGGCCTTTGCCCAGAAGGTTAGGGCTATAGAATACACCCACTGCACCTCTCCAGAGGGGTAAGACCCCTACCAACGAGTGTTCTGGACATGACACTAATCAATCTGATGCTCGGGTTTTAGGGGATGCGGAGCACTCCTTCATTGCCATTGCTCCTAGGTCCAGTCTAGCCTGGAGTGGTAGCATCTGATAGGGCCCTATCGATGTATTAAATAGAACTAAACTGCATACTTATGCTCAACTGAATTGTTTGAATTAGAATTGTTTCACGAAAATGAAGAGCTTGAAATAGAAATGTTTTTGACGATTAAACAATGTACTTAAATTTAAACTGAGTACTTATATTAATCTGAATTGTTTGAAATGGAACTGTTTTTGACATTGAAACTGTACTTACACTAAACTGAATAGCTTGATATAGAACTGTTTTGACTTGTAACTGTGTGTAAACAAAATCTATACTCATACTAAACCGAATTGGCAGAATTAGAACTGTCTAAATAAACTGAAAAGCTTGAAATAAAAATGTTTTTGACAATTAAACGGTGTAGACATGCTAAACTGAGTTGTTTGAAATAGAACTGATTATTTGTATAAAAATGGATTTGGCGTTACATAACCTAATAAAGGTTAATATGCCATAAAACCCTACTAACCAACCAACTAACCACAACAGCCTCGGAAGGTGAGTTAACAACAGGGAGCCTAGTCGTCTATTATATTCTACATAGTAATTTACAAGCAAAAATTTTGGCCCGCAATCTGGTTGGGACAAGCGCATGAGGATGAATTATAATTGGCCACAGTAGCACTTCGGTGGGACGGGTGCTGTCCATACAGTACAGTAACCGGTCAGTTTCCTAAGATCATTTTCCCTTCCTTCCCCATAAAACATTCGCACGTGCCTATCACTCGTTGTGATGCTGCTCACGAAGAAATTGTCCTCGTTCGAGAAACACATAATAAAGAATTCCATTTTGAATCTCACCAGACTCAGAGAACTTAGAAAATTAGTTTCTCAATGGGTGCTCTATTTTCCGGCACTATGCCAGACTAAGCTAACCTTAGTGTTTCAACCTAAAAGAAATATATTAACAATAAATGCTGGCGTAGCAAGCTTACATCACACGAGGCTGCTAAACGGTTGGGTAAATACATTCAGTTTCCATCCATTTCATATCGTGAACAAACTACATGAAATGAAAGAGAACTGAATGTATTTACCCAACCCGTTCACCAAGAGCACGATATGGCACAAGATCAACTTTTAAGCAGATTACAGTCGGTTGGAATTGAGATTTTATTTTTTCTAGATCAAACCGAGACTAAAGAACCCACACTGCCCAACTATTTACCCATCGCTGAAGTGAGAACAAATGGATTCATGCCTATCACAAGGGCCTTAGTGCGAATTGAAAAACAAACAGCCTTGACCTTAATTTGAACTCAAGTCACCGATTCCATTTCCTGCAATGATAACCATTACACCAAGCGCTCTTCCTCTCTCTCTCTCTCTCTCTCTCTTTATATATATATATATATATATAAAATTAAATAACTTCGCTCAAGGCAAACACGCACACACACGCACACACACATGCGCGCGCGCTTTTTTACCCTTTCTTACCAATGATAAGCAAAGGACATTAACATGACTACTGATGTCACTTTTCATCTGATTTACATCCTGCTAATTAAACTTGATAAAACGAAATAAAATGAGATAAAAACCAATATAACATTCAAGTAGAGCGAAGGTAACGCAGCTGAAATCAAAGACTATCATTTTAGATTTTATTCTCAAAGGAAGTATACAGACTTAGTTTTATTTCAGCGTTAAGAATTTTTTAATTCTCATATTTGATCAAATAAAAGTCGTGATTTCAATATTTTATATTTTCAAATCAAAACACTAGCTTATATGATATCAAATTGCTGAATCTGTGTAAATTTCACTGTTTAATTAGTAAGTACAAATACTATAAAATATGTTGTTATCAATCTGTCAATCTCTCTCTCTCTCTCTCTCTCTCTCTCTCTCTCTCTCTCTCTCTCTCTCTCTTCTTTCTCTCTCTACATATAAATGTATGTGTGTGTATGTATGAATGCATAGGTAAGAAAATATTGCATATTTGTGTGTACTTGTTAAAGAGTAATTTACACACATGCACACACACACACACAATATATATATATATATATATATATATATATATTATGTTGTAGAAAAATTCTTTATTAAATTAAATTACACACACACACACACACACATATATATATATATATATATATATATATATATATATATATAACTAAGGTCCCCAACTTCACTTTTATATATATATATATATATTAACCAAGTAAAACGCACGACGTCAATTGTAGTCGTCGTACGAAGTTTACATTCGATTGTTTGATTGGGCATCTATTGCATGTTTGTCACTGAAACAACTGCTTATAGTAACTACTATTGAGGCGCATGTAGCATAACGTTTATCGTCGCAGGGATTGAACTCGATGAAACGCGTTCAAGTTCTAAATATGGTTTGCGTTTCGCTTCTCCCCACCTCCATCAATGGAAAAATAGTGGAGTAATTTAGTTTCCTTATGTTAGCTTAAAGACCAGGAAGAAGGAAAATTCTTTATGTGGATGCGCTGGTGGTGTAATGGTTATCATCGTAGAAAATGGACTTGGCAATCCAAATTGGAATCTTGGTGAAGGTTGTTCGCATTTCTCATGGAAGTCATAACTTTGTGAAAGATATAAATTCAGCAATTCTCTTTCCAGCTATGAGGTACATTTTAGGGCAAACTAACCTCTTTAATTTTGTTATGGCGACCACTTTTGAAGAAAGAAAACACTTAATTCAAACCTGCTAAACTCTGCTTAAAAATTTACTGTGTCGCATCCTGTTTGCGCGGAAGTGTTATATATATATATAATTGGAATTGCCAAGCCCAGGTCGAGTCATACCAAAGACTCAAAAAATGGCACTTGCTTAACATTCAGTATTATAAGGTATGGATCAAGGGTAAAGTGGAACAATCCAGGGAAAGAAGTAGCGCCCTCCACTACACCTTTGTGTAGTAGCTATCGAAGGGACCTTTCGGGTCACCCTTGACTAGGTCGCCAAAAGAGGCATAACCCTTACTTCCATGGAGGCTAAGAATTATAATGCTAAACTAATCAACAACATCGAACCAAAAATTGAGAAAATTGTAAGGGAGAATCAAAATCGTTTTCAGATAAACTGATCCATTATATCACAGGTTCTAACAATCCGTCGAAACTTAGAATGTGTTCGTGCAAAAAACATCGAGCTGACACTCTTATTCTCCAAAGCATTTGACTCTATACCCAGAAGCAAGATGGAGCAAATAATTCTAGCCTATGAACTCTACGAAGAAACAGTCGCTTGAGTAAATATGCTATATAAAACATGAAAGTAAAGTTCGCTCACCGGAGGGAGACACAGACTTCTTTGACATTGTTACTGGTGTTCTTCATGGGAATATATGAGCCCCCATATCTGTTCATAATCTACCAAGACAACATACTTTGAACGTCGATAGACCTAATGACAGAAAATGATTTGACACGAAAAAAGACAAGAAGCAGACGATACTCCACGCAAACTATTACTGACGCAGATTATACAGATGACATAGCGCTTCTAGCAAATACACCATCTCAAGCCGATTCTCTGCTGCATAGTCTGGCACAAGCAGTAGATGGCAATGGCTTCCATGTCATCGATGCCGGCAAAATGGAGTAAATGTGCTTTGATCAAAAAGGAGATATCTCTGCACAAAATGTTGCCTCTAAGAAATTTGAGAACAAATTCACCTATCACAGAAGCTGCATCTCATCTACTGAAAACGACATTAATATGCAACTATCCAAATCGATCATGTTGATTCTGTTATATGGATGCATCATATAGATGCTGACTAAGCGTATAGATAAAATAGCTTGACGGGAATTGCACAAGAATGCTACTAGTCATATTGAACAAACCTTGGAAGCAACATCCCATAAAACAGCAGTTGTAAGTCCAACAACCTCACATCTATAAAACAGTCAAATAAGACGGACAAGACAAGTGGGACACGGCTGGATAAGTAAGAACGGACTCATAAGTGACGTTCTCCTATGAACTCCTTCACACAGACAAGAAAATGTGGGACGATCAATTAGACCCTATTTACAATAGCACTGTACAGACACAGGATCTAGTCAAAAGGACTTACCGGAAGCGATCGATGATAGAGACGAATGGAGAGAGAGAGAGAGAGAGAGAGAGAGAGAGAGAGAGAGAGAGAGAGAGAGATCATTGCTTGCAGCATGACATGATGATGATGACGATTTATATAGATTTATGCAATGACTACTGTGCAAACAGCTATATAACTTCCAATAAATACTTTATCAGTTGATGAATCTAGTATTCAGACATGGTTTTAGGGTCGAAGCCTTTCTTCTACTAACTAAGTACGCCCCAGCAACACCTCACGATGCCACAAAGCTTTGTGGATTTGTCGTTACTCTGTTGTAATGTTATATCCCTGTTGATACAGTTAGAGCCCTAATGTGGAACTTCATATATATGTATATATCTTCTTGTCTAATAAGAAAAGGCCAAGATAATTAGGTATGCGGATGATGAGTTGGTAACAAAGCCTTGGCATCCAACCTAAAGAGAAAATATATTTGTTATCAAGCCATTTCTGGCATATCGTTTTCGCAGATCTTCTTATTTTTCCATCTTATGCTGACGGGTCCAGTCGATATATTCCTCAAAACGGACAATGAAAATTAATTCGACAGCGAAAACTTTCCTTTAATTAACGGGCCAAATGATCATATCTGGACTGTTAACGTTATTTTAGTTGGAAATGTGAGTTTATCTTTCGAATATATTATAAGTGGACAGTCTGTTCAAACAACAAACTACTAGAATCTTTTACTCGAATTGCATTCTTTTTCTCATTGAGTATGTTGAGTTGACAATCAACGAAACCCTGTGTACTATGGTGTACTATGGTTTGAGAGCAATATTGAACAAGTCCTGGCGGCAACACCCCACAAGGCACCAACTATACGGCCACCTGCCTCCCATCACGAAAACTATACAAGTTAGACGAACCAGACACGCAGGACACTGCTGGAGAAGCAAGGACGAACTCATCAGTGATGTACTCCTATGGACCCCCGCATATGGCCAAGCAAAAGCAGGATGACCAGCTCGAACATACATACAGCAGTTATGTGAGGATACGGGATGTAGCCCTGAAGACCTGCCAGAAGCGATGTATGATAGGGAGAAGTGGCGAGAGAGGGTCAGGGATATCTGTGCTAGCGGCACGACATGATGATGATGATATATTGATATATTTACCCAAACTCTCCGCACGAGTAGGATGCAACAGAAGGTTAATTTTTAAGTAAAGTTTTATTGGAGTGAATTGAGCATTTTCCATCTTCTAGATTGGTTGCCATACCAAGGTTAAAAAGCCCAGCCAGTCTAACAATTTACCCATAGCTGGAAAGATAATAATTGGATGCTTACTTTCCCAAGGATATTAGCACAATGGGAAATGCAAACTGCCTCGTTCAGGTTTCGAACTCACGTCACCGTGTCCATTTCTTACAACAGTAACTTTTACACGCAGTGTGCCTTATATATATATATATATATATATATATATATATATATATGTTTGTGTGAGGGTGTATTTGGGCAGCATTTCTTCATTAATATATGTTTCATTGAACAATAAAGACGTTTTGTCTATATAATTTTGTATATAATTTTTCCAGTTGCCGAATTGATTTTTTGGGAATCCGGCAGGAATTGGTGGCATAGGTCACATTACTTTCACAATATACTCACCCCTGATGATAGTTCAAGATCTGGCAGAGAGTACATGGGTAATAATTAGTTATAGGAGTTTCATCAATTAATTTCCGCCGGATACTATAAAATCAATTCGGCAACTGGAAAGGATATATGCGAAAATATGTAGACAAAACAAGTCTTTATTGTTCAATGAAATATGTATTAATAATTTGAATGGATATCCTTCATCACCAGTTCATATTTTCTCCTATGTTAACTCTTTTATAAAAAATCTTTAAAAATTTTCACTGAAATTTTATTCGTAACGATGACATCAGATCGAAAGGAGCTGAGAAGGATCAAAAAATAAATACCACTACAAAATATTCTTATATATAGATATATATATATATATATATATAGAGAGAGAGAGAGAAACAGAGAAACAGAAAGATAGGGGAGTGTCCTCGTGGTGTAATGGTTAAAGCGATGGACTGCGGAATCGTAGTACGCGAGTTCGTACTCCAGTCGCGCTGTTACGTTCACTTTCGGGCAAATACTCTTGGGAAAGGTATGAACCCCCTTATCCTCCCAGCTATGGGTTGAATAGTATCACTACTGTTCTTCTAGGAGAATGGCTTCGGCATTAAATAACCTAAATAGAGTTGATATGCCATTAAACAAAGAAGAAAGAAAGAAAGAAAGAAAGATAGGATACGTATATATATATATATATATATATATATATATATATATATATATATATATATGTAATAAGAGAGATAGAGAGACGTAGGGGAGAAGATTCTGATCTTAGAGTGAATAGATGAATTAATAATCACGTATTTTTATGCCTACAGTATTTGAACTCGTTAAACTTAAGCAAAATTTCCATTTTTCGCATGGCTGCCTCTTGAAATTGTTGTTAGCATCCTGGTTTAGAATTAGCCATTTTCTGCACGGACAAACTAAATAATTATTGGATGGGTCTCGGAAAGATTAAATGTTTAGCACCAAATTTTACATTTTTTAGCAGTTTTCTATGCTTAGTCTGCAAATTGTATATATGAGATTCAGGAAGAATGTTATTGCCACTGATCTGGAATTAATCCTCAATAATCAGAAATTAATAATACGAACGTTATTCAGTGATGGAGTTCAAATCAAAGAGAATAACTCTAAAAAGTTGAGGAAATCAATATTTCTTCATTCTTAGCCTTTACTGACTTTTAATGGCATATCAACTTTCGCGGGTTTTTAATGCCAAATCTACCCCTGCAGAAGAATAATAATGGTAATATTTAACTCATGGCTTGGCCAGGATAAAGAGTTCATACTTTTCCGAAGGGTATTAGTCTGAATGTTAAAAGTAATACCTGGCCCAGTCGGCAGTAAGACTATGACTACATCTCTGCTGAGGTCTAAGACTCCCCCAATGAGTGTCCTGGATATGATAGTAAACAGTCTGATGGTGAGGCTTCAGTAACGCTGGAGTATTGGAAAATAAAACCAAACCAAACCAAACCAAACCATAGGTAATAGTGCGACGGGAGTTTGAACTCGCTAACTACGATGTCACAGTCCAGCACGTTAGTCTATCACGAGGAAATCAAGGAAGAACTATAGACTTAGATGTACAAAAATGGTTATGTCAGAGCAGTCTTATTTTGGCTTCCACTGTTCAATAAAAACAAGAGGCACGTCCTGTGATCAGATCTGAGAGTATATCACTATCGAAAGAAAAGGGATCAGTACAAGACTTTTCTCTTTCATATAGAAACGAATATTACACTTGTAAGAAGTCATAGAATGCACCGATGGAAAAAACGGGATAAAAAAAAAAAAACAAGTTGGATTTCAATCTGTTGAATAATTATTTGAATAGAAGATGCAAGCATTATGAGATTGAATAGAGCGAGTACTGTAAAGTTCGGTGAACAACTCGAAGAGACATATAAATCGATCTCAAGATCATTATTGTGCGTTAGACATACACCTGATGTATATACCAACTCCTAAACATACAGAAGACTCCTGGTTGGTCAAATATTACTCAGTAGGTTACTGTGTGTATATTCAGTAAACTATATTTAAACAGTAATGTATCGTGTACATAATTTTTCACTGAAATCATAATCACATCAGCCAAAAATAAAGCATACAAATCTCACGCTTATATTTTTGAGAATTCTCAATCTATTGCGCTCTCCTGAAATTGCGCTGATAAACAACAGACAATAGTTATCTGACTGGCCGCTTGGGTGCTGCGACATAACATTTACGGTTTACAGTCAGCTGTTAAAAACCGCGTATTATATAACGCTAATATGATACTTTATTTGAATTACAGTTTTATTATTTTAGAAAAATCTGTGATAATTCAGTAAATACGTTCGCCAAACACGAAGAGCACTGTTCCACTGGTTGATCACTCTGTGGTAAAGGTTTGTTTTTTTATCCCTGCTGTATTAGGGAACTCCAAGTTCTTTTGATACGCTGCTACATATGGTGGGCGTATTATCTAAAGATCATTTCACAATAAAACATTATATATATGTATATATATATGCCTCTTAAATTCTTTTATTTTAGAAATTCTTTTTAAATTTTGTTATTTTAGAAATGCACTTCAGATTCTTTTGTTCTTAAAATGCATTAGAAATCAAAGGTTCAGAATTTACCTTTATTATACGTTCAAATCTATATTTATTTTTGTTTTGTTTTGTTTTCGTCAGCGTGTTTTTATTCTTATTTTTTATTCACAATGGTCCTATCAAACAAGAATAATTCTTAGACTGATCTATTTGACTCATTGTGATATCGTCAATTGGTTTGGTTTGGTTTTATGGCATATCAACCTTTGTTGGTTATTTAACGCCAAATCTATTTTTATGTAAATAATCTATTCTATTGAAAACAGTTAAGTTCAGCATAAGTACACAGTTTAATTGTCAAAAACATTTCCATTTCAAACTATTCAAGCAGTTATATGTAATAATTCAGTTAAGTGTAAATACAGTTTTAATGTCAAAAAACAGTTCTATTTCAAATAATTCAGTTAAGCATAAGCACGCAGTTTAAGTGTAAGTACGGTTTGATTGTCAAAAACGTTTCTATTTCAAGCTATTCAGTTTACTCAATTCAGTTGAGCATAAGTATGCTGTTAGTTCTATTTAACCCATAGATAGGGCCCTATCAGGTGCTACCACTCCGGGCCAGAGTGGACCTGGGAGCAATGGCAATGAAGGGGTACTCCGCATTCCCCAAAGCTCCAGCAATGCTGGAACCTCACCATCATATTGTTTAGTGTCATATCCAGGACACTCGTTAGGGGGGGTCTAACCCCTCTGCAGAGGTGCAGTCAGTGTATTCTACAGCCCCAGCTGACTGGGCAATGATATCGTCAAGGTGAATGATACACAGAGAAGAATGAGTGCTGAAGATATTTATTCAGCGCCAGTATCCGGTGCTAACGGATACTTAGAAAAAAGACACAGTACAATAAGTTACAAACAATAAACAAGAGAATTTACAAGAAATTGAGCAGGGTCAAAATGCGGTATAGCCAAACGAAGTAAGATCACTCTGAATATAATCAGCTTATTGAATCAACCCCACGAAGTCTTTAATCGTATGCTATTTATAGCTATAAGCCAGTCCATCTGGTGTTTAGCCGCTCTAAAACACCCATAAATGATGTAACCATAGACAGCAATACCACTCCGAGCTAGAGTTGACCTGGGAGTTCAAGTAATGAAGAAGTACTCTACAGTCCCCAGAACTGGAGCCTCACCATTAGATGCAATTTAGAGTTATACCCAAGATAACCCTTCCTCTTAAGAAACAGCTACACAAACAATGTAAATATGAACGCACAATGAACATGATTCCCTTATTTCTAGGCATAAAATAACCCTACATGATTTGACATGCTGTTCAAATCAATCAAATAAGAAGCTTTGAACTGCTTTTTTACCGAGAGGTACAAGGAGTCGAATAAAATTTGGAACGTTGGCAACGAAGTAATGTTACCAAAATGGCTGTTTTTTCTGTTTTTTTCTGCTGTTATTTGATACGATTGCGAATTTTTACCGAATTAATTTCAAATACATGCACCAAGTAAGATATTTGAAAAGATGTGACTAGCAGAAAATGTCGGAACGCTCGATAGATTTTTAGTGGTCAAGAAACTTTACTGACAGAATGTGGTTATTATGTGTATAATTTGAATATCAGATCACTGAGACTTCATTCTATAGCTATATTCTTATTTTATATCAAATGCTTATTCATTTATCTCTTGTAATTTGGGCTTTTTAAAGTAAGTAGATTGGAATAGACAGGCTAAATCTTTAGCCAACAAGCTTATCTGTTATGTTTCTGCGGGACTTTTCTTGTATAGGAACGCGATACAACTTCGCAATGATATCTCTGAATTCCACGACAGATTAAAAACTCGCAAGTTGACGACTGTGAAGATAATGTAGATAATAATGTTAAAAAGCCAATAGAGATTCTTTTTGCTTTTAATTTTCTACATTTTTTTTTCTTCGATGACGAGGGGCTTTCAATTCAACTGAATCTCTCGTATTTCGAGGTTTTTTTTTTAAGTTGTTTTACTTTTTAAGAGAAAAATCTTTTGGTAAAAATATTTTTTTTTTATTATTTCTTAACCAAAATCTTCCAAACTATTTTATACCTTCTCTCAGTTTTTTGTTTTCTGTTTTTGATTTTGTTTCTGTGTCTGCTTTTATATTTTCCATCAGAGTGTGTACGCTTTTTTTACATTCTTGTTTTGTTTCGGGGTTCCTTTCATTTTGTTTCGGTTCATCTGTATCTTTTTGTTCTACGTTTTTAAAGATTTTTTCTTCTTCATTCTTTCTTTTTCCTACTTTATTTATTTACTTCTTTTTTGTTTTAAGAAATATTCAGTCTTACTTTAAACCTTATTCAGCGATCACTAATAAAGTTTTTACTTTTCATTTTTTAAATCTTTTTTATCCCTTCTCTCATCCAATATATTTTGTTTGCTTCTGCTGTTCAGCAGTATGTCCACAAAACTTTTTCCTTTCTGTCTTCCTAACATTTATATACCGTCTTTGTTGCTTCGTTTCTGGTTGATATTTATTATTTTTTAGCACCTTCTGGTTTGTGTATTATGTAATTGAATATATTTCATGTTATAAGATTCTACTCGAAAAATGGGACAGTTTATTCCATTGCTCATATATATATATATATATATATATATATATATATATATATATATATATATATATATATATAAAGGATATACTTGTATATATACATATATATATATATAAATGCATATATAAATTATAAATGTATTTGTGTATATATGTGAATGCATTTATTATATATGTACATATATATACTTATAAAAACGTTATTTGATATATATATATATATATATATATATATATATATATATATATATCCATGTATATATATACCCATACATATAATAACTTTACTCATATATATATATATGTATATAGATATATTCCTTTTATATGTATATACATACTCTCACACTCACACACATAAATATTTATACATTAATATATATTTACCAACTCTCCTCACAAGTAGAATATGACACAAGGTCATTTTTTTTAGGTAGAGCTCAACAAGTTTGAATCCAGATTTTTCCTTCTCCTAGGTTGGTTGCCTTTCCAAAATTAAAGATCCAAAGTTGCACTACTATTTAGCTCGTAAAAGAAAAAGAAAATTTGGTAACCGTAGTTGAGGGCGACCAGAAGGCTCCCTTTTCAATAGCTACTACACCGAGATGTAGGGAGGGCTCTATTCATTTCCCTGGATTGCTCCACTTTACCGTTGATACGTACCTTATATTTCTGAGTGTTAAACAAGGAGGTATCAAGTACCATTTTTAAAGTCTTTGTTATGACGCGACCCGGGATTGAACCCAGGTCTCCCGGACTATTGGCGAACACTGTACCCACTGTGAGAAAATAGCTGGATGCATACCTTTATCAAGAGTATAAGTGCTATGGGAAATGCAAACAGCCTAGTAAAGGATTTGAACTCGGGTCACCGTGTCCATTTCTTACGACAGTAACAATTACAACACGAGCACACACACACACACACACACACACATAGTTTTTCTTTTCTTCTATTATCTTTTTAATTCTTTTTTTTTATTTCCACCAAAATGAAATTTTTCGTTTACTTTCTTCAATATCAATCCTTCTTTTATTTCTTCTCTCGATAGCCGACTTGAGTTTAGTTTTAGTTTTTACACATCTTTTCTTTCATTAAATCCATTCTTTCTTCTCGTCAAAAAACAATTTTTCATTCGTCGTTTCTATAACAGCTCTACGTTATTTAATCATATATATATATATATATATATATATATATATATATATAATATCTATTTCCCTTTTTCAATCTTTATTAATATTTCCTTCTTCTTCAAGCGTTCCCCCCCCTTTCTTTGCTCCGTTCAAATTCTTTTAAATTAACACATTTTAAGTTTGTTTTTTTTTCTTTTCGTTTCTTTTCTCGTACTTTCTCGCATTCCCCGATTTTTTGCTCCATCATGTCTCGTCTTCCATTTTGTTTTTCTTCCCGCTCTCTATCAGTTTCAATATGGCTTTGCATTACGACCACCTTGAACAGAACGTTATAAGAAATCTGAATTCGATAAAGAGAATTGGAACGTCTTCCAAGAAAAGACATGGCGATGCCGACATCCAAACATCCAAACATATATCGAATAAATGAAAGAAAATATGCGAACAAAACGATAATTCCACAAGCAAAAATATATTTAGAGAAAACACTTACACACGTATATTGCAAAAAGAAGAAAAATTTCACACACACACACACACACACACACACACACACACACACATATATATATATATATATATATATATATATATATATAAGGACTTCAGCCAAACAAATTTTTTTTAAAAGACTTTCTCAAATTTCTAAAAGAGAAGAGGAATGTGGAAAACTGTATAAAGTCAATTAAAATAGACGGGCAGTATGAATAAGAATTGTTGCGATGGGTTACAGATTATATGTACACCGGCTCATGCATCATATGTACTTATTTCGTGGGTCCGTGTATGCATGTGCGACTAAATATCCATAGTAAAGAGGATGTTTATAATAAATTGATATTCGCCAGTATGCCTTATTCTTCCAAATATCAGGCGACTTATATTCTCACAGATAATTCAGTTTATGACTGGCGCCATGTTTAGTCCAATGGTTAGCGGGTTGGGCAAAAAGATCCTAAATCAGGATGTAAATTCTTTTTCACTGCTTCATACTTCTGACAATGAATTAAGATTAGTGAATAACAGTTAAGTAAAAGGCTGTTTCCTGTGCGTATTTTTAATAAAATCTGTCTTTTCACTATATATTTAAATTAGAAACTCAAAATCTTTAATTCATATATATATATATATATATATATATATATATATATATATATATATATATATATATATATATATTAAAATCACCTGAGAAAACAATACAAAACCAAATCAATAAAATTGGTATCCTGTATCGATAATGGCGTAAGTCTCTTTTCGAAATTGTAAATCAACTGAAGGGACCTTGAGACAAAGTTCTCTCTGTTCCAATGGTCTCTTTGTTTCTTGCTATTGATTACCAGTTTAAAAAAAATAGTCGTTTGACTGGAATTGTCGTGACTTTTTTGTGAATCTGAACGTACTATCACAACATGTAATTCGAATTAATATCATTGCTGTAACAGCTCCATATTGGGGAGTCATTCAATGACTTTGACATGAATTTAAGAAAATTATATTCTCGTCCCGTGTTGAGACGTCATGTAATCAGTAAAATCAAATTTCATTTATGACAATTCTTCGTTCTTGAAAAGGTTTAAATACTACAAAATATTATTCGAGTAGATTGTTTATGATCTAACCTGGCTCCGATGAAGCTAAAAATCAAGAAAGTCAGGTGGTATATAAGGATACTTCTTGACACTCTGGATTGATGATAATAATTCTTTGAAACCTAAACTATACCGGACTAAAGTCATCTCCTGATAAAGATATTGTCGACACTTATATATATATATATATATATATATATATATATATATATATATATATATATATATATGTGTGTGTGTGTGTGTGTGTGTGTGTGTGTGTGTGTGTGTGTGTGTGTGTGCACGCGCGCTCTGATACGTCAAATGGCTCTAAATACAGAAAGAAATATTAGCCAAATTGTAAAAAAAATTCTTTTAAATATTCTTGACATTCTTTTGACTAGGCTCACCACATTTTGTATATATATATATATATATATATATATATATATATATATATATATATATATGTATGTATCCAGTAAAAATATATGGTAAACACGCACACACAAATATATATATATATATATATTGATTAATAGGTATGTAGGATAATTCAAGCAGTTTTAATGGTCTGTTAACAGGGTCTCTAATATGCTAATTGCATCTCCCCCCTCCGCCACGACACTTAACTCTATCCGATGTTGAGACAATAGATTTGAAACTTTGGAGGTGTTGAGTACCCATTAACAGCCATTGCTCCTTGATCCACTCTGACCCCGAGTGGTGATACCGATTAGGGTCCCATCAACGGGTCAAACCGACATTTTTATGAATTATTTGTATTCGATAAAACCATGGTAAAAGTAAAACATAAGAAGCAATTACAAAAAAATATTAATATGAACGAAAAATAAACACAGTTACCTAACTTCTACGCATGAAAAATACCCTAGATGCGTTAACATGCCCTTAAAATCAATCAATGTCGGTAATGGCGTAAATCTTATGCCGAGAATGTTTATCGATCGGAAAGGATCAGTAATGACGAGTTCGCCACTGTACGCATAATTCCTTTGTATATCTCTACAGGTTACCAGTTTGAAAAATTATTGTTTAAGCCTAAATTAACTACAACGTTGTCTCGACTTTCCAATGAACTTGAATTGTACGCAGTATTGTCAGAGTGACACTTTAGACATATTGAACCTAAACAGAGGGAACAGATACTACTCGACTTTGTTTTAAGGCAGAAATGACGATCCTTATTTAAATAATGGAATATATATATATATATATATATATATATATATATATATATATATATATATATATAGGGTCAGGGTTATTGACATCCATGAAATTTCTGAACATAATGTACAATATCTCCTGAAAGAAATGAAAAAAAAGAAATAAAACAAAACAAAAAAAAACGAGTTCAGTTAAACAGCTTTGGTCTATGTACAACTCGTGGTTGATAAAGAACAGCCAATATTAAAACCAGTTTATATCAATTTGGTTATTTTCGTTTTATTTTTGAAGATATAACAAAAAAAGGAATGGGTGCTGATAATCGTGACCACGAAAGTATATATATATTTTTTTCTACTGTTTTATAACTTTTTTCTATGCATTTTTATCATCTTTTCTGAAATCATTCAACTATCTTTGTGTCTTCCTAAATCCCTTTTCTTTTCTTTTCTTTTCTTTTCATCTTATCTATGTTGAATTGTATCCATTTTAATTTTTATTTCCACTCAAAGTTCCACTTTAGACTCTTTTTCCTGATTTTCAGACAAACGACGACTCTCAGATCTCTTTTATCATCTTCTCTTTCTCACCCAATCTCTTTTTGATACTAGTTATCAACAATTATAAAAACAGATAAAAAATGAATAAATAAATTCTAATGAAAGATATAAAGAAAAAAAAAACAAAACAATTAACACAAAGAAAAATGGCTTCTTATTTATATACGAAATGTTTCTTCGGTTTCACTTCTGTTAATCCTTTTTCACCATGAGCAGTTAACTTTCCTGCTTTTTTGTTTTCTTTTAGCCTTATTTAATCTCTTGTTTCTTCTCTCCCTCTCCCCCTCTCTCTCTCTCTCTCTCTCTCTATATATATATATATATATATATATATATATATATATATATTTCTTCGCTTATTTCTACTTCAGTGTTTAAATATTATCTCTGTCTTTCTCTGTCTATCTATCAATCCATCTATCTCATCCCTTATTTCTACCTAAGTATTTGATTACTCTCACACAATCTATCTATCTATCTATCTATCTATCTATCTATCTATTTTTCCTTTATTTCTACTTCCGTATTTGATTACTCTCTTCCACTGTCTGTCTGTCTCTGTCTCAGTCTCTTTCTCTCGATCGATCAATCTATCTCTTCCCTTATTTCTACTTCAGTGTTTGATTACTTTTGTCCAACATTTCTACATTAACCTCTTTATTTTTCTTAATTTATTTTTTTTCATTTTTTCATTTCAATCTGTATCTGATGTTATTAAGCTTAGTTTAGGTAGGCACAAGGTCTTAAGAGCTGAGCACCACGTAAAAAGGATCACGAACTTCATATTGTCCTTGTCGAAGATGATTGATACACCATTTTCCTTTGGTTACTCGCCAATATAAGCGAGTATAATCCTCATCAAGGGAACCATTTTATTTGTCCTTGTAACAAAGAAAGCTAAGATTAGAAGAAAAACTTTCGATACAAAATATTTTGAGCGTGAGACTCCTTTTCGGGGATTGCTCCATTTTATCTTTGATCCCTCTCTTAGAATGCTGAGTATTAAGCAAGAAGGCATCAAGTACCATTTTTTGAGTCTATGGTATGACTCGACCTGGAATTGAACCCCTGGTCTCCCAGGCAATTGGCAGACACTCTACCCACTTGGCCAATGGACTTATTTTTTGGCGTGGGGGAGGGTTGTGGACTTTCAATTCATTAGTGTGTTCTTTTTGCCGTTATGAGGTCCTTAATCACCGTAGCGAACGCAATTAAAAAGCCTTCTTTTTGCTCTTTTGTTCAATCCTTCATTCCTTGGTTTCGAAGTTAAGCAAATCATAGGTTCTTGTCATTTTCTGGCTCACTCAAATTGGGCCGAATTTTGATTTAAAAAATGCTTGAATAATAGAACTAATCATAAAAATTTAGATTTATCGCGTTTTTTTTTTTTTTTTTTTTTTTTTTTCGAAAATCAGGCTTATCAGAAAACGTTTAAGAATTATTCTGTATTTTGCTTCCGCACCTTTTCTATTCAACCAGGATAATTTGGGCTTTAAAACATCCATTTAGGTTGATATACCATAAAACAAAGAAACCAAACCTTCTTTCATTTCTGTTGCAAAATCGATGGATTGTATATCCACTGACTTCCCTGATATAATGGACTTCAGTTTGCTTACAGTGGTTGCTCTTTCTAAATTGTTACCCATCAAAATTCTCTTCAAGCCTAACACTGCTTAAATTTGCTGATTTGGCGGGAACCAGTGAAATAACTATATTCTTTGTTATTAGTTTTCCTTGTTTTTACATCTCACATCGTTTCCGCTTCTGCCGGTTTCAGAAAAGATCGTTATGGAAATATCTTAAAATATAAATAAATAATTAAAAACAAAAATGCAAGCATCTATATGCCACCCCACCATCGCTTAACAAATTCTTCGATCTCTTACCTCTTTTAGTTTTTTTCTTTTCTTTTCTTTTTCTTTCTTTTCTTTCGCCTTCCTTGGTACAATCGAGGGTGGGGAACACATTACCCCAATTTACAGAGACGCATTTATATGCAAAATTATTCTCAGAAGTGTAAATGGTGCTTTGTAAATCTTTCCACCGATCCCAACACCCGATTCTTTTAACATTTTCGACTCCACGTCCGACCCTCTTCCCGCCGGCTTCACAATCCACACACAGATCTGAAAAGATCTGAATCGGAAATCTAATAGTCTTGTTCACAACCCCTTCTCCCCTCTTCATCTCTAGCCACACTTTCTTGTTACATCTTATAATTCTCTCCAGCATTTTTTACTCCTCTTCCTACTACCACTTTTTTGTCACGCTCTCTTTTTTGTTGTATCGTTATTTCTGTCCATCTATATAAGTTGCTATCTCTCAGTGTTTTCCCTATTTATATTCATCTATCACCGACACCTTTCCCCATCTTCCTCCCCTTCATTCGCTTTTGCTTTCTAAAATACACGTGTATTTGTCTTTTTTATTTTTCGTATTTATTCCTTTGGTCTCCCATCTTCTCGCTTTCTCTCTCTCTCTCTCTCTCTCTCTCTCTCTCTCTCTCTCTCTCTCTCTCTCTTATATATATATATATATATATATACCAACTGCTCAACCTAAGCAGTACGTGACACATGGTCAGATTTTTCAGCGGACTTTAACAGGTCTTACTTCAGAGTTTTCTTTGTCCTAGGTCGGTTGCAATACCAAGATTGCTGCCATACTATTTGACAATTCCTGAAAGGAGAATAATTGGATGCAAAACTTTCCCAAGGGTATTAGTACTAATTGAAATGCTAACAGCCTTGTTCAGGCTTTGAACTCAAGTAACCGTCTCCATTTCCTACAACCGTAACCATCATAACATGAACGCCTTATATATATATATATATATATATATATATATATATATATATATATATATATATATATATATATATATATATATATATATATATATATATATATATATATATATCTTATGAATTCGTAAAAAAACACTAGTTTTATCATTTACACAAATGAATTCAATACAAATGTAAAAAAATGAACCTATCAGCAGAAATATCCTCAAGTCATGCTTACAACACGGAATTCCACCATCTCTCTCTCTCTCTCTCTCTCTCTCTCTCTCTCTCTCTCTCTCTCTCTTGCCATCCATCCCAATCATTCATATTTCTTGGCAGGTCTTCTAAACTGTGAATAGTGTCCGCTCAGGGCTGATGTATGTAGGTCTTTGTTATACACAACTGGAGAAGTGTAATACTAAATATGGACACAACGGCGTGGACAGACCAATTTCCCACAATTTCGTCTTCAATATATATATATATATATATATATGAGATTTATTGTGCGTTTAATGGAGGACCATAGGTTGCAATATTCTTAAACATATATATATATATATATAATAGTAGTGTCTGTGACACTACCGTAGTCGAGGGTGACGCGAAGGCTCCTTTTTCGATAGCTACTACACCAAGGTGTAGGGGAGGGTGCTACGCCTTTCCCTGGATTGCTCCACTTTACCCTTGATCCTTACCTTATAATGCTGAATGCTAAGTAAGGTAGCATCAAGAGCCATTTTTTGAGTCTTTGGTATGACTCGACCTGTGGATTTAACCCAGGTCTCCCGAGCCATTGGCGAACACTCAACTATTATCCCAATGTCATGTAATTAATATATAAATATGGTAGTGTCCACAGACACTACCATGATATATCTTATGAGATCACTGACCAATTATTATGAGTTCAGGTTCAAATGAAATGCATCCTATCAAAGCCCTATTGTCACAGTCGATACACTACAGTTGTTTGGCCAAAGGGTTAGGGTTAGGGTTACTATGTTGAGGTTTTAATGGAGTTCAGCAAGAGATTCCGTCGGAAGAGGCCAGTACTCTTCAAATCGGGTCTGTGGCATTTTCGCCGGGACAATACACCAGTTCGCAACTCCATCCGTGTCACAGACTATTTCACCAAGATGGGCATCAAGGACAGTTCCTCATCATCTCTGTAGTCCAGACCTTGGTCCCTGTGACTTTTCGTTATTTCCTAAGCTCAGAGGCTATCGTTATGAGACAATTGAGGAGATGAAAGAGGCTGTGACGAAAGTCATTGACACGCTCACACATGAGGTCTTATGGAGCCTTACAGAAGTTGTTAGAACAGTTCAACAAGAGCATTGCAGCCGGAGGAGATTACTTCAAAGGGGACTAGAGTTTCTCTATCAATAAAAGTGGTCATACGAAAAAAGTCTGGAAATTTATCGTATGCCACTCGTACATATATATATATATATATATATATGGTAGTTTCTGTGACACTACCATGTTATATA
>OY757907.1:53217854-53221429 GCA_963585895.1 Sepioteuthis lessoniana
TAACGCCTTGTCCACGAAAATCACACATATACCGTTGTTTATGAATCAGATTGGATTATAGTTACACACACACACACACACACACACACACACACACACACACACGTATTGGTTCCGTAACCAGCTTTTTGTTCGTTGGGACCGCTATTCATGTAGTGCATCTTGGGTAGAAGTAGCCAGGCAGAGCACCTCCCTATCCAGATCTACAGAGTTTTCATTCTCCAAGTCTGGTTTGGTTTGGTTTGGTTTCTTTGTTTAATGGCATATCAACCTTTGTTGGTTATTTAACACCAAAGCCATCCTTCAAGAAGAACAGTGGTGGTACTCTCATACCCATAACTTGGAGGATTAGGGGGTTCATACCTTTCCTAATGGCATTTGTCCTAAAGTGAAAGCAATAGCGCGATATATATACATATATATACATATGCAAACAGGATTTAGCATTAAATAACCTACAAGGGTTGACAATCACTTACTACGATTCCGCAGTCCATCGCTTTAACCATTACACCACGAGGACAGCTCCTCCATCACTGGTAACTATAACAAACTAAAAGAGCACAGAGTGCCGACTATTTACCCATACATGGATGAAAAACAGATGGATTCATATTTTTCTAAGGGTATAAGCATTGTGTAAATTTTAAACTACCTCGTTCAGGATTTGAATTCGAATTTCCGTGTCCATTTCATATGACGATAATTATTTCAGCACGCACACCTTCGATCATTAATATAAACATAAGTTGGCCGACCGTAGTCGAGGACGATCCGAAGGCTCATTTTTCATTAACTACTACACCGAGGTGGTAGCGGAGGGCGCAACTCCTTTTCTCTGGATTGCGGCACTTTATCCTTGATCTCTACCTTATAATGCTGCGTGTTGAGTAAGGGAGTATTAAGTACCATTTTTTGAGTCTTTGTTACGACTCAACCTGGGATTGAACCCCCAATCTCCAGGATCTACCATTGTGTTATTACGTTGCAAGAAAATCCAACATTTTGAATACTGTTTTTCTTGATAGACAACGCCCTCTCAGGTAACGATTAGCTCTACACAAATTTCAGTACAGTGATACCTCGAGATACGAATTTACTTCGTTCCAGAGGGGGATTTCGAATCATAGAATTTTCGTATTATGGGACAAGTTTTATGGCATAATTCACTCCAGCCCTCAAAAGCAGTCGTATAAAGTGTAAATATAATACCCAACCGAAGGAATATGTTTGTTAATGACAACATAGTCATTTACATAAATGTTAAAAAAGATACAGAGTACAACAAAACGTTCACGTGATGCAAGGAAATGAATTCGGGGAGGATCGCTGTTGGGCGGCACTTTCGATTTTTGTTTTTCTTGAATGTTTTCTTCGTTAAATGGAACGGAAAATTTCTTCGAAGCTCGTTTCGTATTCTGAATTACGTAAGTCGACGTTCCAGTATATATATATATATATATAGTCATCCACAGATAGACCTGTTTCGTTCTATCGGAACTCTTCAGTGTGGCTAGATAGGCTAGATTCCCGAAGCTGGGATCGAAACCTCGCTGACTGAAACGCCAAATCCAAGTTTCTACCACTCAGCCACGAGGAAACCAGTTCAAGCAGAGGAAATTTAAACGCTTATGTATCACATTTGTTTTTGTTTACATATATCTGCTTAACGACTACCGAGAGCTCAGTTCATTTGAAGAGCCTTGCTTTCGGGGTTTTCACCTGTATTTAGTCATCACCCTCTCTTTTTACTTTTTTATGACATATCAACCCTTGTTGGTTATTTAGTGCCAAATCCTGTTTATATATATATAATGGGGTTTTTCGAAAGTTGTGGTTCCACGGTATCTTATTATTCCAGGCTAGGTTGTATTTTATCTATATACTTTCTTTTGTTTTTTTTATTTGATATTTAACTTTAGATCATCAGACTAAATCTCTTTTCTCTCTTTATTTCTCTGAGTCTTGTCATAGCCTTTCGTTCTTTTAAAGCTTCCTGGTGAAGTTTTGGTGTGAGAACCGAATGTGGAGAGTAGGGTTAAGGAAGGATTTCTAACTTCACTATATATTCTGTTTGTCTTTCTTTTCGTTTATTTTTTTCAAATCCTTCATATTTTTTTATTGGCTGCTTCCTTAAAAAACTTCTTTTGATTGTTTTTTTCCTGTTCAAAAGCGCGATAAGAGTAACCCGAACATTTTCAGACCTTTTATCCGATGGTAGCATCATTGGGTAACGAAAAAAAGTTTTGTCAAACAGGCCGAGCTTTAACTGGTTTTTAGTCCCGTTTAAAAACGTGATAAGAGTAACTCAAACCCGAACATTTTCAGACCTTTTATCTAGCATCATTGCCTAACGAGAAATGTTTTGTTAAACGAGTCAAAGGCCTGACCAATTTAACAAAACATTACCGTAGTTTTAACCAGAAGTATTTTATTTCTCACTGACTCGCTAAGATTTCCAGTGAATCTATGACCAGCAAGGTCATCTGGCACACGATCCGGAAGACTTAGGAATTACTAGCATAGTTTACATTGCACCTAGTGAAACCTATGTCCAGCACTGACCAGATGTGCACGAGTCTCGGCTCGTTCCCGACCTCCCCCTTCCTTAAATCCACATTATAAAAAAAGACCTTGCGTCAAATCCTGCCTGGTCGAAGGCACGAATAAGTATCGACTCGCAAAGATTTCATGCTCACTCTCTCTTTAACTTCATCTGTTGTTCACTCTCTCTGTTTAGCCTGCTTGACCTTCTCTTTCATACTCTTCTTTAATTATTATTATTATTATTATTATTATTATTATAATTATTATTATTTGCTTAACCTGTATCTTTTTCGCAATTTTAAATACATACTCAGTCACAGACACACACACACACAAACTTTCTCTCTCTCTCTCTCTCTCTCTCTCTCTCTCTCTCTCTCTCTATCCCACACACACACATAAACACGCACACACACACCCCGTCTCCATTTATTTATCTCTCTGTCTACCTCATTTGCTTTCATTTACTTTCCCTCGCTTATATTTCACTTCACACTAATGCCTTTGGGGAAGGCATGAATCCAGCTATACTGCCTCGAGCAATGAGCTGAATATTAGAATAAACTGGACTTTTTAACCTTGATATTGCAATCGGTCGAGAAGAAACAACCCTGAATTAAAACTAGTTGCACACTGCTTAAAATATTGACCTTGTGTCACATCCTGAAAATGAGGAAGGGTCTTGGGAATACACTCAATTTTTTTTTTTTTGCTTTCATATCTATTTTATTTTCTTTCTCTTTTTCTTTTTTGATATTTTCTTTCTTGTATTTATAACCAAACCACCCACCTGCCCGCCTGCTCACTCGCTCTTTCTCTGTCTGTCTGTCAATGTACTTTCATTTCCCAGTTCTACGTTATCTGGGCACCTCGGATGGTGTGATGGTTAGCAAGCAGTATTAGCAAAACTTCACGAGTGAGTTCAATTATCACTGGGTGCCCTATTCATACAGCCTTGAGCTGCATCTAAGCAAAAAGCTTAGTAAATTACTACTTCTATGTTATCTACTTCTATTACTTTCTTACTT
>OY757907.1:53221629-53239129 GCA_963585895.1 Sepioteuthis lessoniana
TGTTTAGTGTCATAACCAAGACACTACCTTTTTGAGGGGGGAGGTGAATATGGGAAGTGTGGTCTTACATCTTATATCTTTTCTAACAGTATTATTTTGGTATGACTTAGTACTTCTGCTTTTCAAAGAGTTTGAGAAGGTGTCACCTGTACTGTTGGCGAACACATGTTGGAGCATCGGTCGACTGGAATCTTTTCAAATCACTCGAGTAAAATAAAGAAAGAAAGAAAGAAGAAAGGGAAGAAACGATAAGTTGTTTTCAGAAAAGTGTAATGAATGTTAGGCAGAGATTGTAAAAAACTGCAGAAAGTTACACTGAGAATCCTCTCTCTCTCTCTCTCTCTCTCTCTCTCCATTTCTCTCTCTCTCTCTCTCTCACTTTATATATATTATATATATATATATATATATATATGCGTGTGTGTGTATCTATGTATGCTCTTGCAAGTGTCTCTCTGTTTCTCTATTTTAAAGACAAAGCTTGCGTGCATGCAGATATTCATCACAGATTCAAAACAAGATGTAAAATTCCACACAATATCAAAACAAAGTTGCGTGTATTCAAAATTATCTATCTGATGCTGATTACAGATATTTACTAAGCCGAGCATATTTTGCTACAAGATCGTACCAAATGCTGCGAGGGAATAGAATAGAGCTAGATTAAGCGGAACTCTCCCTCTTTGAAAATCTGCATTTTAAATTCTGACATTTTATCTGGAAGCGAACACAGATCACTGTATTCAGCATGAAGTACACAGTTTTATCCACCAAAATATTTTAATGTATGCAGAATTATACGAGTCCACATGTCTATCTTGAAAAATTAGACAGGTTTCATGCAGTTAAAATCAATCAAATAATCAATCAAATTGAAGGGAAGGGGGATCCTCGTAGCGTTGTGGTTAAGCTGCCGACTGCGACATCTTAGTGAGTTCGAACCCCCAATCGCGCTATCCCTTTCGGACTAAACCCTCAAGAAAGGTTTCAACCCCCCTATTTCTCCTGCTAAGGGCAAAATAAGTAAAAAGTAAAGTTGGCGACCGAAGTCGAGGGTGACTCAAAGTCTCCCTTTTCGATAGCTACTACACCAAGGTGTAGGGGTGTGCGTTACTCCTTTCCCTGGATTGCTCCACTTTACCCTTGATCCCTACTGTATAATGCTGAGTATTAAGCAAGGCGGCGTCAAGTACCATTTTTTGAGTCTTTTGGTATCACTCGACCTGGGATTGACCCAGGTCTCCCGGGCCATTTGCTAAAACTCTAACTATTATGCCAATGTCCGGTTAGGGCAAAATAATGCTACTTATCCAGCATGACGTTAATATTAACTAGCACACGAAGGTTGATATGTCCTTAAATAAAGACAACAACTTTCTTAGAAAGCTTCTATTCATTTTTTTTTCGTATTCAAACGATTTTTCTTTCTCTTTGACTTATTTCGTTATCTTGGGAAATACTTAGACAAAGAAAATCATTAAAGGCCTAAAAATAAAGAATCATGAAGCACAATGAATAAGATGGCTTTGATCACATTGTTTTTATCCTTTCCAATTCCTTCACATTAAATGAAAGACCAAGCAAACACTCTTTCTAACTTACGTTAACTTTGTCATCTTCAAAGTTCGTACGAGAATAAAACTATTAGAGGTATTTATTTCCGCTCAGTGCACTTCAATATTATTTATAATAATTTAAATTTGTAAAAATCTTATAAAAGATGTTTTAAACATTTTTTTTTATTCGGGAGAGAATTGATTCGAGAGGTCAAGTTAACTTTTTCTCATACGGTCTGTTGGTATTATTAACCTAGATTATAAACGAAATCCCTTATTTGGCTGAAAAGATTCACAAGCAACTTTGGTTTGGTTTGGTTTGGTTTGGTTTAACTGTTCAACAGATTATCAGCTTCTTATGGGTAATTCATTACCAAAATCTGATTCATTTCTAATTTTTCATTTAAATGGTATATATATATATATATATATATATATATATATATATATATATATATATATAGCATTTAGATCTAAAAAATTACAAAGTGATGGTAATAGCGAGAGTAGAGTTAGATCTACTCTGATTCGAAAATAATATATTCAAATTATTTATATATATATATATATATATATATATATATATATATATATATATATATATATATATAAAATTGAAATATATTATTTTCGAATCAGAGTAGATCTTACTTCATTCTCGCAATTGTGTTCACTTTCAGACAAATACCCTTGGGAAAGGTATAACTCTCCCTTATCCATCCAGCTATTGGTTAAATAGTACCACGACTGTCCTAAAAGGGTGGATTTAGCATTAAATAACCCAAGAAGGATGATATGCCAATAAACAACAGCCAACCAAACAACCAACCAACCAACCAACAAGAGTGGATCTGGGCGAAATGTCAACGAAGTAATACTTTATATTTCCCAGTTCTCAAGAATCGAAGCTTCACCATTAAAATAATTATGTTACTATCATACAACAGTAAATATCCAAGGAGATCGTAACGCAACATCTTATTCAGGATTGAACTCTGGCAGGTGTGTTTAGGTAATAAGATTATCATTCTATCGCAGGTGTCTTTGGTATGCTTTCATGTGTGTTTATTGTTGGTATCTACGAAGATATTCATAACTTTGTTTTCAATGTTCCACTCCAAGGATTTTTCCACTTTGTTATATTTTTTTATATTTCTTTAAGAATCATTTAATTGTAGAAAGTTATATGATATTAATTATTCCAATACAATACAAATGACTAATATACAACAAGGTTTAAAGTAATTATTCCTATTTACTCGACATTTGTTTGCACACAGTATTATGGTTTCAAGTATTCCTATCTAACGCTAATAATTTCAAAGTTTCATAGGTTCAACTTACTATTCTTAATAAAATAATTTGCACACATATGGTATCATATTCTGTTATCTATGGCCTAATGAATAGAGTGTTCACCAATGGTCCTGGAGACTGGGGTTCAATCACAGGTCGAGTCATACCAGAGACTCAAAAAATGGCACTTGATGCTGCCTTGCTAAACACTTAGCATTTTAAGGTAAGGATAAGGTAAAATGGAGCAATCCAGGGAATAGAGTAGCGCCCTCCTCTATACCTCGGTGTAGTAACTATTGAAAAGGGAGCCTTCGGGCCCCCCTCGACTATGTTTGCCAACTTTACTTTTTATATATAGTTAACCAATAAACAGAATCCTAGCAGGCCTTGTTTAGAGAGGACCTGGGAGTAATAATGATGAAGAGGTAGTCCATCCTCCACCGATCCCTGGGAATCGAGCCTCACCACCAGAAGTAGTGCAGTGTCATACCCAGGATATTTCTTTTGAGGGTAGTCAAAGACCTGCCGAGTAGGACTTGGTTAAAGGTTTAATTATTATTATTATTAAAGATCAAGACAAGCGTCCGAGATTTCGCTCTGTTGAAGGTATATAAATAGATATTCATGAAATGTGCCATAGTCAGGATTGAAATCAGTACACTGTCAGGTGTTCAGAAAATGAGAATCTTATTCAAGCGAGGGTGCTCCTCAATTCATAATCATATTCTGGGATGGAACATAGATTACATTGTAGCAGAAAATGTGTTCGTCTCTAAATTCTTTATTAGGTTCGTGCAGGCTCCTAAAATCCAACCTTGTATCTCACTTGGCTCGGAGTAAATCATTATTTGCATACGAGAATATGGAAGAACTGAAAAAAATTGAAAAATCATTTTACATTCTGAGATACTTAGAGTTGTATATGAATAAACGTCTGCCAACAAACCGGATAATATATATATATATATATATATATATATATATATATATATATATATATATATATAATTGTGTCCATATTTGTGGGTAGCGTAGTTAATATGCGCTTACTTATTAATCAAAGTCGAACAAGTGTGATTGGAATTTTGATTGAGTTTGTAGCATTGGATCAAAAGAATAAAAGAGATAAACAAACAAATGGGAAAACAAAGTGAAAGGGAACAAAATTGCAACAAATACAGAAATTAAAAAAAGAAAATGGCTGAATGAACCAGGGATAGAAAAATGAAGGAAAGATATGAGAAAGGAAATAAAAAAAATATTTTAATAAAAAGGAAAGAAAGAAAAAGAAAAAGAAAGCAGCTAAAATGCAGGAAAAATAAAGAACAACAACAAAAAATGGAGAAAACAGTTTTTTTTTTAAATAAAGAAATGAAGAAATAGAAATTGTTTTGCTCCGTTGCCAGGGGCGATTGCTTTCATTTCTCGAAAAGGTTCGTTTAACTCTCAAAAAAAAAAAAAAAAAAAAAAAGAAAAGATAAGAAAGAGGAAAATGAAAAGAAAAATAATCATATGCTGGTTTTAACTTAGTCATTTTTCCCATCCGCGTTCATTTGCATAGACAATAATAAAAGCAACATCAATGTCAATGATAATACTTAATTTTATAGTATTGACGGCTATAGTAGCGCTAGTAGTTGTATTAGTAGTAGCTGTGTTCTTTTAATAACAACAACAACAACAATATTAATAATAATAATAATAATAATAATAATAATGATAATGAAAGTAAAAGTGAAAGTAAAACTAGAATCAACAACCTTGGCTCAACCCACGCGTCAAATAACTAACACTGATCTGATCTGAGATCACCGAAAGAAGAACACTTTATCATTTGACAAACATTATTCAGTCAGAAGGGAAAAAATCCTTGTCGATGTGCAAGTGTTTTTCAGATTATTTTTTTTTTTGGTTTCTTTTCCCTGTGTTCTCGTTATTTTTTATCTTCTTGGAAGAGTTCAGATATGTCTGCGTGGCTTACCTTTTTACTTAACTTTTCACTGTTTTCTATTCATACGCACACATATACACAAAATATATATCTCTTGTGACTGACTGAAGTAATGTATCAGTTATGTAAACATGTACATTTCAGGATAATTTTTTTTTTAATTTACCGAAGTGTAGGGGATAACGTGGTCGACTGCGACATCGTAGTAAGTGAGTTTGAACTCGAGTAACCGTATTACATTCACTTTAGTCTTATACCCTTGGGAAAGGTTTGAACCCCTTCTCCCCTTTACTGTTCTTCTATAAGGCTGACTTTGGTATTAAATAAATCACGATCTCTTGAAAAAAGAGACCAGACCAAATCAAATCAAAATCTTATTAATGTTAGTACAAATATATATGGTATATCAATCTATTGTTCATAAAAGATACACGCAAGTATATACAAACCTTAGTTCGATGCTAAACAATAGAATACAATAAGTTACAGCGATGTATAAAATGGCAAAGGTCAACCAGTTTGCTCACTTTGAAAAGTTTTTTTTTTACCAGAAAATGTTGAGCGCTATCCAAAATCTAACTCACCAAGTAAACTCAAAACAAATCCTGAGTGTGATCCTCACTGGTTGGTTGCAAATTGTGGCCTTTAATAACCCTCCATACATATCCAAGGGGAGTCATAGACTCATAGGGGCTGGCAGTAGGTGAGATAAATCTGAGTAGACTGAGGTAGAGAGATAAATAAGAAGAGAGATAGAATGATAGTTATCAACAGACTGATGTAGCTATAAGTAAACTGAGAAAGACACAAAGTGTGATCAGAATGAATCGACACCTAATTTTTATTTCTTTTATTTTAGAATCTAAAATCTAAATGAAGATGAATGCACAGTCGAGTAATTCATGTAATTAACAGATGATATCAAAACGAGCCAGTAAAAATTATCGATACTATTTGGTTTTAGAGAAACACAAGATTGTGCAAGTGTAGCACTCTCAATCCTCAACAAGAAGCTTTGTCCATGAAAATATATCTTTACTTCGGAACTGGAAATGTATCTGAAAGGTAAGGTTCGAGAACGTTGAAAGCGAGTGGCTTGTTTACATTTTTACAAACAATATATATATATATATATATATATATATATATATATATATATATATATATATATAAACATGCATGCGTAATATCAAATAAGGATGCTAATCAAAGAATATATAAAATAGTACAATTGTTCAGTTGAAAAAGGCTGACGTGTGGAAAAATTAGCTCACCTGAGGATCAAAAATCATAAAATTCTGAGTGGTGAGTTTCCATCCTGATTTATATCTTTTACATCTTACATATTTTTTAAAAATAAAATGTAATGTGATAGTGCCCTGTATTATCATACATCGAGCACTATAGATATTTTGTGAATTAAAAACGCCTTTAGGGTTAGATTTTAATCCTACATATATATATATATATATATATATATATATATATATATATATATATATTAAAGTTTATATAATCAGAATTCATATGTATATATATATATATATATATATAGCAATATATGAGCAAGTATATATATATGTGTATGTGTAACAATATATATATATATATATATATATATATATATATATAAAGTCTGTCATCTGTAATCTGTAATCTGTATTTTCATTTAGATGAAATCATAACTGTAAACTGTATGTGTGTGCATAAACATTTCTTAATAGACAAAGAAGCCAGATTGGTTTCCTTGAACTCCAATTCGCCATTTTGTATCTTGTGCGCATGTGCGAGAAAATGAAACGTACTTTTAATCAGTTTTCTGTCCAAGTCAACGTGCCGTGAAGCTAATCGAATCAGAAATTACAATTCGCAAAGTTTCTCCAAGAAAAAAGCTCCGATGCGTTTGAAAACTTTTGTCTTTGATTTCCGTTTTCTTCAGGGATTTTGCAAATCAAAGCGATCAAAAAGGATCAGCCAATGAAAATTGTCTTCAACTTGAGCGACGTTCTGATGTCTTCATTTACAGGAGAAATTGTTTCTGTTTGATTCCTTACGAATGTCGAAATGCGGGTTAAGTACGAGAAGTCATCTTTTATTGTTTATTTTATTGGGTTTCTTGTTTGTTCGTGTTTAGATAGAAAGAAAAATTTCAACGACTGCACTTAGAAGGCTGAACAGATATGTATTATCTTAGATTGCTGCAGAGATTAAAAGCTTGTGAAAAACATTAGTATATATATATATATATATATATATATATATATATATATATATATATATATATATATGACGGCTGGATAAACTGATAACAGATGAATGGGGCACCAGAGTGTCACAGTGTCTCTGAACGAGACGCAGGTTTTGAATACAGACGTTTTCCCTTCTTTCTAGCCTTATTAAGTAAGCTCTACTATTTACTCATATAATATAATAATGTATATCAAATATACTTTCTAGGACCTACATATTTGGCTAATATCAGGGGTTCGCACCATATCCTCTATATAAACTTCGTGTATGTAAACAGATATCCAATTCTTGGCCAAACCAAGGTAGTGCACAAACACAATTCAGCTTCAAAAGCAAAACATTTTCCTGAATAGTATCGGGCAATATTCCAGTATATTCAGTTAAGGTCTCTTTATGAAAACCTCTTTCAATATGATCTTATCGACAACATTAACGTCCTACAACATATAAATTAATCTATCTTTGATATTGAGCACTGTATCCAAGGAAAGCAAGTAGCGAGTTTTTTTATATCATAAAATTTGATTCCAAACATTCTGAATATCTACGTGTATTCATTTACACCCCCCCACTCTCTCACTCTCTTTTATATGATTTTCCTCTGCAAAGCAGTTTAGAGAGTTAAACAATAATTGTAGTAATTTTAAAGAATATAATCTGAGAGTGATGTGAATAAACATCAACATATGAACAAATTTACTAATAACGATTGTTTTCAGTAAATTGAACTTGACTATTTGATAGCTTGTGTCGTGGGTGTTTTCCGTCTGTATCGATAACAGTTTAACTTATTATTATTTTTTTGTTGTTGTTGATTTTTGTTTAATGGCATATGAACCTTCGTTGGTTATTTAATGCCAAAGCCATACTTGTAGAATAGTTGTGGTACTATTTAGGCCATAGCTGGGAGTGATAAGGAGGAACATAACTTTCCCAAGTTTTTTAGTGCAAAACTGAACGTACAGCGCGACTAGAGTTCGAACTCGTGTTTAACATATACGGATAATATATGTAATCATATTTATACAAATACACACACTCACATATATACATATATCCACAAACGCAATCATACGTATATATATATATATATATACATTCATATTCAAACAAACTCTCACTCATATATATATATATATATATATATATACTCATACACATACACCCACATATGTACACACACAAACATATATATATATATATATATATATATCCCTAACCAACCACCAACCGCTGCTCAAAAAGTTAACTTTTAGGCAGACTAGAGCTGGTTTGAATTCATAGTTTTCCTTCTCCTAAATTGATTACCAAACAAAAGCTAAATAACCAAATCTGTGTTACTACTTACCCATAACTGAAAAGGGAACGCATGGATTCGTGTGTTTCCCAAGTGCATTAGAGCGTAGCAAACCACTAAATGTCGTGTTAAGGATTTGAACACGAGTCGCCGACTCCCTTTCCTATAACCATACGCTCTGCGTGACATATATATATATATATATATATATATATATATATATATATATATATATGAACAGATTCTCTATGCTTATACTCTATGTTATATAGATATATATATATATACGAGTGTTGCTCGAAGCCTCACGCAGATTTTTAGATTTATCGCACAACAACCACCTGCACAGAATTTAAGACATATATCTTTATTAGTTTTTCTGATTTTATAAGTATTAGTGTGTAACCATCACAAAAATTTTAACTAGAGTACTTCTTTCTGGGTGAGGCTTTAGAACCCTTCGACTGATCCAATTATATATATATATATATATATATATTTGGTAAAATAGAGTTAGCGACCGTAGTCGAGGGGTTACCCAAAAGCTCCCTTTTCAACTGTTACTACACCGAGGTGTAGATGAAGGTGCCATTCTTTTCCCTGGATTGTTCCACTTTACCCTTGAAACGTACCTTATAATTCTGAGTGTTAAGCAAGGAGGTATCGTACCATTTTTTGAGTCTTTGGTATGACTCGACCTGGGACATAACCCCAGGCTTCTGGCCCATTGGCGAACACTCTATCACTCATGTGTTTATAAAGAGTGTAATCATGAAGAAATCTGGTTATTGCGACAGCAATACTGTCAATCATATGGCACCCAAGGAAGTAAAACACCCCTTTTCTCAAAAAGAGGACACGTTCACTGACATAGACCTGTATACCTTTTCACCCCAGCCACCAACAGGCAACTGAGTGTGGATCTTGGAAATCCCCTGATTACATCATCCAAACAACCCTCCGAGAAGAAATGGTCATCATTTTGGGTGTAACTTTATTGGTGATAATCTGAAAACTATCTGCGGCATGAAACATCTGGAGAAAATTCATTTGAGGAAGCTCATCAAATACCATGAACTAGTGAAGCAGTTGGAGAAGCGGACCTGGCAGGGCTTTATCAGTCAGTGGAAGTGAGCTGTTTGTAAATTTGCAGAGTGTTCACGCTGCAGCATCTTGACTCGCACTGGCTTAACAGGAACTACTAAAAAGTGATGGAAATATAAGAAACATCACAAAAATATGCTATGAGGTTGTTTGGATTTGAATTAAGATGGCCAGCCCAGAGATTGCCGCCGCTGAGAAGTGATCAGCCCCAGCTGAGTAAAACGGTCTAATTTTGAAAACCTTGAAATCTCTACCTGATCCGAAAGTATCACGGAAAGATATTGATCCAGCCCATCTGAAAGATATATCTTGGATAGCCGTTTATCTTAAAAGAGATTATTTTCTTTTCTATCAAATACTAGAAAGAAGTAAAACTTACAAAGTCAGACAGACAGACCGATAGCGTTGTGCGCAATAACGATTCAGAATTTTAAAAGTTCTATAGTCGTGTGGCCTAAAAATGTTAGGAACCTATTTTCTCTTTTAATAAAACCTATCAGCGGACCTTAGAATATGTGGACTATGTCTCCTACTGAGGGGTAAAAGCCATTAAAAATTGATAGCAAAGGCAGATATTTATCAAACCCACCGCTCGGGTAGGATATAACACAAGGTCCATTTTGTAAGCAGAGTTTAACAGGTTTGAATTCAGAATTTTCATCTAGATTAGTTGCCTAACCAAGGTTAAAAAACCCATCTGCCTTACTATTTACCCATTGGTGGAGGAAGAATAATTGGATTCATACGTTTCCCGAGGGTATTAGCGCAATGTGAAGTGCCCTCAGCCTCGTCCAGGATTTGAACTCGTGTCGCCGTTTCTATTTCCTACGACGATAACTATTACACCACGGGCACCTAGCGTCCTAGGTATGTTAATAAACTTCATCTGACAGTGAGTCTCCAGTACCGACGATCTGGGTGTTTTGTGTACGCTTTAATTGTCATTACTCTATGCCGATAAATCCACCAATCAATCTTTCTAAATTTAGGTTAATTTTATATCTGGAAAATAATAAAATAATAATGGTTCAAAATATTAATTAATTATTAGAGGTTTTTGAAGGTATATGCTTTCCGAAAGGACCCCAAAACAATTTTCCAAACACCACACGCAGTGTGAATAATTCTGTAACCTATAGTAAATAAACTTTAAAAACATATAGTATCTTTTAAATGCTTATACTATTGCTAGAATTTAATAAAAGCCTTTCTACGTTCATATTTTGAAAGAATACTATTCTTTGGAATCGACCTGAAAAATGCCGACAGTTATCGTAAAGCACAATAGAGCGTTACATAACTTAAAATTAGTCTTTAAGTTGATATTTGTCTCTGCCTCCCACCAGACAGGACTTGACACAAGGTTAATGACCCGAAGGTCGATTGTAGTGGGCATTTTGGGGAATGGAAGGTCGGGCACGTGCCCTGCTTGACTATGCAGGTCATCGGCCTACTTAGTGCCCACTTAGTGCCTGATGAACTTTGTTGGACATGGACCCAAATCTGGGTCCAGGCACATAGGCCTGATTATTGCTTAAACTGGACAGCAAGATCCAGTGCTATATAATGGTGACAAATTGTCTATGATGCAGCTCACCCACTCGAAGGTGGTCTAGCCGAAGCTGGGGGCCCTTTGGCTTCAAGTCTGCCATGGAGCATTGACCGTCTGGCACAGATGCCAGACAGTCCACTGAAAAACCTCAGCACGAAACAGTGGCTAATCAAGTTTTAGTCTTTAAATTAGTCTTTAAAGCAGTTTCTTTTCTAACCCTTCAGTTTGTATGCAATTTCGAGAACCCTGTCGCTCATTGTTATCAAGACGTGTAGAGAGCACGGATCCTTTTGACTGTCACCATCCATCTCCATCAACTATCACTATTCGTAAGTCCTCAAGACGGCACCCAGTGTCCACACAAAACTGATGAATGTAATTTTTTCTGCTTAGACACACTGGTGTGTCCATTGGAGAACATCACTTTAACACGCAAACTATCCAAAAACAGCAACACATTCTGAGCACTGCTGGTGATGTGAGGACAAACTTATAACTTTCTTCTATGAACTCCAACACATGGACACACCAGTGTTCACCAACAAGCAAAAACTTGCATTCATCATTTCTGTTTGACCAGTGGATGCCATCTAGTAGACTTGCTATGAGTGATGTTTGATAGGAACGGATGTCGAAGTAATCCGTGTTGTTGGTATGCCCCGAAGGTGATGATGATGATGTTATGCAAGACATGCAAGATACTGCTGGAGAAGTAAGGAAGAACTCACAAATAGCCATGTTCTTAATTAAATTAATATTAATTCGTTTAATCACGTTACCATTTTTCAGGGTTTAAAATTATGCTGGAATGGACTGGTAATAAAAAATAGGTTGTTCCATCACATTGCTATGCAACTTTTATCCTTCCACTGGCCATTGCAATTGCATTCGTTACATAGTCATGAATCTCTTGGACTATGTGATTGATGCCAAACTGGTCACTGGACCACATGCAGACAAGTCATTAATGACCCCACGTATTCCCATTATTCTCAGTGACAAACTTTTTCCCTTTGTCACGCAATGGAGACAATTTCCAGTTTGAGTCTGTTAAGGAATTACAATAAACAAAAACATCGGAACAAATTCTATTTGACATAAGCATCTCCCTAAAAAGTGACATCTTTCCCTCACTTAGTCAGCTCTATGTAGCATTGAGCAGAGATGGAAAACCCTGAGCGGCCGCAAATCCTTACCGAAAGGTCAAATAAGAAAGGAAACAAATTGGTCACAAACAATGTTGTCTTTTCAGAGGTTCGTTCATAATGAAAATCTTTGTGGTATCAGATTTTACAAGTGATATGCATGATAGGCGTAAGTTAATAAGATATTTGAGGACAAAGTAATTTATGAATATTAATGAGCATCTTAAAACCTGTATGTAATACGGGTAAATATTACTGCAAATAATAATGCAATTGAATCGAATAAATTAGACAGGCTAACAATAAAACTGCCCAATGAATGTTAATAATCCCTAATAACTAATTTTGTGGCGCTGATTATGAAAATGCAGCCCATTTTTATTCATCTCGTATCATTTTTTGTGACGAAAATACTGTATACGTGGCAGAATCGGAGCTGTGATGAAATTATATTAAGGAGAGGCGTATGGTATTGTTCTTTCCAGATTTTATAAGGAAATGATATGGAATATCATTGTCTGAATATTAAAATGAAAACAAGAAGACTATTTTTTAGTATACAAGATTTTCTGTTTCCACTTAGATTTGATGATTTATTGCCTTTTGCTGAATTGAATATTTTTGTGTGGTTTAATGATATTTGAAATGTAGCAATGAATTTAAGATTTCAATAACATTTTTTACGGATAATGACAATGTTATACATTTTATTTCAACTCGTCGACGGGAAAATCCCTAAAAAATTTAGAACGGGGTTTATTAAAATTCGAGAATTAGTTTACGAATTTTCCGAAAATTTTTGTCACATTTTAGTTCTTTTCTCTTATTTCAATTTTTCCGATATTCCATTGATATTAAGACTTGGTTGAATTTTTGATGAGATTTCAAAGACTACGGAAATTTTCTAAGGTTTTTGAATAGATTTTATTTAATGAACCATATGGAGATGCTTAGTTTAATTCTTCCTCATATATGCAGTAGCAAAATTTCCCACCGAAGAAGTTAAAATAAAAAGATACCATGGAAAATGAGACCAAACTCAGTAGCTTTTTTCATAATTATCATGAATTAGTTTTTGGTGAAATTAAATGTTAGTTCTTCATGACTTTCATACTTTTTCTCTTGTAAACAGGTTTAACCCAAGTGTCTTTCAGCATCAGAAATAGAACTTTAAAAAAATATATTGAGGCATTCTGCAGCAAAACCTCCAAAACTACTGGGCAAAAATGAATGAGATTTTTTTGAAAACAGCTTCTCGAAATTTTTAGAAAAATGTCAAAATGACTCATAGGGCAAGACTTTTTTTTTCCTGTTGGCCAGTTTTATATGGGTTTGATAATCGCTATTCTCTTTTCGCATATTCATTACTATAGTCATTGACAGTATACAGCTATCATATGCATACGTATATACATATATTTTTTTTAAATTAGGCTGGAAGGAACGAATAGAAAAAGAAGAAAATTATGAAGACCTAAGATCGCTGAGACACTGGTGACAGACATTTTTTGGTACTGATTCAGCAAAAGTTATCGACATAAGTCTTGTTCGTAAAAGCTATGATAATCAAATATAGCAAATTTGTAATAACAGAAGATGAAATAAACTTATATTGGGAGATTTAGATTTCAGTTCTGGCTAAGAAACCAAACCTGGTCATAAAAAAGTAAAACCAGTCAGCCAATACAGGGTGCGGAAGCAAAATATGGAATCATTTTTAAAACATTTTTTAGTCTGATTAGTCCAATTTTGTAAAAAAATGTGATAAATCAAAATTTTCAAAATTTTGCTCTATTATTCAAGCAATTTTTAAAAAAATGAAAGTTCAGCCTAATATGAGTGAGAAAGAAAAAAAAACGACAAAGAATCTTTCATTTGCTTAACGCCGAAACCAAGTTAAAGTTTTTTCCTACCGTATTCAAAGCAAAGAAAACTTCTTTTTTTTTTTTTTTACAGAAAAAGAGTTTTTTTAAGGAAAAGTGGGACTGAGGGATTGAACAAAAACCAAAAGGAAACGTTTTAACTGCACTCACTACGCCAGTTAAAAAGACGGTGTCAATAAGAAAACAACCTAATGAATTGAAAGTCAACAAAAAAACTGTGAGGACATTTAAACAGATTTAGCCCAGACCTTAAATCTCTTAATTACGCTATAAGGGGCGTTTTAGAAAACAAAACAAATGCAACTTTCCATCCAAATATTGGTTCGCTTAAGACTACCCCTGAGGAGGAATGAAATAAAATGACTGAAGAATTTATTTTGAAAGAATGGAAATCGTTTCCAAGGAGTGTTGACGTATTAATTGAAAAAAATGGTCGCCATATTGAGTAAATTTACTGTTTTGTGTCTGTCTTTTTATTTTCTTGTTTTTTTTAAAATGATAATTAATCTTCTTTTATAATAGAATCATTTATTATTATACTTGAATATTCCTAATTATGCTTCAGCAACCTGTAGATGTTACCAACGAATGACGAAAAAAGTGAAAAACTAGAAAAATATCTGGACTTTGGCAAAGAAATAAAACTCCGTAGAGTAGGAAGGAAACCGCTGTCCCCCTTATTATAAGCATTCTAGGAACATTCTCGAAGAGCATAAAAGTAAGAATCGGGTATTTGAGGAAGAAGTAAAACCTTGCAGATAATACCATTACGAACATCAATTGGATCAATAATGTTGTATATTTTTCCTCATGAATAGATCGTCGACAGACTTGCAAAATAAAAAGAAAAGAAAAAAGCCAATTATTTCTTAACTATTCTTCTTTTTAGATAAGATACAATAGATATTATACCCAAATCATTCTTTATCCTAATCCAATGTATAAGATGAAGAGTATCAGATTTTCATGAACTTTCCATTACATATATGTGAATATAAGTTTCCATAAGTTTTTCACGAGTTTGAAACAGTTTCTAGCTCTCTAGTAATGACAAACACAGTGTATATGTTTAACATTAATGTAGATACGTTTAAGGTATATACGCCGAACTGAACTACAGAGATGACAATTGTGTTTATTATAGTTGGAGTGCTGCAAACTGTTCCAAAAACTCATGAGAAAATAATATTGGAAGAAACAAAAATTTGAAGATTGAATCGAATAATTATTGTTAGTATAACATTTTTGAGAAGAATTCTGTACTGAAGATTCATATTCCTTGATCTTTGGAGAGAATCCCTAAATAAAACTGATGTGAAAATTGAACTAGTTTATATATATACACGCACACATATATATATATATATATATATATATATATATATATATATATATATATTGGGTAGAGTTTGCTAATGGTCCGGGAGACCTGGGTTCAATCCCAAGTCACATCATACCAAAAACTTTTAAAATGGTACTTAATACCTCCTTGCTTAACACTTAGCAATATAAGGTGCGTATCAAGGGTAAAGTTGAGCAATCCAGGGAAAGAAGTAGTGTCTTCCCCTACACCTCGGTGTAGTAGCTAGGGAGCCTTCTAGTCGCTCTCAACTACGGTCGCTAACAACAAAAATTTCAATTAAAAATCATTCATAACGATCGACACGTGTCAATACTGTCACACCTGAGAAATAGCCCTATGAAACAGAAATGTGAATTTAATCACTTTATTCAATCTATTGTGATGTTACTTTAAATCTTCGTCTGTAAAGCACTGCATTTTCTGATAAAAACACCTTCAGGATTAAATTTTATTCTTGTTTGCATTTTTTGAATGATCCTCGTCTATATATATATATATATAAATATATTGGCAGCATTTCTTCATTAATACATATTTCGTTGAACGTAATAGACATTTTTTGTCTACATATTTTTTGTTGATCCTTTCATATTGCTCTATCGATTTTATAATATTCGGCGGGAATTGTTTGATGTATCTTCCATAATCATTTATCTTCCTAGCACTTTCTGCTCGACTTTGGGCCATCATCAGGGGAGGATCTATTTCAAAAGTGATGTAACTTTTGTAAATACATTACTTCTTTGTAAGAAGAGCATCTGTACCGTTGCAGTGTGTAGCGGTTACTTTTAAATTTGTTACTATAAATAGTGTCAGTAGCTAAAGACATATATATGTCAATGCACACAAAACGGAATATAATCAAACGGGTGACATCTCCACTCTAGACGGAACCCCTCATAAACTAGTAGACAAATCCATTTACCTAGAAAGCAGCGTCGCATCAACCGAAAAGAACATCGACATGAGGTAAACGAAAGCATGGACAGCTATCAATAGGCTATCGATTATATGGAAATCAGACCTAACCGATAAAATGAAACGCAGTTTCTTCCAGGCAGCGGTCGTATCGATACTGCTATATGGATGCACTACATGGACTCTAACAAAACGGCTGGAGAAGAAGCTAGACGGCAATTACACAAGAATGCTGCGAGCAATCTTGAACAAGTCCTGGCGGCAACACCCCACAAGACACCAGCTGTACGGCCACCTGCCTCCTATCACGAAAACTATTCAAGTTAGACGAACCAGACATGCAGGACACTGCTGGAGAAGCAGGGCCGAACTCATAAGTAATGTACTCTTGTGGACTCCCACACATGGCCGTGCAAAAGCAGGACGGCCGGCACGAACATACATTCAGCAACTATGTGAGGATACGGGATGTTGTCCAGAAGACCTGCCTGAGGCGATGAACGATAGGGAAAAGTGGCGAGAGAGGGTCAGGGATATCCGTGCTACCAGCCCGACATGATGATATATATATATATATATATATATATATGTTGAGTAAAAGTTATAATATAACAAGGGATTTTTCTTTTCTGTTATTTACTTTTCAACTGTTCTTGAATAGTTTAGATTTCGTGTTATCGTCAGAAGAAAAGGTTTTGTAAAAAAGTTTATTTAGAACTCTTTAGAAATATATTTTTTTAAAATATTTGTGATTATTTAAGTGAAGCGATGAAAAGGAACTGGAGTGGTAGCATATGCATTCGGTGAATAAAAATTATTTTCTGGTATCTTCAATTTCGATCTATCAGCTGTCAGGAAACCTAGTACTGAGCTCTCTATTTGGGAGGTACGCATTAAGCACGGATAAGGTGTGTTCAACTTCTTGGTTTGTTTATTTTGGTACTTATGTGTCACCAAGTTTGTCCACACTATTTTAAAACAACGCTTGTCAGTTTTATGTTAAATCTATTCGGGTTCAGTGTTTGGAGATTATTCCATCTCTTTTTGTGTTTCTATTATCACTGTAATATTATCCAATGTGTTTTTTCGATTCTCTCTATGATGTTGAACCTTGCATCGCTGTTAAAATCGAATCCATTTGAGCAAAAATGTATTTCTAGACGTATAAGTTCGTTGAAATTCATA